>CM060951.1:178109064-178696564 GCA_030765055.1 Mantis religiosa
AGTGGTAGAAAATTATTTACAACAGCGTTTTTCAAACTTTTCTTAATAGTAGATTCGATTCATACGGCATTTGTTTAGAACGCCATTGTTGAGAAGCCGGAGACCTCGCTCCGTAATGTGTACTGAAAAATATCTTAATTTAAAAATTAACTTTGCGGACATTATAAATGAGTTTTCTAAAAAAAAATAGTCAAGCAAAACATATTTTTGTATTGTTAAGAATTGATTATGCTCACAAGGATTTTCAAAAGTCATTTAAGGCACGAACTGGTCCAATATTTACAGTCCAAGTTTTGATTAAATCAATTTGCTATGCTACTTGCAGTTCTTACTGTTATATAATTATTAGGGGTAGTGATATTTATCATTTTGAAATCAGAAATTCAGAATTTTGATTTTTACATGTAACATTTTATAGCATTTATACATTTTCAATGCATTTTACAGCATTTAAAAAGAAGTTTAATTTGAGTTTTTTTAAATGATGAATATTAACATTATTTATATAAGATCTGAATCACATTTATGGAGTGTTATTAATGAAAGCATCCATTTATTTTACATTAATATAGATTAAAGCAAAACACAAAAATATAGAACAAGTTGATACAGACTAAAGTGTACTGCACAACACACAAAAGAATAAATGCACACTGATGAAAAACTACCACAATAAAAAGAAAATGTACAAAATTAGCCTCGCATTTACTGACGTGAATTACGCATAGAATGGCCCGCCTCGGTAGCATGGTGGTAGAGTGTCTGCTTCACGCTCAAGAGCTCCCGAGTTCGAATCTCGGTCAGGGTGAGTTACTTGGATAAGGTTTTTTCCGGGTTTTCCCCTTATCCCGAAAGACGATGTTGGCTAACTCTAAGCTCTATGGACTCTGGGCTCATTTGAGCAACAACGCATAGAATGAATGAAAGTTGCGCGTAAAACCGAACAAAACAATGAAAATCGGAAGTTTGGCAACTGACAACTGGAAGTAACAAGTGGTTATCACTTCCTTAAAATTAGGATTACTATTGGTTTTCAGAGAAAACGATTGAAATTTTCCATTAATTGGGTTGTGAAGTTAAAGATTTATGACAGTCATTGGGCATCGTATGCGGGGTCTCTCTTGTAAAACAACTGAACTAGCTTCAGTACCAAACATACCTCATATGGGCAATGGTAGCACAATAGGCTAATTTAGCGGGAAGGGTTGCTTTCCACATTCAAGAAGAGTGGTCACTTACTTTGTAACTTTCTAAACATGTAAAGTTCCTACAGACTCATCAGTTAAAGTTTCCAGAAGAAAAAGCGTTGGGAAAAAATAATTAAGAACATCGCCGATTTCGCCTTTGTATCGCATTTTGAGTCAATTTCGCATTTTATGGTTCTATATCGCATTTGCGGAAAATCACCACCCCTAATAATTATAAATACTTTCTCTTGAAAATAATTTCACACTTTAGTTTATTATTTCATGCCTTCTAAAATCTATATTTTAATTTAAGCCTATAAAACTTGTTCTATTTTAAACCCATTTTGCTATCAAGCTGGCAATTTTTAATTTTGCTTCTAATTTTTGTAGTTATAACAGTGCGAAAACTGCAACAATCATGCAGCTATGATAAAAGACAAACAGTCTGCGGCTTTAAAAACCCTTAGTATTTAGTTACATAATGGGTTAGTATGAAAATGACAATAAAATCAGCTTGAATGTGAGAACATTTGTGGTATTTGGGAGGAACTGAAAAGCAGGAACGTTTAAAATCGTGTACTAGCGACTTGAAACAGAGGCATGTGTGCTTAGTTTGCTATGTGAATGTGTGGTTATTTAATAAGCAATTTGCCTACACATACGTTTACGATATTTTGGCTGGGTGAAAACATATGTACATCTTGCACATTATAAAATATATCTGTTAGTATATGATTAGCAGTAACAGCTGCGGAAAGTACACCAACAATATATTACTAAAATTCTCCTTAACATTTAATTTTATTAAAACAAACATTTTGACATTTTAATCAGTTTTCTGTCGTATTATAGACAGAAAAGACGGAAGGGCTTACAGAAAATGATACATAGCGCCACATGTAGGTCAAAGTGACTCTTTTTATGAGAGAGAAACCCAAAGGTTGATCAGATCCAGACGACGACATGCGCCAGCGAATACTTACGGGGTCCATATAGATTCCAAATGGAGCACAGCTTGGCGCTTGCTAGCTACACCTTAAATCCGTGTCATCTAGGAATCCCGTTGGTCTGAAAAACGTTTTCAGGACCAGAGGAAAGCTTATGAACACGAAGAAAGCTTTCCAAAACGCATCTACTGTTATGCCGAAAGACACCGAAAGATTTCTCAATCCTGAAATTCTACTCAATACACACAATCTTAGCCCTGTAAACCTGTCTTCCACGTTCGTCCTGTAGACCTGAAAGATAAAGGTATTAAAATAAGAGGGTGTCAGAGATGGGGAACTTTTTGATGTAAGAATTCTAGAATTTTCCAAGAATATAAATGGAAAAGGAGAGAAAAGAATTTGCAATGTGTATGGTCATCGCGGAATATGAACCCAGTATTTACCGGATACAAGCCTTAGCCTTCTCATTCTTGTGAGGATAAGTTAATTATATGTGTACGCATATATATTGTGACTTTGGGGGTTCGTAGAGTTAAAACTCCAATTTGCCGAAATTCGAAATGTTCTTTATTTGCGTAGAAACACACTGCGTAGCAGCAGAATTGCATCACATATCAATCTACCAAGGTCGTTGAGCTTACTCAACTTCCACTGTTTACAACAACTCTTGTTACAACTCCTGTTTACGACTACTGTTTACGACTGATTCCGCTGGCGTGTCGCATAGTGTACCACTACTAATATCACTAGATATTTCTGGAATATTCTATAACAAACAAGAAATCGACTGTTCTCTGTCAATCAAGATATCACTAGAATGTTCCATTTATCTCACTTTATCTGTATTGGCATGCCTTTTATCTCCGCGCTATATTTATCTGCTTAGACAAGCTGTTTATCTCCGTGATACACTATCCGCCCGTTATCCATCTGCGCCTAACGTTTTGTGCGCGTTGCCGCTACAAAAACAAAGAAATAAAATAAAAATAAAAGAAACAACAAAAATGTGAAGGAGTCTCAAACTCCTTTATCTTACGCTTGAACGCAAATGCTATAACCATTGCTCCTGAGGGAGTATTCCGACATCTCTCTTCATTTTCTTGTGTTGTGTGCTCAAGTAGTCTCATAATTAGCAGTGGCGTACTGGCACTTTAGAAACTTATAGCCGTAACTTCCACATTTGAATCAACAGGCCATAAGTCTCATATCTGAAATTGCTTATTTAAGATATCTCCACTTGCTCTAAAAATACTTCAATGTAGTTCATTAACAGCCTTTATATAGAAATGTAGATAGAGAGGTTTGACCAAAGGATTTTTGAACCATTGTATACTTTGTTACATAGTGTCTGACATAAGTAGAATTTACATTTTCTATCATGTCAATGAGTCACACATTAGAGTTTCCCTTACAAAATTTCATAGTATCACAACTTAAGCAAAACATTTTAACTCAGAAATGTAGAAATAAAAATGGTATGACGTTGCGTGTTACAGCTCTTCGTGTGATGGGACGCCAATTTGTAATAAAATAGTATTTATTTAGATTGTATTGTGTAGTGATTACTTTTTGAAGATTTAGTAGTTTATTAAATAATTTAACTCTCTGTCCCCAATTGAATTCAATTGTCGGTGAACACGAAACTTTATGTCGGGAGGTGGTTTCGGTTTAATATATTTTATCATTTCCAAGTTTCCGAAATAATAATACCGGTGCCTTTTGCAGATGATTATTTAATCTACAAATACAAAATGTAAATCAAAACAATACATTATTTCACAATTATTGCCGAACACGTCATTCATGCACAGGTATTGAAACATTTCGCCACAGAGCGTCCTTTTCCGGATATTGACTCAGTTTCCTTGGCAACCGTTCTCCTCTATAAGGTACATTAACCTCTCGTCGCCAGCTATATATATTTCTTGTCTTCCTTTCAATCACTATTACACTTTTACACAATACCTATATGAACATGTTCCTTAAAATGTCAAATAACACCACAAAATTTATAAACAACATCTGATTTGAAGCCAAACATGAATAATGGTTTCAGAAAGAACAAAAATTGCACTCTCATAGAAAAAGCAGTGCCATTACGTTTGCATTTCTCTTTGTAAAATCTTCCCATCTTGTGGCAAATAGGTAATTTCCCAGTAAGGTGACTGAGTCAATCAACCTGTTCGAGTTTGTTAGGCTCAGCAAGGACAACGTCCTTAGAATCTAAGAGAAAATAAACAGGATATACCCTCATTTAAATTTCCCTTCTGATTGCAGGGAACTACAAACTCCGCAAAATTAGAATCCTAATCTGTGAAAAAGAATATGCTCCATGGATATTCGCAACATGTGAGTGTATATATGTTTGTGTTTGTGTGTAACACTCATTCGCATTATGTCATAATAACTTTGAGTATTCTATGACAACAGAAAGAAACAACTAGTATTTTCTTCTCTAGTTCCTGTTTCACTTTGATTGGCGTCTTTCTTCTTGCACCAATTAAACCAATTGATTGACAGAGGCCCCTGAAAACTAATGCAATCTTACTGCTGAATGCTACAGTTTCCCATTAAAAAGCCGGGATTTTAGTATTTATAACTGTTTGCAAAGCTTAAGGAAGGTAAGTAGGAGTTAAATACGTTTTGGAATCTCTTGTTTTCAGCGCCTATTTCAAGAGATAACAAAATAACACGAAACGAAGCAATCTCGTTACGAAGCCCAATAGACTGAGTGTGAACATAGGTACTGCCCTCCAGCAGAGAGTCTTTCAACAGAAGGGAAAGCGTCGCCCATAAAACAGCGTGCTAGTGTGAGTATATCTTAAAATTCTACCCAGTGCCCGGCTTCGACTTCATAGAGATGCTGAGCCGGCTACAAACCAACAGACAGCGTAACTGTGTGTTTGTAACCAGATTCTTCTTTACCGAACAGGCTGGCAAAATACTGGTTGCTGTAGAGGGACTTGCTAGGACAGATCTCACATTATATTTCAATCTGCGCTCCGGAATGCGCCCTGCCTGATCGACCAGCGTGTGGGTTAATGCATCTTGGCCTCCTTACATCTAGATGCCATCTTAGTCGGTGAAACATATCTCCGGTCAGAATTCCCTTTCCCAATATCGGACTAAGTCTGCCACAGAACAGAAACACCTCTCCTCTCCTCCTACATCCCAGTGCAATCCTCATGGTGAATTCAATTCAACATCAGCATTGGCATTGCGACCATCGGGTCCACGCCAGAGGCAATGCACTCGTTGGCCTTATTGACGCGGATCCTCTACCTCAAATATAGGATCATTTGGTAATCCAGAAACCGTCCGCAAGGTCTGCTTTCAATAAATGACTTCGCGATCAACCAGCATTGCCCATATCATATGTTTCTCGAATTAATCAACGTACTCCATTACAATAACAACACGTGTTGATTGATACCATCGTTTCAAGTAATGCCTTTTCCCTTTAAAGCGAGAAGTTGATTGATAAGACGTACGGAGTTGTCTTCTCACTTCCGGAATTACCAATATCCTTTCTTTAGACGCTGCGGACTCATCATTTACTTCCGTTGTAGCATGAACTGCCAATACTGCCCCAGCACCTCTCCACTCAGAAGTTCTACCTTAGATCTAATTCTTCTCATGTGTCGCTCCTGGACGTCAATCAGACTTTGCCAGGGGCAACGCACGCCAATTGGGTAGTCTCCAACTTTTATTCGGTAATTGGTATCTAACTGCGGGAGTACAGAGTGCAAGCATGGGAGGTCAAGATCACCAGATTGCACATTGGGAATAGTGGTATGTGGAGAATAGTTAAAATCCTTTGGAACTGAGGTCAGTACACCTCATATCTCCAGGACACCCAAAGTCTGGCCTATGATTCACAAGCTAATATACCTTGAACGTACTATGCGTCCTCGTGGAACGGTTCCCGATGAACCGACCGGGCGGTTTCCAGGGACATTCCAGCATCTCAAAACCCCAAAAGAGAGTGGGGTGAATGTGTTGACTCTCCTCCTGCTGCGCCATCTTCCCTTAAATGTGATGTTCTTAATGGGCGTATTATACATGTGTCTCATCTAGGGTTTATTTTCCAAGCTAGTGAAGAGAGACTCGGGTGATATGCATTTTGAAGCCGGGAAAAGATCCGGTACGTGCTTCCAACTATCGATAAGTTTGTCTCCTTTCGACTCACTCAGTGCAGAGAATGCTCCTAAATGGCTTGTCCCCACTTTGGGTGATATCCATCCGTTTGGATTTTTTCTGTTCATTCGACACCCCAGCAGTTTCCGCGGATGAAGACGGCCAACCTGGACCTCTAGGAGGGCACTTTTACTGCTGTGTTATTTCTGGATGTCGAGAAGACCTTTTAGTGACCCAGCTTATGGGTCTGCTTCATAAACTTATCTACTATGGCCACGTACACCACTAATCCCATAATACACCGCTTTTATCTAAACATATATTTAAAGTTACATCTGCGGGGAGAACTTCTTATATAAAACCCGTCCACTAAAGTCTCCGAAGGCTCTCCCTTACGTCCCACGCTTTATAGTGCCTTTATTGCAGAATTTCCAACCCAAGTCAGCACAGTATGCAGTACTTCTGCCTTCCATAGACAAACTTCTATAAGAGTATTTGAATTCAATGTTTCAATTCAATTTAAGGCTCCAGGGCATCTTTCAAGTTGCGTAATTCAATGGCAAAGGACTGACCAAGTACGCTTAGGTCAGCTTTTTCTTCTGGTCTTGCCTTTACGAAGTACATTTCCCTATATCTGTTCCCTATCCTTTTTCTTCATCAAATTTCCTACTCCTGCACTTCTTTGAATGTGTAGGCGATAGCAGCTGGGGTTGAACTTCTAATTGTATTCCTTGAGATATATAGTTTTTCTCTAAATAGGTGTCTGGGATTTCCTCCTTCACCTACTCGTTTGTTTGAAGCTGTAAAGTAAAATAATATCGGTAAGAAGATTATTATTTCCATAATAATAATAATAATAATAATAATAATAATAATAATAATAATAATAATAATAATAATAATAATAATAATAATAATAATAATAATAATAATAATAATAATAATAATAATAATAATAATAATAATAATAATAATAATAATAATAATAATAATAATAATAATAATAATAATAATAATAATAATAATAATAATAATAATAATAATAATAATAATAATAATAATAATAATAATAATAATAATAATAATAATAATAATAATAATAATAATAATAATAATAATAATAATAATAATAATAATAATAATAATAATAATAATAATAATAATAATAATAATAATAATAATAATAATAATAATAATAATAATGTATTCTTCAAGTTTTACAGGGAAAAACGCATATGGTTAGTAATGTGTTATATGTAATCAGATATTTAATGCCAGGTACCAGATACAAAAGATGATTGCTGTTGCAGGAGATCTTGAAGATCAGTGGAGCTTTACAAATTGTTTTGGGATACCAAACAGAAAGTATGTGAGAATTCAGGCGCCTGCGCATTGTAGGAGCCAACAGTATCATTCTCCAAGCATTGGCCGGTGCCAATATTAATTTGCGTACATAAATGTGAGTGCACTAGGTCATGAATCAGATGATAGTGGTATGTGAACTCTGCATATCAAACGCCCTTCAAAACAGCACCTGGAATGTTCTAGCTGATAAACACTTGCGAGGAGGATAGTTATTGGTGCCTTACGTCATTGTTGGTGATGATGCACTCGCTCTGAAAACTTACAAACGTGCTAGCAGAGTAATTTAAAATTCTTTTGGGATTATTTTGTAAGGTTCCGGATTCTAAGAAAGGCAATGTAAATCTCCAAGAAAATTGTTTAAAAAAGTATTTATACCATTTGAATCCTGCGCGGTTTCTTAATGCCGCTTACGAAATCTAAGTTAGCGCTAGGCCCCCACAGATGCTTTTAATGTGGAAAATTCTGATGATATATATAACACCAGGAAGACTCAGAAGTGAGGGAAATGATTTACTTTCATCACAATAATTACTGTGCAGAAATTCTATCGTTTCTAAAAAAGACATTCGGAGGAATATATGGAACACCTCGTTCGAGAAGGCACAGCTCCTTGGTAGTGTCAGTATACTTGTTGTCATTGTTATCTTATCCTTAATTTAGTTATCCTATATTTGTCACCAGTTATTTGCTCGTTTGTTTAAAAATTAAATGCATTTTCAGTGTATCATGCTGCATATGAACAAGAAATTAACACGTCATAATGCGTTTTGCCTGCACTGGCTCTCACAGGCATAGTAAAGTACACTAGTACTGGCAGCTATGAAGGGTATGAGTACATTCAGAATGTATACCTGGCAGAATAGCATGCTAAAAATCAAACCCACAAGCAAATGCACTTTGAAAATACAGGATAGAACTATTGTGACGTCCTCTGTGGTATGGGGGGAACAACAAGCTAGCCACTGGTTTCCGAGGTTGTGGGTTTAAATATGGCGGAGGTCGATGGACTTTAAAGCAGTTTAAAATCCTTAGCATGGCATCCTTCGGAAGGGAAGTAAACTTGGTTGTTCCGTGCAGTAGATTTACATTATGTATAAAAAAAAATCTCAGCTCTGATAAAGAGGATCTTTTTAGTTTCATTTCGATAGGCGCTGTAATATAGCGCTCAAAATGTACATCTTCTGTATTATATCCATCTCAGATCGTTTTAACGCAGTGGATGTTTCTGCAGTTGCATCGCTTCTGTTTATAAAACAGATTATGATAAACTGAAGCTTACACATTCCTTAAACAATTCCTATTTTCATTTAAATCAGTTAAATTACGAGGGCTGTTCAATAAAGAATGATAATTTTTAATAGTCATAATTTGTCGCACTAAAATTCCATCTTATTATATTTTGTTAGCTTAATGTGAAACAAACACGCATAGTAGTTTCATTGTTGGCACTCCTGGTTCCCGCCTGTGAGAACCAGGCAAGTTCAGACATGTTCAGTATCGCCTACCGCTGCAATGGAGGTAACATGCAGTTAAAGTTGATGTTAGAGGAAGATCCGGAGTTTCTTTCAAACGTAATCACTGCTGATGAAACTTAGCTACATCATTTTGATCCTGAGAGCAAACAGCAAAGCTCAGTGTGGAAATCTCCTTCATCACCAACCCCCCCAAAAGCAAAAGTGATTGCTTCTGCTGGGAAATTTATGGTCATCTCATTCTTTGATATTCATGGAATTGTTTATCAGCATGTTGTGCCTGCACACACATCAGTAACTGGACAATACTACAGGGATGTCCTGTAAACATTGCAAGTCCATATCAGGCGCAAAAGACCACATTTCCGTGAAGCAGGCTGGATGCTACACCACGATAGTGCGCGGCTGCATATTGCCAATGTTGTTGCTGAATATCTTGCAAAAATCAACGTGAAGTGCATCCCTCACCCTTCCTATAGTCCGGATTTAGCCCCATGTGACTTTTTTCTATTTCCTAACTTGAAGAAACGCCTTCGTGGGAGGCATTATCCATCATCAGAAGCAGTGGTGAAGGCTGCGGAGGCGATTTTGAAGGATCTCTCAGAAAATGGTTTCCAGCATGTCTTTGAAGACTGGTAGAAACGCTGGGACAAGTGCATCGCATTCAGGGGAGACTATTTTGAGAAGGACCATCAAAATTATCAGGATGAGTAAAGGAGCGTTATCAAAAAAAATTGTGATTATTCTTTATTGAACAGCCCTCGTATTACTTTTTACTTCATTGTAATCATGTAATGCCACTGCTGCTACATAGGTTCACAACCGCTGCTAAGTTTCGACAGAGTTGGTATCTGCTACAACCGTGATATGAATATTCTCGTCAGTGAATACATATAAACGCGGCAGTTTTTACTGCGTGCGCTGTAATTGTAACCTGCTTCCTGCGAAACTTGAGAAACTTTACTGGTTGCCAACGTGTTCACAACAACCAGTATAAGAGTGGGATTAGGATTTTATTACGGAGGGGATTCGGTACGTAGGCCACCATGCTCAGCCCATTGTTCCTATGCCCCCAAGTGGGGGCACCCCGGGAGGAAGGATGAGATGAAGGAGACAGAGGGCGGCCTACCCAAGGAGCCACGACAGTACAGATGGCCCCCTACAGTTTAAGATAAGAGTATCTGAAACTGATGAGAGTATCAGTTTAGGTATAGGAGTAGCTGAAGTTACTGTTGCAGCAAAGGTAGCCTCATATGATCTTTGCTTGCAGTATTGGACGCCATGCTCAAGACACGCTCAAATAAAGTAGACCTTTCGGTCTTACCACAGAGTGTTACTTCCGAAGTTGTCCACCTATGCCGCTAGCCTCCAGCTCAAATGCTGCATTCGCACGGAGTCTGTACAGAAGACACTAAATAAAACATGTACAACTCAGATTTTATTGTTGCAGCACATAATAGATTTGAATTGATGTTCCTTATATAATAACAGGATATCTTACAACGAGCATTGTGGCTAACGAGAAAGGCATGTTACGGTACAAATTGGAATTGTGTTGTAATAGCAGTGTTAATCATGGCCAATATTGTGGCATCGTGATAAAACTGTAACATTTGCCCAAAGTTAACCCGCAATTGATTATTTTGCTCAGAATATTGATACAGAAACCACGCAACTGTAATTTTACTTCATTGAGCCATGACTGAACTAGAAAAATCGGCTGATTTCATTTCATGCCATAGACCACCTCAGTTACGATAAGTGGTCCCACCTTCTTCCTAGGAGGTTATTATAAGATGTGTTTATTATAGCCATTTTAAGGGAATGCTCGTTTTAACAATACAAAATACATAGGTTAAAGCTATGACCATACCCCATTCCAAAGAAAATTTGTTTCTAAATTGCATGCCCACATACACTGGTCGGTTTCATATACTGAGCTATACTATGCAAGCCGCGAATTGGAGCACATAAACGTTGTCGGTTATTATCGGTTTTGTCTTAATGTCCTACAGAAAAAATATTGATTTAAAGAATTATTAAGAGTTTTATGCATAGCTTAAATTATTTAATTGCAAATATGTTGCCTGAGAACTAAACTGCTGCCACCTATGAATATCAGTGGTAACCTAAACCATAGCCGGCAGCAAACCCATAGAAGAAAGAAAACAGAATAGGAACAAGTCTTAATCATAACATTTTTATATGCGTTATATATTTAAATTGTTTGTTTTGAAACAAAATGCATGTAAAATTCATTTAATACAAGGAGAACAGATCCAATAATGGATATTTCACTCAGAACTTAGATAATTGGAACAGAAAACAGGAGTGAGTATCCAATTGAACGACTGCGTTGGAAATCTCGTAAATAGTGAGGTTGAGGACGAGAGAAAAGTATCAAAATGCCGCTGCCAATTCAGGCTGTAATTTATCAAGTAAGTGCAATTATATTATTCCGTAGCGATTTAAGATAAGACATATATATCAGTACAGACATGAGAATCTGTATATTACCTGCAGTGCGGTGTATTAAATGAGAAGTATTTGGTGGCAAGTGGCAGTGTTAACGTATCAATGAACGAGAATACATGGTTCATGAAATTAGTGAAATATATTACGAGTATATTATTCAGTATATTTAATACTGGGCGTCATCTCACGCAGTCTCTTGATCATTGTTCGTGATAGTTCTTGTCATGTACTCATATAAATCTGTTGTCCAATTATAATATTAGTAGAGGTAAATTGCAAATATGATACTGGGTGCTGCATGTTTTTCAGAACGCTGTGGAGCCCATGCAGGTTGATGCTCCGCCGGAAGATAATGATAACAATGAAGAGGAGCCTTATATAGTTGAGAACCCTAGTCTGGTATGTCTTAATTCTAAGAGATATGGTGTACCTTTTCTGCATGCATGAGATGTATTTTTCAATTCTTAATTGATTAACCCTAATTTCATGTAAAGGTTAAGTTATTACAATATACGTATTTTATTGATGTCCAGCAGATTTTGTTTTAGTTCAATAATTTAAGAATAACAGATGCTGTGGTTTCTGGCAACATGTTACTAATTAGATTACAATACAGTAAAAATAAGTAATATAGTCCTGACATGACCAAACAGTCGTGTTTAAGAAGCACATTAGTGCTAGATCCATATGGCTAATGGTGCCAAAGTTCAGGGTATTTTATTTAGATTGAGTTAAGGGTCTGCGTAATAGTGAAAAATCCAGAATCTGTCACATAACCTCATTTTTCAGTCACACTTCCAACAAAGTTGGTTACTCCACCACCAGTTTTCATGAATTGGAAAATGGGAAAAGAAAATACAGGAAGGATTTTCTATGTGATCAGAAATAAATTATAGGAGTGGCACATGTGCACACAGAAAATGCTAAAACTAGTAGAAATTTATAGCAATAAGCATCATTGTGTTTTTTGTTGTTTCATTTTTAATGAATGCCCAGTGAAAGACTGCATGTGAAAGGAATAATTTTAACTTTTTTTTTTCTTTTTTTACCCCAAATAATGTTGATGATATTTGATACGGTGCGAAAGAAAATATTGGTGAGAACTGCTGTGTGATTAGAGTTGCATAGTTGCAAGAAAGTAGTGGTTAGAGAATCACATGGTCTGTATAGAAGTTGTGGGAAATCAGCTTGTTTGGAGGGGAGGTTGAAAAATGACAATTAAGTGATTAAATATCAATTGTTCTGTATTATGCTTCGTAAAATTTTAAACAAGAATGGATATGTCAGGACTAGTTTCAGCAAAGGCCATTTAAATTTAACAGAATGTTACAGTTGATTAAACTTCATACCCTTGTGTTAAGATATTTAACAGTTAGAAACTTGGATAAGGGTAAAGTATAAAAGCAGAAGAAATGTAATTTAATAAATGAAAATACACATACAACACGTATGACACTAGATGTGATCTCATTGCAAAATGGAAAGAAGAATGCAAAATATGTAAGACAGCATGAGAAGACACAACCTAATAATTTCCTGGGATAGAAGAGCAAAGAGGAATCAAAGCACTTCAGGAGGTACAGGAATTATTAACATTGGGAATGTATATGAGAGTTTCAAACTACTGGACCCAGATAGAATTGGGAAATTGAATGGCAGAAGAAACGTCTTGACAGAATACAGAATTGAACAACAGAAAGACTAAAATAAGGGGGAAAAAAGGGTTAGTTAGGAATGTCTATATTAATAAGGATGTATCATCAAAGAGTACATAGGGAGAGACTAATTGAAGAAAGAAGTAAGATGAGGAAGCAAGGATACGAGGCACTTGCAACTTTAAACTGGATCAATGGACTTGTGGAAGAGAAAAAAATTGACCCAAGCACAGACAGTGGAACAATCAAACGACACGAGCTGCAGGACAGGAATGCATATCTCAGCAGAAAACATACTTATCAGAGAAACAAACTAAAAGGACAGCAATGATACTGCAGTAAAACAAGTGGAATAGAAAAAGCTGAGGACATCAATTAAGGTAGTGCTTCATCATCCAGTGGAAATGGCAGAGAGATGGAGAGAATTCAGCAATGTGTGTGGATGAAGATAGTGCTAATGCAAAGGAAAGGGGTATAGAATTCAGTAATGTCGGTCAGAGGTATGAAAAACATTGTTAGACACCCGAGTGGGAAATATTAAGCATAAATAGCATATAAGGACATGAAATAGCTTACGAAGTAGAATAATAAGTAATAGGCAGAGGTAACTTCAGGAAGGAATGCATTGCCAAAGTGACAACCTTAAAGAATAGCAAGGTAATTTGCAGGAAGAGAAGTGAGAATAAAGAGTGGTCATGAGAGGTAGAGGGAAGGACATGAGCACATAACATGAAATGAAAGATAATGAAAAGTATTGTTAAAAGCAGCAAGTGAAGTTAAATTAACTGTAATAGGGAAAGGGGAGATATATCAGAAAAGTGAGGTTAGGAAGAATATGACTGAGTGAAGTCATTATAATAAAAAGTTGAAATAAGGGGTAAATAACAGAGAAAGACAAAAATTGGGCAGATAGTCAAAATTAATACTTAAAAGGAGCAATCATGTAAGTGTATTGAGGGGTCAGCAAATGGTAAAAGGGCCAAGACCCAATTAAAGGGTGGCCTAAAATTAAATCTTTAGTCCTCTATAAATTATATATCCAACTAGAACATAAAGTGAACAGAGTGTGCGATGCATAGACAAAACTTCATTGATGCACATTCAGAAACTTAGTTCATTCATCTCTTCTTTGGAAAGCTACTTCTTCCAATTTTCTTTAGTCTTTAACATATGGTAGCTGACATTTTGCTATGATAAATTGATGAAACAGTAGTGTTTCAACTTTAATATTAAACTTTAACTTATATTGGCAAACAAGATGTTACAATACTTATAACAGTTGATTGGTGAAATTGTTTCATGGTATGTAATATGTATGAGGTACATCCAGAAAGTAAGTTTCCTGAATTTATTTCCTATAAAGGAAACATGTTTAGCTGGAACCATTGTGCATGTGTAACAAATCTATGACGTATCAATCATGTCAGCCAGACATGTCCAGTGTGGCAGCATTGGCCTGAAAAGGCAGCTCGTATTCATTCTCCCATTGCCTACGAGGTTGTCATTGATAAGGTTCCTTAATGCGCAAAACATAGTGCCAATCAAAATTCATTGTCAGGTCTGCCAGGTCTTCTGATAAGGTTCCTTAATGCACAAAACATAGTGCCAATCGAAATTCATTGTCAGGTCTGCCAGGTCTTCAGGCCAGACATCAAACAGATGGTGCATTGTTCGAGAACAATGCTTGTTCAATAAGGCTTGGCACATAGCAACTGTTCTGCAGCAGTTCAACTGGGAGCTATTTGATCATCCCCCATACAGTTCTCATCTTGCTCCCAGCAATTACCATCTCTTCTTGCGCCTCAAGAAATTCCTGTCCTCTGGTCAGCATTTGGACAACGATGAAGGGTTGAAGATGACTATCACACACAGGTTCCATTCCCCCCAGAAGGCAAACTGGTACGACACAGGGATACAAAAGTTGATCCCACGATATGACAAGTGTGTAAATTCTGGTGGGAATTATGTTGACAAATAGCTGAAACATTGCTGACCTGGTGCCAATAAAGTTTTTCGTATAACTGGGTTTGGTTTATTTTTAAAAAATTGCTAAACTTACTTTTTGGATGCACCTCGTAATTATATGACAAGCCATTAAGGTCAGTGATTTACATGCACAGTATCAGCTGACTTCTTTGAGAATAAGTAGAGAATTGCTTTATATTTGCTGAGCATGTTGTTGCAGTTTTTGCAAAGAAACCTTATGAACAGCATTAGTATTTCTTGAAGCTCATTATGAAGATTGTTTTAGAACAGCAGTAATCTGTTACTATGTGATATTTGGAGGAATGTAGTAGCAGTGATGTCCAAATTAACACTAAAACTGTTGTACTTTGTTTTCATTACACTACGTCACTTACATTTTGTTTGGGAGGGGAGAAACTAGTTTCAGGAGCTTTGTTTTGTAATTTACGTCTTCCAGCGTTAAGTCATATTGCATGATGAATGATTGGTGAAATGACACTCAAATGACTCGGGTCCATGGAGCTTACAGCTACCCGGCATTCGTCTTTAAGGATAAGGGAAAACCCCGGAAAAAACCTTATCCAGATAACTCACCCTGACCGAGTTTCAAATTCGGGACCTCTTGAATGTGAGGTAGACACGCTACCATCTACGCTACTGAGGCGGGCTTTCAAGAACTGTTGCTTCCTTTTTCAGCTATGAACGTCCAATCGATTAATGAGTAGTAATCTGATTTTGGAAGAAAACTGTCATATAATGACAACTTTATAAGGCACTTTAGTGGCTATATAAGAACTTCCTTTATAATTTGAAGTATTTGTTTCTGTAAATGGAAATATTTCATGGTATGTGATGAAAAAAAATAGGCTATCCCTTGTGCATTTCGGAAGTTACTTAACATTTGTATTCAAATACTAAAATTGATGAGAATAAGTAAAGAATCATCAAAAGAAGAAGAAAATCATGTATAGCACGTTAAAGTGAATTTTAAATACCCAAGGTTTGTAGCTAGAATAAAGTAATTTTAGGAGTAATGTTATCAGATTTTTTTTTTTTTTTTTTTTTTTTACCAAGAAGTTTTAACTTTAGAAAGTGTTCAAAGTTGCATTTAGTATAAAAATTCCTAAATGCAATAAAATTACACATTAATTGTAGATGTTGCCCACCTCAATAGCATAATGCTAGCGTGTCTGCCTCACGTTCAAGAGGTTCCGAGTTCAAATCTTGGTTAAGGTGAGTTACCTGGATAAGGTTTTATCCGGGGTTTTCCATTATCCTGAAAGACGAATGTTGGATAGCTGTAAACTCCATGGACCCCGGACGCATTTGAGCATCATTTCACCTATTTCATTCATCTTCTGATATGACTTAACATTGAAAGTCGTAAATTACAACAAATATGTAGATTTTAGTTCACACTGTAAAGTGTGTTCTTGGATCATCCTTTCTTGTACATTGTTTTATCAAGAATACTGAAACTCTATGTAGCGAAAATGAACAGATTCATTTAATATTTTTGCTCTTCTTATATTGGTTGGATTGTAGATTTTTGCTGGATAAACTTAAGATATACAACAAATTTTATTTCCCTGTGGTCTACTTGGAAAATGCGGGTCAATTGGAGAATTTAATGTTACACTGGTATGTTGTCATGGGAGCTCGATGGTTGGAGTAGCCACGTGTGGAATGGAAGATCTGTGGTTCAAATTTTGATTATGACATTGAATTTTTCAGTTCCGATTCTACCCTTAAAAGTTTGTCTGCACACAGTTTGTGTGCTGCTTCACTTGCGACTCTCTTGCTTTGGACCCGTTCTTGCCAGGCTTCCGGTTTCATAAAGTTTTTAACAATGATAGTGAAGGTGGAATGGGTTGGACGTATATCAGGGTAATATTTGATATGCAGTTGTGCTGCTCATGTACCTTTTGGCAACATTCTTCTGAAAGTAGTAACATGTTTAGCATTTCTTTATTAGTGAAAATAATTTAAAATGCCTAGATATGATGGACAGGTTAAATTTATTTGTGAATTTGATTTATGAGTCTTTATGTTTACACTCAACTTCACTTACTATGTTGTATAATTAAAACGTTTTCAAGATCATTCGATCTCATCCTCAGCTGTTTGGTGACTAAATGAACATTCTTCTTCCTCCACTACGACAGTGCTCCGATCCCTCTGCCATCTGGTGTTAGGAGCACTAAGTTTTAATACTTCATTTAATGCCAGGATTTCAAAATTTATAACTTTATCTTGGTTTTTGGTTATGAATATTTTTCCCCAAATATCCAATTCTATTGGTGTGCTTAAAGATTTTAACAGTTTTATGTTATGGCCAATGTTGTGGTTTTCTGTCCAAAAATGGTGTGACACTGCGGATTTTTCTGTTTGTTTCAACTTTATGTTCCTCTGGTGTTCTTTTTGTCTGGGTAACAAGTTTCTCTTAGGTTTTCCTATGTAGCTTTTATCACAGCTAAATAATAGTTCACATTTGAATAAATAAATTTAGTTCACATTTAAGCCATTGATACCAAATGCTGTGTACAATAAACTAGTGATACTAAGAATAGTGTACCTCCACACAAAAAGTTCTGTGTGGGCCAGCCTGTGTTATAAAGATATTATAGAATGCTACCGAACTGAATGCATTCATTTAATTGACGGATATGTGACACTTCTGAGAAATTTACTCCTACGTCTTGCAGTAACCAAATATTGCATGATAGTTATAGAAAACATTTTTGTTGATAACATCAATCGGAAGAATCACTATTGATATAAATAGAAATCTATCTGAAAAGTAGGCATGGATGGAGAAATTCACAAGAGTGTTACCATCTTGAACAATTTGCCTTACAAAATAAAGCTTTAATATTCTGTGAACACTTCTTAACAGCATGTTTACTCCATTTGGGTTGATTAGTGACCATTATACACCACTTATGCTAATAACTAGGAACTTAAAAGTTGAGTTGTCTTCTTGTTGATCCTCTGTTTAACAGAATTTAATTTTTTCCTCTAGTTTACTTGATGTTTTTATACTGCTTCTTGTAGAGAAAATTAAAAACAATTGTGTAATATATAGCTTGTGAGTAAATTAGTAACCATTATACACCATTTACTAATATCCAGGAATATGTTTGGAACACTGATCTTAAAAGCATTATCTTCAACCTCCTAAAAAACATTTAAGCCTACTGCAGGTAAAAGCTCTATTGATGGAACATAGGTTGAAAATGAAAACAATGGAGCTTTAAAATGTGTTCCCATTTATTAATATATGTGGTTTTGTAATGGTTACCAATTTATTCGAAACCTGTATTATGTTTACACCATTATTTTCATTGTCTTAAAAAGAAAAAGGTGAATTTAAGTACTAAAGAAATCTGACTGGTTTTTTTCTTTTTTACTTTTATTACTTGAATCACCAGGCCTCATTACATATAACAGCATTTCATGGATTTTACATGTTTTCTACAATATTATATACAGTTTCTCATTTGACTGATGTGTGTGTACTCATAATTTTTCAGGATCTGGAAGGTTATGCAAACAGTTACACAGGATTGGCTCGTCTCTACCGTCTCATGTATATAGCGGATCACTGTCCGTCATTAAGGATAGAAGCTTTGAAGATGGCTATTAGTTATGTAATGCTCACATATAATGTGTCATTATACCAGCAGCTACACAAGAAGCTTCAAGAAGCCCTCGGGTAAGTCTTAAAACTATTCTCATTTTTTCTTTGCTAGACCAATGTTTGATTGCACAATGTAGGGTTATCTGTTATATTATTCCCATGATGATGATGATTATTATTATTATTATTATTATTATTATTATTATTATTATTATTATTATTATTATTATTATTATTATTATCATTCTAAAACTCTGTTTATGTTCTATTGATGTTCCCACTATCTGTAAAAAAATTGGCCACTATCTTGTATATGTTACAGCATTGCTTCCCTTTCATTAAGGAATTGCTATTTGGCAAGATAGAAATCGCCCGGAATTAGAGCAAAAACATGTCCAGGTTTTTCCAGGCAGAGAGTAAATCATCATGGTACCTAACATTTTAGTGCAGATTTATCCACAGTATAAAACATAATGTCTTTTACACAAACACTTATGTAGGAAGTAGTGATGATGGCCGTAATAGGCCTCTGTATCTGATTATGGCACCAGAGTATACACCAATTTTGGCCAGCTGCTTGCAGGTTGATCAGGTGGAGCAGTGAAAGGCCAAAAGCAATGTAGGGGTATGGTCAGGTATTACTGTCATGAGGTTAGCGGCCATGACCAAGCTTCATGCTGCTTTACCTTTAAGAGTGTGAACCCAGATCGCTAGTTGTCTTTGGCTTGTATACTCAATTTACATCAAGAAAGCATCCTGATTTAAACATAAGCTCATGCTTATAATTATGTGAGAAATGAAGCTAGCTACAGCGAAGCAATAAATAAGAAAAAAAATTAGTTAATTGATGGAAATTGATCATTTCTTCACACTAGCCGTATATAGGCTAAGGTTTTTGATAGTCATAATGAAAAGTTCAATGCCATGGCTGGGATTTGAACCTTGGATCTCCTGGTTTCCATCCAGTCGTTCAAATCCCGGCCATGGCATTGAATTTTTCATGTTGACTGTATCGAAAACCTTAGCCTATATACGGCTAGTGTGAAGAAATTATTAATTTCCATCAATTAACTAAAATAATAAGAATTAAATGATGAAGCCTGAGACTCAAGTCGCCACAAATGCTGTATCTTGAATGCAAGAGCCCCTAGTGGTTTACTGGGGAAATATACGAGTCAAATGGAGAATTTAATGTCATGATGGCAAATTGGCCATGGTAACTCAATGGGTAAGAGCGACTGGATGGAAACCAGGAGATCCGTGGTTCAAATCCTGGCCATGGTATTGAATTTTTCATGTTGACTCTATCAAAATCCTTAGCCTATATATGGCTAGTGTGAAGAAATGATTAATTTCCATCAATTAACATTTATCAAATAATACATTGAGCTTGCTTCGTTAGTCGCGCATGTCTCTGTGAGATACATGGCTTCTGTTTATTTCATTATTATGGCAATAAATAGAGGTAAGCGCTTGCTGAACCAGGACATCTTCCATCATACCTTTGTTATTGTTTCCTGTAAGTTTCAACCATTTCTCCCTAATGCTATGTTTGCAAATGAGACAAATGTTATCACACGTGCTGTTGTATCTGTCAGATACATCACGCCAACTCGCGTTACACATTGTGGCTGCTATCGGATCCAACCACGTCATTGCTAGAGAATTCGGATATAAGTGGTTTCATTGTTGCAAGGTAACTGAGAGTGCCTTCCTTTACTACTGTGAATCATAGGTTTGAAAATGAGTTAAGTATGGGATTTGGAAAATCCTGAGGACTTGGAGGCGGTACATCACCTTATTTTCAACGATGATGCACTGCCGATTGAGGATAATTTTGTAGAAACTGACTCCAAATATGAAGACCTAACTGAAACCAATCTGTGGACACCGATACAGTTCATGATGTTGATGAAGAGGAAAGTAATAAAGTGATAGAAAATGATGAAAATTACTATTTTGGTGAGTACAAAAGACACAAGATAACAAAGAAGATATTGATGATGGTAATAATAATGATAATAATAATCGTACTAATAATAATAGTAATAATAATAATAGCAATAGCACTGCCTAGAGTTGTAGGGTTGCCAAAACTATGAAAACTGAATTTGACTGATAAAAACTTTTTGTCAGTGATGATATTCTACATCTAATTATGTACTGCACCAACAGATGCATAGATGATTTCAAAGTGAAATATGAATGTGAGAGTGATTGCAGAGATACAGACATAAAAGAAATGAAAGCCTTTATTGCATTATACCTTACTGCTGTGTCCCGCAGAGGATGGCAAAATATTCAGGACTTCTGGACAACAGATGACCTTTGTGTCAATATCTTCAGGATGACTATGTCTGAGAAATGCTTCCGATTCATAATAAGGTGCATTCGTTTTAAAACTATTGAAAGCATATACTAAAACACAATGTCATATGTATCCAGCAGATACATTGCGACTAACTGTGTCACGAAAGTTGAGCACCCAATGGAAGGTTAAAAGCTTTACATACAATAAAGATGTGTATGCTGCAAATATTAGTCCCACTTTAAAGAATTCAGGCCTGTTTCATTTTTCTTACATTACATGCATACAACTGATCTAAAAAAAAAATATTAATGGACATAGAACTTTTTCACTGCACTTTTTCACACTAATGTAATGGTTACACAGCCCGCATTCAAGAGTTCCCAAGTTTGAATCTCAGTCCACGTGAGTCATCTGGATAAGGTTTTTTTCCTAGATTTTTCTCTTATCCTGAAAGACAAATGTCGGATAACTCTTAAGCTATCTTGGATATTTGCATTATGGAGCATTATTACATCCATTTCATTCATCTCCTATAGAACTTAACGTTGGAGGATTTTTGTATTTCTTCTTTCTGTTTTCCCTCCCTTCCATCATACACACATTTATGCACTTAACACTTTACTCAGTTTTAGGTATTTCGAGATTTGAATCACAATGCCCATTATTATCAATTTCGTTTGATGCTAGTCTACTCTTCTTTTCTTCCCACCCCCCTTCCTTTAGTAACCAAGTGTTTGCCATGTATCAACAATAAACTCATCCTGTGGTGCTCCACATACAGCTGGACTGTCAACAAAATGCACAAAGGTATCAAAATTTGTGTCCTCCCTTAGAGCTAGTTCATTTATAGATACAATTTTATCACTACCAATACCATCACCTTCCTTAAGCTAGCAGATTGAAAGAAACAATGATTGATTGTGGAGGATGGCATCTGCTTCCATTTAGCTAAAATAAATTCTGTGTCTTGTAGTAATTTACTCGCAAGATTTTTATATACTGCATCAGTCAGTGCTATTAGATGGTGAACCAGCATTTTTCCATAATAAACTTTAAAATTTGCAATGAATGCACAAATCAAGTGGCTGTGGACAACTGGTACAATTAGAAAGGAAAAATTCCACTTAAACATTTTCCGAAATTATGGATGTGAATGTGCTGCACATTGATCAGTAAAAAGAGTGCTCTTCTTTTGTTTTTTATTCAAGAGTCCAGTTTCTTTAACTACTGTTCCATTAAAATCATATTCTGTTGCTTTTGTTTTCTTATCCATAAAAGTCTAGATTCCTGGATTTTCCTATCACAAGTGGGAGAAGTGGATCCGTCCGCATTGATAGCAAAGAAAGAAAAAACTATGCAAATTTTACATTTCTTCCCTCCATAGCATGAGTCATCCTTTTCAGCTAATATCTTGCTGGGAGCAAGATTGAGCAGGCCAGTCTCATAACAGTTGCAGATATTTTTAAGCTGATAATCACTTATTATTTCTGATAGTACCACTTTTTTCCAGTGCTGCTTGTCATCTACAGCTTTCAGTATCCACAAATTGTTTTCCCTATGATACCATGACAATCTGTAAATCCTTGCAACCATCCTGATCTAGCCTTGAAATCAACTGTGATGTTCATGATTTTAGTTAAATATACGCATGTCACCATTGATTGGTAGAGCTGCAGCCCTTTTCTGCTGGAACTATGTGAAAAGTGCCATTTCCAAGTCAGCAAGATTCCCTAACTGCTGACCGCTGTGTTTAGTTGATATTACACCCAATTTTAAAAACTCATAATAGCATTTGTTACTGAATGATTGCACATAGTGTGTGAAAGCAATTCCCAAATCGGAAGCAGGCTTAGTTTTGTGTCTATTAAGTGCCACCTCTCATATGAGGTTTTCTTTCTGATCTTGCACATATCATTTCCTTGTTCTTTTGTCCATGGCTGGTTTAAAAAAAAAAAAAACTGAACTGAACTGTAAAACAATCCCACTGTGACAGTAAACACCAGATACCAAAACTTATCTATACTTCTCATTTGTTGTTACAACTCTGTTGCGCTGAAAGAGGTATAACAGCATAACATCTTTACCTTTTGTTTCTGTGACCAACTGTGCTTGCCAGCTTTGTCATGAGCAATAAGAAAAATGCATTTTGAGTGTCTAAGATAGTGTATACCATATGCTGAAATAATACGTAAAACTCAGTTGTATTTCACTGAAATGTAGTACATATAACAGCAACTTATGTATAAATGCAGTAGGTATAAATAAGGTTCTATTAACATGCTTCTAAATTACATTTTTTCTGGTATCTGCAAATATTTATGTATAAATATGAATTATAACTGGATTACGTGCAAAGCAGATTCAAGTATATTTAAGTGTGTGAATAATTTACACAGTGTAGTTGCTTCCTCTACTACTCATTTATAGTAAGCAGAGGAAGTATTGCATTCCATGCCAAAATTTTCATTTTTGGATTTCTCTTGACGTGCATGTTTTGAGTTTCCCCCACCCACCCCAAAAAAAGCAGTTGTAGAAATCTGAGTGTAAGAAAGGAAAAAGAAAACAGCATAATTCAAACGATGAAATGTTATCAAAATTTAACTGTATTGGAACACCACAGTTAAGCGAAATAATTATAGATGAGTCATATTTATTACACATCAGCTTCACTTTCGTGAAGCTCATATGACTCATCTATAATTTAATGATGAAATGTTAGTTAAATAGAACTATTTAACTATTTAAATCTGGTAGTTTTCATTTTCTCAAAATTAACTCTTAATGATTAAATATTTGCATGGCATATCAGTTTTCTGCAATAAATCTATGGAGTCCTCTACATTCTGAATGACTTTTGTATAATTGTGGATCCTAAGCAACAGACAAAGCTTACTACTCATTGAGTCATACAATATACTTAAAATTTGTTATGGTATTAACTACTTTTGGTGTAGTTAAGCAATGAGCATGAAATTTTAAAACCATCACGTAGAACCCTCCCATTTTTTAAAAATCTGATTCACTAGAGTCTGCTGCATCCTTGTATCCAACAAAGAGTGTATGAAACTATAATGAAAGTTTATCTCAATTGTCAAGAGCTAAGTAAATGAATAGGCTTCCGTAATTGTTTACTGAATGAATCGAGAGAGCCAATGAATGCAACATATTTTTTGTGATTTTTTTAATATGTGTTGAAAAAAGCCAATATTTAAGATATTTGTATAAGCATCCTGGAGAATACTCTACAACAAATGAACCTGGAAACTGAGTAAATAACAAGTCCATAATAATTTGCACAGGATTTAATACACTCAAAAAGAAGTCCTATGGTTTCTTATATTTTGTAATGCAAAATCATTGAAGGAGAGAAAAGAATGTGTTGTAAGTGAACAATAACTGTAAGTGTTTGAATGTTATACAAGTGATTGTAGTAAACATCACATTAATGTTGGGCAGGGTAGTGAGAGAAAGAGAGAAAACACATCTTTATATGTATCTATTGACCTTCATACTTTACATGCAACTTAAGATGAAAGTGTATAAAAGTGTACTATTTTATATGAAATGCCATTTTCATGTTCCATAATATGCAAAACTGAAGTGAGAAACTATGAATGGAAGATCATGACTCCATAAATAAGCATACTTTTCTCAAAGATTGATGTTCAGTTTTCAAGCAAACCATATTATACATCATAACCAAACACACATTGTTGTACAAGGGCCATGTTGAAAGTTTTTAGCAGCGCTAAGACGAAAAATCTGACAACCATGAAATTATTGTAGTTTGAAAGAGCAATGTTTTTTTTACCTTGGAGCATGCATGTGGTAGAATCCCCAGCAGAGGGCCATGTGCGGACGAGTAAAGATGCAGTTGGTGGTGAGTCAGATGCAGTGCAAGATGGATATATCACACCGTGATTTCCAAGCAATGATTTATTATGAGAAAGAAACAGAGAAGTCTAGAGTTTTTCGGCTTTTCTGATGCCGTCACAATTGTTACCAAGAGGACTGCACTTATTATCACTCTTACCTCCTTAGAGTATGTAGTGAGTTTTTGTTACTTCATGAGCATTTCCTGTAAGACACCATTGTGGTGTTCAAACCCAAACCTTGATTTGTCACCAACTTATGAGCATTGCTCAACTATGTAAGTGTAATGTCACGAATAAAGTATTCTATTCTTTTAAAATTTCCATTCATTAAAAATGGCAATTGCTAAATATTTTTGTGTAAACCACCCTGACAACTTTTGTAATGTATGTGGGAAATTCAACCTCCAGAAACCCAAAGAAAAACAATCCCTCATTTAGTTAAGAAGGCATATAAATTGTATTTTGGTTGTCCTCTGATCAAGAAAAAAATATTGCACCTCACATTGCCTTCATAACCTGTACTACCATTTTAACTGAATGGTTGGAAGGAAAATGCTGAGGCACACTATTCTCTGTTCCTGTGGTGTGGTTTGAGTCTAAAGACCATTTTTCAGACTGTTGCTTTTACAATTATTACAGGACATCCAAGCAAAACTAGACATAAACTATCCTAATGTATCCTAAGTGCCTTTGCCCCATGATGAAGAGTTAGTTCCTGTCTATAACATGCCAGCCATGATTTTGTTAGAGAAAATGGTTTCCCTTTATTATTTAAGTATTGTTTATAATACCTAGGTCATAATGGTTCATACCTAACATTCATGATAAATGCATATCACTGGACATATGATAATAAATAATTATTTGTTACATTAATTTAACAGCTGAAAGACTTATTACCCTTACAGAAGCTCAAACCTGCCAGATGTTGCTGGTGGTGGAGGTGGTGGACCTGGTAGTGGTGTACAGTCCACCTCTCAAGATATACCAACTGTTGATCTGCTCTGGGTTGAATCCAAATCCAAGAAAGCGGCTCTTAAGGTACAGTTTGAAATAAATGAAACTCCTTTAAATTGTAGAGACAATATTAGGACTATAATCTTCGCAAAAGTTGAAGGCATATGGAGGCGGACCGTACTGCAGACTCCAGCCAATCCGAAGCTTGCCCCTCCCACCAGTGCTGCCAAATGTAATACACACATCTCACGCGCCTGAACTGAGAACATTATATTAATTAATTATGCTCGAATAACTTTGAAAAATGATAGGTGCCAATCTTATAATAAGAAAGAACTTTGTTTTCTAATCATGACCATACAAAAATCCTGTCTCTACAGTACTTAGAACACGAGCGATGCACATTTTATCTTCACATATCATTAAATGTTACGGATAAATATTTGAATATTATGGATGCCAATCTTATAATAAGAGTCTTATTTTCTGATCATGACCCTTACAAAAATCCTGTCTCTAGGATACATATATTGGGAGCGATGCACGTTTTATCTTCACATAGTTATGGTTACCCAACATCCATCCATTCAACACAGATAAGCCTGAAAGCAACACCATTCTCTCCTCACAATATCTAAGCATAAATAAATAATGCACCTACTACGAAAACAGTAGTCACACAGTTTGAAACAGTTAATTTTCAGTTCTTTTTCAGAGTAGAGGTGTTGTTTTGATAAAGCGAATGGCATCATTAAGTCGTGTGTTGAACTCGAGCTGAAATATTGTTAATATTACATTAAATTATTATTATACACATCTTTTTTCCAGTGTTTGTAATCCAAGAGCGTGAACATGTCTCTCGAAGCTGGGACAAGTGATCTTTCGATCAACAAACGTGAAGTGATTCATTCTCAGGGCAGGAAAATTATATTTAATATGAACAAGTTTTTACAAAAGCTCTCCAATTCAGGATATAGGGCAACTGTAGATTTTTCAAAATCCCTGCAATTACCTCTAACCTTGTGGTGTAGGTAGTGTGCACACAGTGTCACGAATTGGTAGTGAAGCAGCTTCAACCTTAGAAAAATGTGTTTTAATCTCCAGTAAAGACCCACAAAGTTGGAAAGCGAGTTATTGGATTGGAAAGCGAGTGGCTGGATTGGAAACCGTGCTTGCTGTTCCACTGCTGTGATGTGTGTAAAGGTAAAATTTTAATGTTTTAGGAATATTTAATGTGTTGTTTAATTATGGGAAGAAAAACTAAAACCTTTGCTGGCAGGTAAAACAACTCTTATGTACACGGAACATATGCAGATACGCGTACTACGCTTGGTAACAGAGCTCCGCTTGAGTATTGGCCAGCGTTCATATGCCTTTAATTTTTGCGAGCGGTATAAAATATGTTTCTTGTTCTGAGATTGAGTAAGAGTGTCTAAGACTATTTTGAGGCATGTTTTTTGAAGAACTAATAAATGGGAAACATATAAATTTCATTTCTACAAAAGAATTAAAGCACCTTGTACATTAACAGTGTGTTACGAGTGATTAGATACTAATAAGCATCCTATATTACAACATGAAACAACTATTCATTTTTGCACTTCACACCTCAAATTAGCTTGACTTAATCATATTGCCATGTTTTAGGTTGTTATTACTGAGTCTTAGGAATTATTTAATCGTTCAATGTTAGGATTTTAGTTTTCATTAAGCAAAATGAAAATGTATGTTTGAAAATAACAGTGGTTGACATTTTTATGGAATTGGTCTATTATTTACTTTACTACCCCATTTGCAAATATGTTAATTCTTAAATTTAAAGGAAGTCGATTAATGACACTGAACACTTACTTTAGTGTCATTAATCGACTCCCTTTAAATGTAATTTATTACAACAACACTGTTTTCAACACTTCCAAGAAAGGAATTATGTTAATTCTGTTTTTAATTTTTTTGTTCCAGTTAGAGAAGCTGGATACAGACCTTAAAAACTATAAATCTAACTCGATCAAAGAGAGCATCAGACGTGGACATGATGATTTGGGTGATCATTATCTAGACTGTGGAGATCTGTCAAATGCTCTTAAGTGCTATTCACGGGCACGTGACTACTGCACTAGTGGGAAACATGTGGTCAACATGTGCCTTAATGTTATCAAGGTCAGTCGTGTAACACATTCAAACTATAATTAGGTAACTAATTACTAAAGTCTTCTATTTTTTCTGAAGTATAACATGAAATCTTTTGTGAAATATTTAATATTTTTGTACATGTAAGAAAAATTGTGAAATTGTATACAAAATAATGCATAATCATTATATTTGAATTTCTCATTCAAAAATACTGGCTGTAGAGTGGGATCTTATGCCTTCATGTTCAGTCTATTGCATCACTCACTCATAGCCTCACTTTCTTTGGTTTATTTCTTGTATTTCCATTCACTTTCATTTCTTCATTGAATACAAGTGGAATGTGAAATTTTGAAATTGCTCTATATCTTTTCACCTACTCCTTATTTTGTACGTTTACATTCTGCATTCCTGAAATGGTGTTGGTATTTTTTGAGGGGAAGAGAAATTTCCTCTGAAGGACTTTACAACTTTATTTCTACAAAAATAAATGCTAAACTGCAGCTTATTGAGTATAAGAGAAAGGACAGATTGAAATAGTTATGAATAAAAGCATGGTTAAAATTGAAGCTAATTTCATATTAAAAGATTTGCTGAGTCATATTTATTAAAGCTTAAGCTTTAAAACTTTTTAAACTTCACTCACTATTGAGTTGAGTTGAGTTTTAAAAGGGGGAGCTGTAAAAAGCTATATTGCTGTCAACTAAGTAATGCAATATTCATAATGAAATTACTCAGACTACTTATTGTTGCCTCTGATAGATCAATCATCCTTGGAAAGTGACTGCCAAAAACTTTTGCTCTTAGATGAGCAAGAGCTGGACAGTCACATAACAGATGAATAACTGGTTCATCTCCTTGCCTACATCTAATATAGTTCGGGTTTACACAATCCCATTCTGTGCAGACTGTACTTCAGAGCACAGTATCCAGTAATCAGTACTGTTACCTAGGAAAGCTTTCTCCTATTCAGCCGTAGCACATTTTTAGTCCTGTTTTGTCCAGAACTGCAATAAGTGCCTTGGAGTGCCTGCAACCATCTACTTAGTTCCAGTATTTTCGGTGTTTATTTTGAGCTCAGTTACTTATTGCTTGCCTTACTGGTCTGTATGATACTCCCAGCAGAGGTTCCAGTCCCATAAATGGGATTTCACTACCTTTTCTGGCTGCTTCATATCCTGCTTTGTTGCCTGTATATCCTGGTAACTACCTCATTCGAACTGTATTGTGTTCTGCCAGTATCACAATGGATTCCCAGCGTTCTAAGACCAGCCTTGATTTCATTGTTAGTGTCTCAAGAGCTTTAAGAGCTGCCTGGATGTGTGAGAGAATAAGAATATTTCTATTTTTACACCCTTTCTTGATGCTTTCTGTAGAACTGGCTAAGATTGCATAAATCTGTGCCTGGAAAAGTCTCAATGTCTATTTGACATTCCTGTCCCATGGAAGTTTGAGATGAGTGCATCACCAGACACTTCTGTTTGGCAGTAAACCCAGTGAAACACCAATATGGCCTCTCCCTCTATTCACACATGTAGAGGTGTGAGTGTGATTCCTATTAGAATCTCCATTGCCCACATGGGAGTTGTTTTAAGAGCTCCCAATACCGATATGCAAAAAGCCCTTTGTAATTTATTAAGTTCCTTTCTGCAGACCTTAAGTTTAGCTCTTGACCACCACATCAGGGCACCATAAAAGAAGATAGGTGTAACCATAGCATAAACTATGCTAGTAAGTTAACCCTTTCACCAATATGGACGTCATATGACGTCCAAGTTAAAATGTCCCAAACCGATATGGACGTATATAGACGTCCTGTGCATACATGCATTTAATGCTCATTTAACGCCAATTATTTTAATCTTCCTATTTTACAATAAATTTAAATTAGTTCTATAAGGGATGTAAACGTACCCTTAAAGGTTTCTTTTTGAATTGTACACCTCCAAACCTCGATAAACACCCAAAGGCACATCTGCAGATTCACACCAAATAATATTGGTTTCCTTGTGAACTTTTTCGCAACACACTAGACATTTTCGAAATGGTTGCGACTTTTTTGGTTGTGGATGGTATGCTTTTAGGAAAGTGTTTTCATTCAATTATGAGGGGTGATGCCGTGGTGAATTTCTTACCCCCCAGTATAAAGAGGCCTCTGAGTAATAATACTCAATTAGGTTACGAGCTATTTATATGCACAAGGACAGGTAGGTGAATATCTTGCACAAATTTACAGCTCTGAAAATTACTAAACAATTGTGCATGGTTACACCCAGTGGTATTAAAATACTGTTTTTACCATGTAACTGTTTTTCGTAAAGAGGGATAGCTAGTAATAGCTGATCCGCTTGACCCGCCACTTCCTCCAAACAATGGAGTAGCTAACATGCCATCTGTAGACCAGTACACGTCACTGCTAACTATATCCTAAACATCTCCTTCATAATCGCACAACAAATATTCCAGATTTTCTACAGTAATATCAGAAGCCTGTATACATCATAGGCAAGCTAATTTATTTGCTACATTACGGGAATAAGCCATGGTTAACATTGAAATTTAACAATTTCAAATGTGCCATTCATTTAGCTCTTGATAGCTATAAGAAATCACTCTGAACACAGAGAGAGTATAAATAACTAAAATACTGAGCGAAAACAGCTGCATAAGGCTACCAGAAACCTTTGTTGAGAAACACTGTAATAACAGATGCTGACAGGGAGTTTTCTTTCCAGTGTAACGCAATATATACTCGCATGATTATCGCTTGGTATAGCATAAATAAACTAAAAGCTAAAACCTTGAACCGGAGAAGTCGCTTGCGTAGCTATACATACATACATTCGTTCGTATACACACAAAACAAAATGATTCAAATATTAGGCGCATTAGGCACAAAGAATGGCTTTTGCTACAGTGAAATAAAAAAGTGAAATTTGAACGATTTATTACTGTGGTCTCCACTTTTTTGTTGCTGTAGATGTATACTGCCTTTGATGGGTTTTAAACCAGTTTTTGTTTCGTTTAAATAACTTAATAAATTGGTAAGATATGGAATTGTATTTATGATGCATTTTTACAGCACTTAACAATTTAAATGTCTTGTTTGATCTATTGGGTATCCATTTCCGGCCCCTGAAGGGTTTAAATGGCCATCGGTGAAGCGGTTAATCAGCTAAGGATGGGACTGCAGTAGTCCTGAAAACATTTCTGATTGTTTAAATGGACATGATGAAGTTTCAAATTTAAAAGGTATGACTCAATTTTAAGTCTTTCAACACTATGCTAGGTTTCAGACCTGGTATGTCTTAACAAGAGTTCTTAGAGGTACGAAAACTCTGTAGACCTTGGTAATATATTGTTTCATATTGTGACTTTGCAGGTTCATAGAATTGTCTTGTTTGCAGAAATTTAAAACATTCTTTATTGCAGTAAACCAGCAACTTTGTACAACCCTTGCAGCAGCAAAAAGACGTGACACTGACAAACAGCAGTATTCAAGGTCATCTCGTTACTCCGCCACATGTAACCAAATGAAAGAAATCACTGTGTTACAGTTCAAATATCCACTGTCGCAGTAACCTTCACAACACACACAGCTACACAATTGACTGCTTCTCACACTTTGCCACTATTTATACCTCCCAGTCATTGTTCTAGAATGCAATAGACCATTTGATAACAATCGCGACAGCATCAGAAAAGCAGGAAATTCCAGACATCTGTTTTTTTCTTACTCTTGGCAAGCATCCAGCTTTGTGTGCAACTATCTGTCTCTTTCTTTCCTGCCCACGTGCACATCTCTGGCTTTGCGGCAGCTCCAACACAACAATGCGATTGTGACACTGCTTCCTCCTCGAGGCTGGTCGTCCCGAACAACACCATTCTAACAGGTCAGACGATCCATATCTTGCATCTTTCCTCAGGGCACCTTCTGGATGCTGTAGACCATGTCGTTAATTCTCTTTACCACCCAGTACGGTCCTTGCCATGGTTGTTGAAGTTTGGGGCAGCATCCCTTACTCTGGGCAGGGCGGTACATCCAGACCAGGTTACCTAGCTGGAAACCTTGGCTGTTGGGTTGCCTGTCATATCAGGTCTTCATGCGGACGCTCGCCATCTGGATGTTCTGACGAGCCATCTCATGCATGTCATGGAGATGGTCCATGAGGTTCTCCATATACTCGGTTGCTGGCTGTTTTGCTTCCGGGGGGCTCCCAAAAGCCAGGTCACAAGGGAGGCGTAGCTCTCGGCTGAACAATAAGCTTGCTGGCATCATCCTAGTGGTGTCATGTATTGACTAGTGATAGACCAGCAAGAACAGTGGTACCTTGACATCCCAGTCTCACTGATGGCTGGCCATGACCTTCCTCAGGTGTTCTTCTAGGGTCTTGATGTATCTCTCGACCATGTCGTCTGACTGTGGATGTATAGGTGTTGTGCGGATCTTCTTCATCAGGTTAGACTCAAAATTGGTGCCCTGGTCGCTGTGGAGCTCTAACAGGAACCCAGAACGGCAGAACAGTTGCTCCATACACCTCCGGCCACTTGGTAAAGTAGTACACAGCCACTTGTTGCCGTGGTCGGACACTGGATATGGTCCAGCTATGTCGACAGTGATGCATTCGAAAGGCACTCCGACGTTGTACTGCTGCATACGATCCCAGCTCCTAGTTTGGGGGCTGCAACTCGGCGCGCACACGTGACATTGATGGCACTATCTCTGAGCATCTGCTCGGAGCCTAAGCCAGTGGTAGTGTTGTCGGAGTTTGTCGATCGTTCGGTTTGCTCCCAGGTGTCCTCCGGAAGTACCGGCGTGCACTTCCTCTAAGACTTCCAGGATCTTACTCCGGGGAAGTACCAACATCTCGTCTTCCCATCGTGTGATTCCCATACCCGGAACAGCATGCCCTCTTTGGTCTTCAGTGAGTCCCATTAGGCCAAGTATGATTTATACGTAGCGCTTATAGGTGTGATGTCCCAGGTTGGTCTTGTCCCTGCCTCCACTTCCCTCAAGAGTGGTCCCAAGTCGGCATCCGCCACCTGCTCCCTATCTGCCTTGGATAGCATCTTGTTGTAGTAGGTTATCACTCGCTCGTGGCCAACCTGGACTTGGGATAGGACGTCTCCAATGCAATGGTTGCTGGCTTCAGTGTCAACAGTGAAGGCATCACTTGGTTGTGGGAATCCCAAAATAGGAGCACTGTAAAGTGTGCTTCAGCTGCTGGAAAGCGCCTTCTGCATCCTCCGTCCACACTTAAGGCCAGTGTTCTTGTCATGCAGGTGAGGGGCTTGGCGATGTTGGAGAAACCCTTAATGAAGCGGCGGTAATAATTGCACAGCCCCAGGAAACTGCGCAATTCTTGCTTATCCTTCGGGTGAGGCCAATTTCTCACAGCCTATATCTTATCTAGGTCTGTGGCCACTCCGGTTGGTGAGACTATGTGGCCCAAGTAGTTGACTTCCTTGCGGACGAGATGGCACTTCTTTGCGTTCAGCTTCAGGTTGGTCGCCTGCAGTCTCTGTAGCACCTTGCTCAAGATGGTCTTCGAATGTCTTCCCGGTAATGATGTCGTTGAGGTATAGAAGGCAGGTGTCATAAGTCAGTCCTCTCATTGCTGACTCCATGAGCCATTGGAAGGTAGCTGGTGCGTTGCAGAGACCAAAGGGCATAAACTGTGAACTGCCAAAGCCCTTGGCCTGTCGAGAATGCGGTCTTCTCTTTGTCTCCTGGGTCTAGATCCACCTGCCAGTACCCGACTTCAGGTCCAGGTTAGAGAACCACTGCGCACCAGCAAGCGTGTCCAGCGGTCTCCGCCACTTTCTGGACCACGTTCAGCACCTCTGAGGCCCGTCTCTGGAGGCTGGCTATTAGCTGTGCGGCCTCTTCCTCTGGCGACCACCTGTTATGCTTGGCCACTGTTGAGTTGGCGGCGGAAGACTTCAAAAGTTGACGTGCCGTCGTACTTCGATGGTTAGACGCGTGCAGATGTTGTGTCGCGTCCTGGTGCGTCGCCCTTCAGATCTTTTAGTCTTCTGCTGACGATGTCCTCCACCATGGCATTCAGGGACTTGGTGTTGCAGTCGGCCTTTCCCTCTGAGTTGTTAATGTGGTTCGCCAGGTCTTCGATGTCCACCATGGCGTTCAGTGACCTGATGTTGCTGTCGCCCTTCTTCTCTAATTTGTTAACATGGCTCGCCAGGTCTTCGACACGCTCGTCCACTTGACCCATTCTCTTGCCCAGCTCCGTGACGTCAATTATCACGCCGGCCAAGTGCCCTTCGAATTTGGCGGTGAGGGCCTCGTTCAGAGCCTTCATTTCTGTGGTCAATTCGGCCTTCATTTCGGTCATCGTCACAGCGAGTTTGTCGTTTGCTGTTCTTATTTCTTCCATCTTCGCGGCCATGTTATTTGCCATTTCCATCTTCGCGGCCAGGTTATTTGCCGCTTCCGTCTTCGCAGCGAGGGTGTCATTCGCTGTCTTCATTTCTTCTAAGATCTTGGCCAATGCAGCTTCCATCGTCGTATCCCAGTCCTGACACCAAATGTGACTGCGGGTTCGTAAAATCAAAAGTCTTGTTTGCAGTAATTTAAAACACTATATTGCAGTAAGTCAGCAACTTTGTACAACCCTTGCAGCAGCAAAAAGACGTGAAATTGACAACAGTAGTCTTCAAGGTCGTCTCGTTGCTCTGCCACACATAAACAAATGAAAGAAATCACTGCGGTACAGTTCAAATGTCCACCGTCGCAATAACCTTCACATAACTCACACAACTGCACAACTGACTGCCTCTCACACTTTGCCACTATTTATACCCCCAGTCATTGTTCTAGAATGCAGTAGACCTTTTGATAACAATCGCAACTGCATCAGAAAAGTGGGAAATTTCAGACTGCTCTCTGTCTCTTTCGCTCTCTGTTTCTCTCTCGGCAAGCATCCAGCTCTGCGCGCCACTATCTGTCTCTTTCTTTCCTGCCCACGTGCACAGCTCTTGTTTTGCGAAAGCTCCAATACAATGCAATCAGTGACAAAATGGCATTTCCAAGTTAATCTCTTGTCTAAAATAAGTCCCAGGTATCTAACTTGTGTAGAGAAGGACACTTCCCCCACCCCCCCCCACCCCCACTCCCCAAAGAGAGTTGGTCTGATCAGTTCCTCCCATCTCACTCTGGTAAAGGACACTTCTGTCATTTTGCTGTGGTTAACTGACAGTTTGTTCTTGTTGCACCAAGCTTCAACTTTCTTTGGTGCTGTTTGTAGCACTTCAGGCACTTCAGACACTGTCATAGGAAATCTCCCTCTTATGATTATTGCAACATCATCTGCAGAACCAACTGTAAAGTAACTACTCTCTTCATTTTGCACAGAAGTGGATCCACAACAAGGTTCCAAAGCAGAAGTGATAAAACACTCCCTGTTAACAGCGCCTCACCTTGGTCACACTCAGTGCTTCCCCAAAGAGATCCAGGGTTACCTTCCTGTTCTCTAAAACAAAACATATCCACTAACACAATAGTGCAAGCACGTTAGTTTCTTCCAGCATCCTTAATACCACCTTACTTGATGTACTTTTAATTGCAACATCTATGTAAAGAAAAGCACCACCAGTGGTGCCATATGCCATGCCATGCCAAATCCATAATCCAAGCAAACTATAAATACTATATAACGGACCTTTTTTTTTTTAATTTACCATCTACGCTACCAAGGCGGGCTAACAGGGACTGAATCAAGTCAATACCCTGTTGGAGGAATGTAGGTAAGATCAAGTCAGGACCTACAGCTTTGTGTGGTCCAAACGAAATTAATGCCCATCTTACTTCAGTAACATGAACTATTACCCTGATCAGATTCCAATACTCTCTAAGGAAACGTAATCCAGATTTGGTTATCTCTGATTAGGTAGTGCAATAATTAAAGTTGGTTCATTACCTTTGTTTAGAATATTAAAGTCTATACTTACCAAATATTCCATTAGTCTCTTTCATTTTGAATTGATGTCAGTACTCCTCCACAATGTGTGGTGTGCATTGGCATCAGTTCCCAAGATGATTTCCCTGCCAACCCCAGTGCAGTGAGGGACCAAGTCCTCCTGAGTCCCGGACAGTGGCTCTGCTTCATGATAAGGGAGATAGATGAGATCATTAATAACTTCTTTCTGTCTGCCCTTGCTGGTAATACCTTGATTGTCATTACATCCCTGGAACAGAACTTCATTTGAATCAGTGCATTAATCCACTTCTTGGAATGTATGCAAGATCTTGGATTTTAAGAACTAGTCCATAAATGGTGCCTGTAGTACAGTTAATTCCACTGATTGAACCCATTGTGAAGTCAGGGTTCTTGAATGATTTCTATGTCAACATGCTCTTCTAGAAGTCTCTTGCTTAAGAGAGCTGATGCTGCCTTACAATGCTATAAGTTAATCTGATTTATTTGTGTAATCTCAGTCCAGTCACAACTCTTAAGCAGTTCCAGAGTGAGACATTGCCCATAAGAGTGCATGCTTATTGACACTTTCAGTGGTCACCACTGATTGCCCAGGACAAGAAGACAAGCTAGAGGAATGTGTATTGTAATCACTTTTGCTGTCTGCATAGTGTATATGCTCCGCTTCGCAGTATGACAAGGATGGAAGATTTGTTTAAAATACACAAGTGTTGTCACATAACTCGCCCATACATAATACCTATTGCTGCATTTACTGCAACAAACGTTATAGATCTGGCAGCATGGGTGACTCGTATGCACTCTCATACACTCATTTCCTAGTAAACAGATATGTTACCGGAGCAGATAAACAGTTCAAGCTCCTCTGCCCTTCATTCCCCTCTAGCCTTCTTTGTCCCCTGGTTCAGATGTTGAAAGTAGCATTTTCAGATCAGCAATTGTAAGGTCCTCTTGTCTTCAGTGATACTTTGTCTGACTTAGATCTTTTGGATCTATCACTTTAAGAACAACGTTCTCTTTCAATTTGACTCTGATGTTCTTTTGGAGCCATTCACCCGTGCCCTGATCACCACAGTAGTAAATTAAGGCACTGTCTTGAAGGAAAAAAGATCTTAGTGTAAGTAGAGATTCACCCACAGTGCCTCATCTACCTTCCTCATGATCACTCCCTGTATGGTTCTGTTTTCTTCCACAGCTTCTTCTCAGTGTATAATTCCCTTATTATGGCTATCTTGAAAGAGTCCAGAGCTTCCCTGTACAAGACTCGTGGTTCAGTGCCCCTGAGTCTTTTGGCAGGTTAGGCTTTTGCAGATGGAGGTGTATTTGTATTGAACTTGGTTCTTTTAGAAGTCTCTAGCTCAGTAGAGATTCCCTGACTGGTGGTTTGCTGGGCCCTGGTACCTCTCATTTCTTCTCTTCATCCTTCTCCTAGTTGCCCTGAACAACTTTCTGGTATTCAGATGGAGACTTCATGCTGGAGCTGGTAAGACCCAATTCTTTGTCTAGCGACAGGTTTCTCTACAGGTTTCTTGGTCCATCTTGATCCCATGAGTACTGGTAAAATAAGTCACCCAACATAGAGCACCAAATATGTTGGGAAGAAATTATAAAAGAAATAACTTTGACTTAAAAGTAGGGAGTAAATTATGGCTAAAGACAGATAGAATGTTATGTCTACCCTAGAAGGTAATTCTGCCTTATATTAAAGTAAGTAAATAAAACATTATATAAAGGTAAAGGTACCCCATGAGAGGCTTTAGGCAGCCTATGTTGGGGCGACGGGTGGTTACGGCACCCATCTATATAGACATTGGCATACAAGACTTGTGAGGTTGTCAGCCCCATGATGCAGCCACCTTCACCCCCAGGAATTACCCTGGTACTCATTTCTGTTAGAGGCTACCAGGAGGATTATACCAGGGAATAAATTCCAGTGCTACCATCGGGATTCGAACATGCGTCCTCCTGACTTGCAGCCTAGTGCTGTAACCACTGGAATACCGCGCACCCCCAAAATATTATATAGAATAAAAAAAGTGTTTCGGGCAGCGGGAAGAGTAGAGTGTCTTTTGAAAAAATGTAGTCTTATGTGTATTATTCAGATTTTCTTTTTTACTTTTTTGACATATACCTAGAAGGTGGAGGAACTAAATGTTCCACTGATGGGTTTTTATCATAAATAGATGTTTTTTACCCCTTTAGTCCAGAAAAGAAATACTAGATGTGTGTGTGTGTGTGTTGTGTGTGCGCGTATGTGAAATTTTTATTTTTCCCTTACAATGGCTGTAAGTTTCTTATTGCACCATATATTTGAAATATTTACAAGAATTTAAAATATAATATCTTGAAGTTTTGTGCGAAAGGATTGCGAAGACCTCTTCAATTAGAGGCGTGTTCAACCAAGGAAAAAAAGTTCATCATATCGCAGTAAGATAAGCAAAGATATGCCCTGAAGGTGTGAGAGGTGTGGACAAACAATAAATTAAACTCCATCTGATAAGCTGTGTGCTTATATTTACTGTGTTATGAAATACATAAAAAGTAGTAAATAAGTATTACGACTATTGTAAGTAGAGAAAAGTGTATACAAGAGTGAATGATTTGCCTAATTTTAATGGCAATGGCACTCCACTTTCTGGAATACTTACTCTCTGATGTGTTGATGATAATTTCATCAATTGTATTTTCCCGTTTTGACTCTTTTCCCTATGTAACAGTGACTTGTTCTAATGCACTGTTGAATGTGCAGGTTGGAGTTCGTTGCTCTGGAGGTACATATGATGGAGTTTGTGTGACCTCAGCCATAATTGTAAACTGGTTAGCTAATTAACCTTGAAATTGCTCAAAACAAAATGCAGCACACATAGATTGCACACAAAGAAAGAAAGAAAGAAAAAGAGTGCACGTGAGTTTAGCAAATTAGCCGCTAGATGTCAGAGTATAGCACATTTCAAGTTTCAAAGTTGTGATCTGTGTTTACGGAACTAGGCAAAACCTACCAAATGAGAACTTGGGAGCCGAGCGCTCAAGAAAATGTGCACACATAGTACTTTTTTTTTTATGTTAATGTAATTCTGGTGTTTTCTTATATGGAAAGAGTTAAGATTTTGAAGACCAATATCTAACCACTCACTTTTAAGTATCTGACTCAGTTTTTGTTTATCCCCATCTACTTGCAATGAAATGTGTAATGAAACTATTTCTGAAAAGGTTTATCAACATTAATATAAGATAGATATATGGTAAATATTTGTAAGTAGAGTTTTAGAAACAAAAAACTGTAAGCTATAGTTGGTAGAGCAAGTCTTGTAATTACATCAGATCTTCTTTGTTTTATAGGTCAGTGTTTACCTTCAAAATTGGTCGCACGTCCTGAGCTATGTTAGTAAAGCAGAAGCAACGCCTGATTTTTCAGAGGTAAGTGATAAATATCTTATGTTCATGATTTAGCAGAAATGTATGGAGTATATTGATACTGAAAGTTATTTAGCATTCACATTTTCGGGAAATAAAGTTGTCATGATTGGGGATTGAACCTAAACCCTTCAAATGGCTTAAATATCAATATTTTGGCCGTAATGAAATTGCATCAATAACAAAAAACAAAAAATTCTAAATAAACCAGAATCTCAATAATAAAATTATGGGCTGAACTGAGATTTTTTCCTAAAATAAAGTAAAAAGTAAGAAAGACCAATTTCTGTGCTATATAAAGTTTTGTCTTAATGTAATTGTCTGATATTTTTATTGAGATTATTGTTACATTCAAGATATATGGAGGGCTAAGAGAAGGCTCGGAATCAAAATGTGAAATAGCTCTTCTGTTGTATCTGGCTACAGATTGTTTTCTATTAACTGAAAGAGTTCATCATAATTATTATACTGGAGGTCTTTCTTAGAAAGTACATTGAAGGCGTATTTACTTAAGATGAGTCCGTATTAATATGGGTGCATTATAAGTTGGTGATTGACGGTTGAAGGAGTGGGGAAAGAGAGGGGATAGCAGCGTTGCCACTTAACCGTCCCTCTCCACGTGCTAGGCAATGAAGGTGACGGGTAGAGGGGAGGTGGAAGTTCGGTTGCAGTCAGTTGCAGTAATGCACACGCACATATTCCTAGAAATTTGCATACTGCAGTATTAATCGTAAGATTGCCGTAAGACTGTCTACACGTTTAAGTGAGCAGTTACCTAAGTAGAGCATACGAGTTTGTAACCGCGATGTACATGCCTGATTTTCTTCAGTAGCGTATTTCTCTTTCCCTACTCTAACTATGGTATTCTTACTTACACCAACAGCAGCTGAGGTTCTGTCCAGTACTTTTGAAACGGGAATTATTGGACTCCCATTGTCTCTTTCATCCTCAAAATATTTTCTTACGGAACATACAATTTCCCTTGCTTGTCCTTTAATTGGGATTCCGTGCCCAAAAACATTTTTGTGGTCTTCGCAGATAGCTTCTTTCTGTCTGTTTCTGTAGCACAAGTGTTTGCGGTAGCCATGAGTAACGATTATTAGCTAAATATTAAAGTTGATCACAGAAACGTTTAAGTTGATCACTGAAACACACGAATTATATTGCGAAAATGTAAAGCTGTTTACACTCTGTGAAACATTCACTACCTGAAGCAGTACACTCTTAGTTTGGCAGTGATGACAGGGAAAAATACCCTAAGTAAGGGTTGGTCACTAAACTGTAAAGGTTGGTCATTGACCCAGAAAACGTCATAAGCTATTCCTTGAAACTAAATCCACACCTGTTCCCTTCCAACAACGCATACCGTATCATAATAAAGGGCAACGAACGACGACGGTATTGTGATACTACTGATTCATAAGCGAAGCAACAATAGGAGCAGTGTCTGTTTACTGTAAACCTCAACATGATGATAGAATAGCGTCATGCATAAAGCACGTGATGTAGTGCGATAGAGTTGGCAACATAGGATAAGCGGCTCGGGTTGCTATGGCAACAGTTTACTTTTGATTGGTGGATTTCTGGTTGCTAGGTGACGGCAATGACGTGTCAGTGACGTGTTTATCTCCTCTCCTTGTTTTCGCAGCTGAACAGCACGTGGAGGCAAAACGCCAATCACCAACTTATAATGCACCCATTATAGTAACACTAACATCACTTCTTTCAATCTCTGTTAACATGTTTTGGAAGATTTAAAAAAAAAGTAAGTGATGTTAATGTTTTAGTACTGAGTCATCTTAAGTAAATACATCTTAACATATCACTCTTTCTAGCTTCTTCCATATATAAATACAGTGAAGGTTATAGAAATATATCTGAGCATTTTATCATGCAAATATTTTTGACAGAATATTGCACTTGTAAATGTGATGTGACACACTGGTCTGATAAGCTCTATTTGCAGGTGTTCTGCTTCTTAGCCATCCAATATAGTAAATTATAAAAAGGCTTGAAGTATGTTGTTGTTGACTAATGGCACTGGGGATTAGTTGATTTGCATCATTTTCCCCCTGGCTTTCCAATATAAAGCCTGTAGGTTCTCACTTTTGAGACCATTACATTTATTTGAGTTTGATTTATGAGTCACTATGTTTACACTCAGACTTCACTTACTTGTTGTTGTATAATTGAAACGTTTTCAAGTCATTCGATCTCATCCTCAGCTGTTTGGTGACTAAATGAACCTTCCTCTTCTTCCACTACTACGGAGCTCCGATCACTCTGCCATCTGGTGTTAGGGGCACTAAGTTTTAATACTTCATTTAATGCCGGGATTTCAAAATTTATAACTTTATCACGGTTTTTGTTTATGAATATTTTTTCCCAAATATCCAATTCTATGGGTGTACTTAAAGATTTTAACAGTTTAATGTTTAACGTTAAACCATGCCACAACATGCTTCTGCTTTTAATATTTATGACCATTACATTTGTCCAAATGATGTTTGTTCATGATGACATCCTCTTTACAGGTAGTGCACTTGGGTGTAGATATGCAGTGTATTTTATAAAGGTGTTCTGCAAGACAATCAGGGCCAGTTTCCATTCTAAATAGGGCCACTGCAGTTTTTCTTGGCAATTTTTGTATGTCAGTTTTGTCTCCAATGTTCTTATAATCCTTGTCTTTTAGTTTATCTTCTTCATCAAGTCTCTGCTGTCTTTTAAAATGTAGCTTAATGTTGTTTAATTGTTTATTAATTTCAATTTGTCTTACAGGTTTTATATTTTGAATTGCACCTTTTTTTGCTAGTTGGTCAGCATGTTCATTACCTGAAAGTCCAACATGGGCTGGGATCCATTGCAGGGTGACACGATTTCTTGATTCAACAGCTTTAATTAATTCCTTTCTTGGAAGTGTTGAAAACAGTGTTGTTATGATAAATTAACTTTAAAGAGAGTCGATTAAAGACACTAGACAACAAAGCCTCAGAAACATGTTCCGGAAAAATTTAAAAGTAAGTGTTGTCTAGTGTCTTTAATCGACTCTCTTTAAAGTTAATTTAAGCTTTAATTAAACTTATTTCTTTGATGTTTCTTGTTTTGTTTTTATAATTTACAATCCCATCTATGGCAGATTTTGAATCTGTTAAGATAACTATGTTTTGCTTTATGTACAGTCTAATAGGACGTTCTGCAGTGCTGCTTTTATGGCTGTTAGTTCTCCGTCATAATGGTTTGAAATTTCGTCTAGTGTTACTGTGCAAAATGTTTGCACTATACTCCTGCACCAGCATCTTGTTTGTTAATAAAGGATCCATCTGTATATATTCGGAGTCATTCTTTTTCTGGATATCTTTCATTTTATGTGGGTATTGCTACTGTTCTCATTTCATCTGGTGAATTGTTTTGTTTATGCATTGTATATAACAGGTCTTTCTTATAATGTATATCAATATATTCTGATGGGCTCATTTCCTCTATTGTTATATTTGTTGCTATTATGTTCTTGTGTTTTGAGTTATTGATGTATGTTCTGAAGGTTGTTTGGGTTTTTAGATAGTCCCTGAACAAGCCGGGTTTAGAAAAGATAACTCAGCAGTACATCAGGTCGTAAGACTCACACAAGACATTAAACAAAATTTTAATAAAAATAAGACTTCTCTAGCACTATTTGTTGATTTCAAAGGTGCATTTGACACAGTATGGCGAGAAATGCTACTATACAAGATGGAAACATATGGCATATCAGGTCACATGCTAAATTGGTTTCAAGCCTTGTTATCTCAAAGATGGTTTGCAGTGCAGTACAAAACAGCCACATCCAAATGGAAACAAACCCGAGTTAGATTACCCCAAGGGTGTGTCATAAGTGCTATTCTTTTTAAAATATAAACAACCTAGCAGATGCACTGAAAAAACTAGATAAGATACAAGTGGGAATGCACGCCGACGACCTAGCAATATAGACCTCGGAAAAAAATATAAGTTCTGGGAAACATTATAAAAATTTACAAACAATGGAGAATTAAATTATAATATTAGAACAATGGACTAACTATAACAATATGGAGATAAACACAGAAAAAACCCAATATCAACTGTTCACAGTGCAACACAAAACAGAAAATATATGTTTGCAAATCAATAACAAAAATTTACAAGAAACATCAACATATCTAGGAATAGAACTAGACCGGAAACTATCAATGAAAGAACATGTAAACAATGTAACAAATAAGATCAACAAAAACAACATCTTAAAATGCCTGGCAGGAAAAAAATGGGGTGGAAATATGAACCTCCTTAATAACACATATAAAACATACATAAAACCCAACCTACTATTTGGAGGAGAACTGTTGGCAACAGTAAACAAGAAACTCAAAAGGAAAATAGAAACTTCACAAAACAATTCACTAAGAAAAATAACAGGAGCTGTAAAAACAACACCAATTGCCAAACTACAGAACTTCACAAAAAGTATGGCCATAGAACTGGAACATGAACTAAAGGCAGTTACCTTAGCACAAATACTGCAGGTTAACAGAAATAGACACAAGTGGTATCACACAGCAGATAATATAAGGTTTGAAGTATTTGAGGTGAAGAAATCTTGCAATTTACAATTCAAAGGCCAAACAGGATGAATCGGGCAGTTTTGTCTGTGGTTCAATTCCCATGGCCTACCTACCTGGCCCATGGGTTATTTAGGGCTTTTTCTGGGTCGCCAGGTGAATCCTGTGTAGGTTAATTACATCCCTCAAAGTTTCTGTCCCTCCATTATCACTTCACATCATCTCTCATCTGGTGGTCGCTTTCAGAAAGTGTCAGTAGGTATCTCGGTGCTGTTGTGACTCCTTGGGTTGGCTATCCTCTGTCTTCTCTTGCCTCATCCTTCCTCTCGGGGATGCCTCACTTAGTGCTTAGGCACAATAAACCACAGGTTTTGGTGTCGAATCCCCTCCATAGTAATCCTAATCCTACAATTTAGAGCATTAAATTGAATCCTGATTACTGTCTTAAATGCTTCAAACTTCATAATATGCTTACGTAAAATATGAAACTATTAACAGTGAAGCAAACATATATTCAAATATAATAATTTGTAACCTATGAGATAAGTGAAGTTTTTTAATGTGTGTTTGGAGGAATTTAGTAACAGTGATGTCAAAATTAATATAAAAATTATAAAAATTAATATAAAAATTTTTATATGAAGTTTTTTAAGTTGCAAATTATTATATTTGTATATATTCATACGATGCTGTTTTAAGAACTGGACACAAAACCCTTTTGCAGAAATTGTTACACTTTTTTTAAAAAGTTGGTTTCTTTTCTATGCAAAAGGTTATATAGACATGTATCTTTAACCACAATTATCCACGTACTATTCAGTGTTAGTGCAGGCAATATTGGGTTTTCACTTTTCATTGCCAAGCATATTGCTAGGGAACAGTTTGTGTCTAATTGGTTCCTTCACTGGATGCTATGAGACCAGAGTGCATATTAACATCCTCCTTCCTACTTGCTTCACTTTTCAGAGCAGAATAGTAGTGCCCAGTAAACGTTAATCACCAACTAAGGGTGCACAAGTAGTAAATTCAATTTCAAACTAGGACATTTACTTCACCTGACTGCACTCCAAGTACCCTACCCATTTGTTCCACAAGTGTTCAGTTCCTCTTTCAACAAACACACTCATTGTCGCCCACTTATCCTTCTCTTGGTCTTGTTATTTAATTCCATAAAACCAACCTAGTTTTTAATAATGAGAAACCCTTAATATATACTTTGAAATAGATGTTTGATCCGATAGTAAAGCAGACAAAATTAATATTGCATACCAATTTTGTTCCATGTACTGTCATTGCTTTAAAATTGACAAAGAAAACCAGAAGATCCGTGGTTCAAATTCCTGCCATGGTACTGAATTTTTCAGTTTGACTATCCAAACCCTTAGCCTATATACGGCTAGTGTGATGGAATGATTCATTTCCATCAATTAACTTAAATGACAAAGAAAAGTTCAACTTAGTGAAACAATTTGTTAATCATGTTGTCAATACCCTCTCTGATTTCAGAGAACTTTTATCCTTTTTGCCAATGTTATGATTTAATCAACTTTGTTTTAAAATTGTTTTCTTCCTGCCTTCCTTTTCTTACACATGCATGCATGCGCACACACACTTCTCTAAGTCTGCTTTTTTCCTTTCTTTCATCCAGAGGTCTCAAAACATACTTTCCAAAGAAATCTTGATATCCAATACACATATTGAACTGTTACTATAAAACAATACTGACATAATTTAATAAATATAAACTGAATGGAAAAGGTATGTTATATTGAACAGGAATGCTAAGATTACTAGAACTTTATTTCGTAGAGAAAATTATGCAATATTTTATAGAATTATTTGAAATATCAACTTTTTTCAACAAGCATAATGGGTAAGATAGCAGAATGTAAGTATGAGTACAGGACATGAGAAAGAAAAGAAGATACAGAATTACATGAAGAAATGAAAAGGAAAACAAAAGTATCAGTGAATCAACTCAAGAAACTAAGAGTAACTAATTACGTATTAGTTCAAAATTTCAGATTCAAGAAAAACGAAGAAAGTGGAAATACTGTAGAACCCCCCTCAACTGATAGCCAATATTCTCCTTACAAATCTGAGAATTCTTTGGAAAATTGTTAAAAAAGATTTTAAATGCTTTTCCTGAAATTCTTGGAAGCCCTCATCTTTGGTCAGGCTTTAACCAGGAATTCAACTCCAAATACAGAAAAAACTAAAAACCTTAATCAAAGGTCATTAAACTGTACATCTTCTCATATATACATATAAGGAATTGGTAAAAGCATCATTCAGTTTTACATTCACTTTTACAAACATATTGTAGCAATTGTTAATTAGAAAACAACTTCACACCTTCATACTGCTGAAATCTGGGCTGATTGGCCACACTGGAATCAAATGTTGACGAGCCATAATATTATTGAAAGTGGTTTCATTTTTTCAGTTAATTTTGTTTTAAAATTGTTAGAGTCTTTTGTTAATTCCAGTAAATAGAAATGTTCTATAATGCTGTTTACACAATAGTTTTGAAGTAATATTGCATTTTCATGTAGAGAGAAATACTTAAATGCTGACTAGCTGACTAAGTAGGCATATTATTTATTCAACCAGAAGCTTTTCATGAGTGCCCTTAATGGTCTTCAGACTTATTTTTGAAGCAAGACATCATGATAACATGATGAGAAACCATAGAAAGGAGCTTAGAACCATTGTATGCTTTGGTACAGGTTAGTTCAAAGTTGTTTGTTTTTGGAGGTGGCAAACATGGATATGCAGTATTGCACTCTTTTGCATATCATTTCCTCCTGCATTATTTTTTGCAGTGTCAAAAGTCATTGCAAACTTTTGCCATGATTTCATGGAAAAGGTATCAAAGTCACTGCCAAATATACAGCCATGTTAAGGTTTGTCAAGTTTAAAGTTAAAGTTTGTCAATGTTTAAACATTGAATTATCTCTCTCTCTCTCTCTCTCTCTCTCTCTCTCTCTCTCTCTCTCTCTCTCTCTCTCTCTCTCTCTCTCTCTCTCTCTCTCTCTCTCTCTCTCTCTCTCTCTCTCTCTCTCTCTCTCTCTGCTGTTGTTGTGATTCTGCATTACGTTGTGATTTCAAAAATATCCTTTTGGAAGGTTAATACTTGCAAAGGTTTAGTATAAATAAATTAAATGCAAAAAATAGATAATCAACTATTATTTATATTAAATTGTATATATAATACACACAGGGTGAAGAAGCCTTCATGCCGCTGATTTTGCAGCATTTGGCTGCCGGCAAAGCTGGCTGTTGTGTCAGTGGTGTGGATGACAGGAAGTCTGCAGTAAATATGATATGCTTTGTTGCATAAGTTATTTCGAACAACATAACATAAACACTTTTAAAAAATTACTCCATACATTAACAAGGAAATGTTGAAACTGTCTTCTTTCTTCATTCTAGTATTTCTGACCCCTGCGTAAGAAGATCCTCATTACACTTAGCAGTTCTTTCTGATAAATATCAATTTCTTAATAAATGCTTTTTTAAGTTCATTAAATTGTGTGGATTGTTTTAGTTCATATTCTCTTTCAGAGCCCATGGAGATAAAAATCACCCAGTTAAATAGGGGAAACAATGAGACCATATGATAACTGTTATCTTAAAGCACTTCATGAATTTCCTGTAACGACAAGTTGGCTGTATGTGTCATCACAGCTGAAAGGTTGCAAAAGCCACTATTAGCACACCATACTATAATTACTGCAGGCTTCCTGTAATCTGCACCCATCAACATCACTGATGGGTCAAACAGTATGAAAGCAGCTGCATGAAGGATTGTTCAGCCAGTTCATGCATGTGTGCCATGTTTTTAAAATTAAAATACAACATAAAAATATTACCAGTGGCTGGGGTCTATCGTGTCTTAGGAAAATGTATGGAAATAATTTTTTTCTTGTCTGTAATAACCTTTACCACATTTTTCCGATAAAGAATATCTAATTAAGCCCAGAATTAAAATGACAGCATCTTCAGCTTGTAGCACACTTTCATAAAATGAACTGAAATGTCTTTACATCGCTTTCAATTATCTTTAGAATATATAACACTTGAACAGATCAGTTTACTGTTGAATGTGCCAAAGAATAGCGGGATCATAAGATAATTTTTTCACCTAATGAATATGGAACTTCAAATAAGCTTTGATTCTTTTCGTCTAAATTATATTTTTTAAAAGGTAGAAGTTAGAGAGTTTTCATATAAATTATGTCAATCCAAAGAAAAAAATTACATCCTTGTAAATATCTTTTGTTGATTTAGTAGATACAAAATATTATTTTATGGAGTAGCTGTGTTCTAAACCTTGCATTCGATCCAAAATGAGCTAGTCATCATGAACAGAACATTGGCAGTATGTGCAATGTAGGAGAATCTAGTATACTTAGTATTGTTTACTATTAAGAAATAAATAAGTGTGAGTGTTGCACGAAAAAATCATTCTCAAATTCTAGTTTGGATTGACTTTCAACACAGAGCTGTAAAGTGAAGAGAAACTTCATATATTTTGATTACCATATCAGCAGCAATAGTTTAAAACATATAACTATATTTTACCAAATTAACAAAGAAGAAAAAAGAGATAATGATTTTTACATTAACAATTTATCAGTTGCACTTCAAAGTTTCAATAATTTTATATTCAATCATTCTTTAATGCTAGCCGTACATAGACAATAGTTCAGTTGAATCAGATTTGAAAATATATTGCTGTTACAAGACACAATGAATCTTCAGCTTCCTGTGCTAATGCTTTACTGCTGAAACTTGAGATGTCCAAACGGCTAGTGTAAAGAAATGATTAATTTCCATCAGTTAACTTAAATACATTTAAATCATTTCATCTAATTCTTCTATCTGGTGATGAATATTCCAGAAGTTACACCATAAAGGCAGTTTGTAACATTGCAAATAACTGTTCATAAAAACTCACAAAACAAGTTCTAACAACTTTTTTCTTTTTTGTCCAGGCACATGGTAAAGATAGTAATCAAACTATTCTAACTAGACTGAAGTGTGCTGCTGGTTTAGCAGAGCTGGCAACTAAAAAATACAAGTCTGCAGCAAAACACTTCCTTGTTGGCAACTTTGATCATTGTGACTTCCCTGAACTGTTATCACCTAGTAATGTTGCTATGTATGGTGGACTGTGTGCTCTTGCTACATTTGATCGACATGAGCTTCAGAAGAATGTAATTTTTAGTAGGTATGTATTTATAGATATACTCTTTGCATGGTGCTAAGTTCTGGAACACTGTAGAAAAAAAAATCTATTGTGTAACATTCACTAGATTTTTTTAACCATTCAATAAACTATACTTTCAAAACCTTATTCTTTTGTCTGTTTAATGTTAGTCAAAAGTACTTGTATAGAAATGGTTTTATCATATATTGAGACTTCAGTTTTCAAACTGACACTTCATTTAGTTTTTACTATCACTTAATAATTTAGTTCAACTTTAACTGAGACTTTGCTGAGCTCATTCATCCACTTCTCTAATAGGAACTAGTTCAGCTGTTCATTGTCATTTCACTTTGTTTTTACATTCACTTCACTTTCTTCTACAACATAGTAGCATAACTAAATATGCCTGACGTAGCTTTCCCTTCTCGATGGTTCACTTGTTGGAAAGAACATGAGATGTGTCAATTCTTGCAGTAACAGCACTCACTACATGTCACCACAGTTCTTACAAACTCACTTGTAAAACAGTTCTCTCCATGCTGTTTGTTGCACCACAAACTCACTAACTAATGTACTTACTGACTTTACAAAACACCAACTTGCAAGAGCACTCATTGTATACAGCTGTTGGATATTTTTACACAGTTCCAGAATGTTCAAGAAGAAATATCCAGAATATTCTACAAGAATGAATCACAGGGTCTTTGCCCCCTCTTTTTTTTTTTATCAAATTATAAATGCAAAGTCATTATATCCATTTCTTCCAGTAGACTTTCTTGGATCACTTCAACTTATCCGCCATTAGCTCTGCAGTATGGCACTGCTATCAGTTGTTGAAGATGGCAGCTCTGCTTCATACTTCTATGGCAGTATTTATCTTTTAATTTTTTCATGTCTTTTGCACTTTATATTGTTTAAATGGGTTTTCATTGTCTTTGCCATGATGTTGTTCAAACCTAACCAGACATAGTTTCTAATCTGTTTCATATAACCTTGTCCCCACTGACATGTATCACTCCACATGCATCTAGCTTCCCCCTCATCCTAATTGGCTAATGCTTTTGCGCCATAGGCGGTGACTTCCCATTACATTTAAAACTGCAGTAAACATCATAATAATTGCCAGGAAGATACATAAAATCATACAAATAAGAATATGAAGGCATGCAAAAATAATGAAGTTTATAATAAAACTGAGCAATGAAACTGGAACAAGTTTATAATGAAAGGCCTTTGGTCCTTTCCACTGGGATTTTTTAAACCAGCACACATACCTTGCAAAAATGCTTGTCTTTCAGTTTTTAAAGTTATTTCACGCCATACTTATGTGTCCTTCATTCACCCAAGTCTCGTCTAGGTACTATATTTTGCGACTTGTATCCTGGTACAGTCTGACTGTCCTTAAATAACGTCTTCGCCACGCAACAATATCATCCCTGGAGTGGTAAGTTTTCCTGTTGTCTCAATTTCATGTCGCGAGTTCCTACGCATCTAACACACCTGTAAATTCAGGGCACAGCTGTTCGACTTCTCTCACTGACAAACACGAAATCTTCTCTGTGAGTACATTAAACACATGCAACACAATTCTTTTTTTGCCGCTTTGTAAAGGTTTTCCCTTGTGATGCTTCAGCAAAAAACTGGCGCTAGACTCTGCCATTATACATATAATAAGTACACGCGCAATAAATGATCAATAAAATAATTTAGCTCTCGCACTAGGTATAGCACACCGTCGAATGGCGATATATGACTAATCCAGTTTAAAACAAGGTCAGTGATAAGTCATATAAACAAATATGTCATCACTACCACTAAATCACGTGCTATCGTGCCATGTGCTTGAGAGCAAAGGAACCTCCTCTTTACTTTGTTTAAGAATTAACATGCATTTCAGATAAATCAACTCTGTTGCGTAATATATTTCATTAAAACAGGAAAATATAAATTGACAATTCTCTTCCAACATATAAAGACATTATCACCATGTTAAATAACGAACTAATTTTTACCGCACAACAGTCTGCACCACAACAGCAGCCAATGAGATGTGATAAGGTCATCTGACCGTTAAGAGATACGGGGCAAGCTTACGTGAAACAAGGATTAGGATGCTTAAAAGCGTCAGCCCCATGCCTGTAGATCCTGAAGAAGACAAGAGTTTACAAGTGGTATAATGCTTCAAAGAGGGTCTAGAAGATGTTGAAAATGACAACTGCCCTGGATGCCCCAGCATGTCATTTACTGACGAGAAAGTGGAAGAAGTAAAGAAAATGGTTCTGGAAAATTGCCGAATTACCATCAGAGAGGTTGCTGATGTCAGCTTAACCTTTGGCTCATGCCAAACAATTTTTTTGGATGCTTTGGGCATGAAATGTGTAGCGGCAAAGTTTGTTCCAAAATTGTTGAATTTCGACCAAAAACAGCTGTCACAAGGATACCCGCTCAGGAATTAATGAAGTTGACAACAACCCAGAACTTCCAAAGAAGGTAAGAAACAGGTTATATGGGTATGATGTCGAAACCAAGTCCCAATCATCCCAATGAAAACTCCTGAAGAGCCAAGACCAATGATGTTCAAGTCTGATCACATGTGAAGGTTCTTCTGTTGTCTTCATTTACAATAGAATAGTACATAGGAAGTTCCTGCCTTCTGGTCCTACAGCCAATAAGGAAACCACCTGGAATTTATGAGCCATTTGTGTAAAGCAATCCTAGAAAAACCACCAGAATTGTGGCAAAACCCTTCGTGGAAATTGCATCATGATAATGTTCCCACTCACACTTCAGTGCTTGTTCATGTTTTCTGGCAAAAAACAAGACTGTTATGTTGCCTCAGCCACTGTATATGTCAGACATGGCCCCCTGCAACTTCTTTCTATTCCCCAGGCTGAAGACAACCATGGAAGAATGTTGTTTTGTCACCATTGAGGAAATAAAAACCAAATCGCTGAAGGAGCTCAGACCAAAACAAAAGCACTTCTAGAAGTGCTTCCAAGATCGGAAAAAGCTCTGGTATAAGTGTATTATATCTGAGGGGGATTACTTTGAAGGGGACAAAGTTGATGTTGATAAGTTAAGATTCTTTAAGAAAACTAAAAATTCCCATTACTTTTTTTTAACGCATCTCATATTTTACATTTTGCCAGAAATAAAATTTGTTTATGATTTATGGCTTAGTATTTTTCTTGTGTATATGTAAGTTAACGTAAATGTAATTTGTTCTAGCAGTATAGAATGTTCAGAGGTAAGAACAATATAGATAAAATCTTTGTGGTTTTCTTTATTTAAAAAATTATATATTCAGAATAAAAAATGATCATATTTTTAAGTATGAGTATTGTAAACCTCACACTATTTAACTGTCATAGAAAGTGCCAAAAAAAAAGAATTAAGATGATGATGATGATGATGATGATGATGATGATGATGAAGGACCTAAATAAGCAAATTACAAAAGATCAAACAAAAGAATCATTTCCAAGACCATAAAATTAGTGACACCAGCACTGGCACCAATTGATGTACAGGCAGCCAATTTGAACCAAGGGGGACATTAACAGGAACAACAGCTGTAGATTGCACAAGAAGTTCAGTAGTTCTGATAAGATAAGCAAACCAATGGCATGTTTATGCAAGATTGCACTGTCCTCTCTAAGAACTGAAGATCTGTAATGAAACATAATGTTCACAATGAGTAAAATCATGTGATACAGTTGATTCCATATAAGTTTCTTAGAATGTACATAATTTAGATGTTTTAATTTATATAGAAGAACGTCAACACAAGTTAAAGCCTCATATGTTCTCATTAAAGGTATTAAAGGTTGACAAGTGGGAGACCAAAGACCAACTTGCCTTATTTTTGGCATAGATTTTTAAATGTTTTATTACTTTCTAAGGTGAGTCACTGGTAAACAAATATCCCATGAGTACTTCTTTTACATGTAATACTAAATAACTTGGAGCCATTATGTAGTAAGTACATCTTCAATTTCACTGACATCAGATTTCTATAAAAATCTCTGTAGTTTAATTATAACGAAAATAGAAAGTAAGAATGAAAGTCCAACTGCTTATCAAACTAAACTGTAATGTAGAAATGCTTTGGCAGCTGCCACTGCAGTGTTATTTGTCTTGTTAGTTCCCACAAGGATTCATTTTCCGGATATGGACTCAGATGAACTTTATTTTGACTTCTATACTATTTATATTGTAATGATTGTAATGTTAAAATAAGTCATTGTGTTTTTAAAAAATCTTGGTCAGTTCAGTTTAAAAATGCTGACCCTTTGCTTCGTGGAGATTGTCGCATTGTGTTCTTGTATTGGAAGAGAGTTAAATTTACAGTTAATGGTTTAGACTTCAGTTTTATCTTAAACTTCTTATCTGTTTCAGTTCTTTCAAATTGTTCCTGGAATTAGAGCCACAGCTCAGAGATATTATATTTAAGTTTTATGAGTCAAAGTATGCATCATGTCTCAAGCTGCTGGATGAAATTAAGGTAGGCCAAGTTCTAACTGTAGAAACTAAACTGTAGTTGTAATGGTAGTTTGACGTTGCTCTAGTATAAAAACAACCTGATTGCATCAAATGTTTTATAATGCCCAAATTTTGGCTGTAGCAAATAGACACTGCAAATTTAAAAGCTTTAGATATAGTCTAACATAATTTCAAGTTAGATAAGGATTTCTGTTGCTTAAATATTGTTTAGCCAATAACTATATGTCTATAATCTGTTCGCTGTAAGAATAAAGTAAATGACAAAGAAGCGGAAATGAATCGCATTGACTGATGGGTTTTAATACCCCCATGTTCTTCCACAATATAGTTCCGCAGTTTATTAAGCTTCTTGCTTTACCTGCTTTCAATAAACCATTCAAGCTGTTGTTGTAATATAGGACTAACATTATAAAATAATTACAGTAAGAACAATGACTCAAAAGTTCAAAACTTCACTGGTTGAGTTACAACAAAAATGGCAGTTAAATTCCGGTGACGACATTGCTGTTTATGTGTGCATGCGCAGATGTTATGTATAACCAGTGCCGTTCTTAGAGGTAGAGCTCATTGCAGAATGCGAAGTAATACTTTACTTTATTCTAACAGTGAACAGATTACAGCCAGATGTATATTTAAATCAAAAGGTCAGCTAGGATAACATTTGGAGTATCCTTATTAAACTCTGCTGATTTCCAGTAACCAGAATGTTACACTAACGTGAATAATGCCAAACATGGTCATATGCATGTATGAGATAGGTTTTACAGAATGTATAGCTAAATGTACGATAACCATTATAATTGAAGAGAAGGCCAATTTAGTTGACTTGAGTATTGACGTTGGCATTCAGAGTAAGTGATGCAACAGCAGTATGTTTGAGAAGTGGGCAACTTAATTAAATAGAATTTAACCACAATTTTCTACATAATCTACTCTGTTAATGCAGAACGTAATAACAATTGTAATTCTGCAATGATTTTTGATCACATATTCATGCAATTATAGAAAACCGTTGACAGACCTGGAACAGGATTTTCGTCGAATCGTATAGAAGGATGGTGAATTATGCCCCTCGTTGAGGTGACCATTTGGAACAGGGTTGGAATTGATGATTCTTGAAGTCCCAGCTTACCTCGGCGTGGCTTCAGTCGGTTGAGCAAGATATCTTCTTTTACAGGGGTGGTACGGCGGAAGGAAATTTTACGTAAAATGAGTAATCATTTTCCTCTGTATTAAATAATGTAGAAACTTTAATTTCCTTACTTCAATTAACACCAGTTCGAACAAAATGTATGATACAACATTTATAACACTATTCTTACACAAGATTCACTTGATGTGACGCGTTTATCTGGATGCGTGCAAGAATCAAAAGTTTTATACGTTTGTTCACTACCGTGTATAATAATTAAATTGTGTCTTCTAGCGATGATATTTCATGTAAAGATTATCTAGTTATACTCGATGATTGTTACGAGAATAAACTTATACTCTTCCGCACACAACGGCGTTTAAGAAGAGAACCTTACATCCGTTCACGGCGACTGTTAGGAGAAGAATGACCGGTTCCGCTTCTTCTACACATTAGCATTTCGCTAATAGTTCAATCCCTCTAGAGGAATATTGAATATCCTCCATGGCAACGTAAAATCTTCTATATCTGATTGGTCCACGTTTTACGATATACGCGTCACACCAATCACAAATAAGTTTGTTATTCCACACTTTTGTGACGTCATTTCCACTTACATAGCTTCTCTGTGCGTGACTCACTCTACATAACCTCACATAATACAATATTTGAAACTCTTTGGGGACAACATAAAATAACTGTTTCAGATGCCCCTCTTCAGAATATATGGAAAATTAACTTAAATCTCCCAATAATATTGTTCCAAATATTCTGAAGAATGCCCCAATAATTAAACATTATTACAACAATGAACAATCAATACAATTTAAAATAACAATATAAAATCAGAAATTATTCGAACACAATAATAATAAACAAAACATTTTTCAGTAATTCATAAACATATTATTATTATTATTATTTTTTTTTTTTTTTTTTTAAATCATTTATTCTTGTGAGTGTCAAGGCTTTTGAATGGTTTTAAAAGTGTTTTGTGATATTTTCCTATCATTTTATTATCATCGTCTCTTAATTCGTACGTATGATCCCCAAATTTTCTTACTATTTTATATGGACCTTTATATAACAAATTCATTCTCCAATAGGATTTGATTTTAGAACTGGAGATATTAAATGTCTTTACGAGAACTTTATCATTTATTTCAGGATTCCATTTCGCTCCTTTTCTTTGTATCTTTGATAATCTTTTCTCTGCTTTTTCTTTTATTCTTCGAAATGCTTCAGCACACTTTTCTTCTTCATTCAATTCCATTTCATCTACTTTTAAGGTTGTTGGTGCTTTTATTACTAGAGGTTCAGGTTGTAGTCCAGTCATTAATTCGATTGGTGAAAATTTGGTAGTAGAGTTTGGGGTATTGTTAATGATTTTCTCAATAATATGGCAGTATTTGTACCAGCCTCGGTAGTTAGAATGACACAGAATTCTGAAATACAAGCCTAAATCACGCATCACTCTCTCGCAAGGATTTCCTTGGGGAAAATATGCTGAAGAGTAATACATCTTAATATTATTGTTCTTCATCTCTGAAGTAAACAATTTACTCCGGTGAACCGTAGCGTTGTCTGATAATATTGCCTTTATTGGCCCATACTTTGGTATCCAGTCTTTTAAAATTTTATTTCCATTTTCTAGCATATCGTTTATTACTTCAGATGCTTGTTGTCTAATAGTGATAGGCACAGGTCTACTTTTATGAGTATAAGGAGCAATGTCGTTCACCTTAAATGTATGTATGTACTTATTACACAATCCAGGTTTCGTACTAAAAACGTTCCTGTTCTTTAGTATACATAACCTCAATTGTTCTCTTTGCGCGTGATTTAAATTGTATGTTTTCCCTAACTTTTCTTTCAAAGTTCTTTGGAATATAATTTCTTCCTCTTCTTGTTTTCGCTCGGTGTCGGTATTTAATGTGTTTATTTGGCAACAATGATCTCCAAGGTCAAACGTCTCATTTTCTTTATTATTTAAAAGTAAATTTTCTTTACCACTATCATCTTCTTCATTATTTATTATATCTTCTTCGTATAATATTATATTTTCTACAAAAAACCTATCATTATTTATACTATCCTTCTCATCCTCTTTTAATATAATTTCTTCTAACAAATTTATTTTTATTACTTCATTATCTCCTTTGACCTTCATTTCATGTTTTTCGAAATCTATCACACTTTGCCAACCATACAATACATCATTGCCAATAATAATATCACGAGCTAAGTTTGGTATTACCAATACGATAAAATTGAAATTCCAATCATCTATTCGCGCAGGAATTAACGCTTGATATTTAACTTTATCTTTCTTTTTCCCAATAGCTGTGCTACAGTATACATTACAAACGTTTAAATATTCAATCCTAAACTTGGATAGTAATTCCTTGAATAAGTTCTCACTTATTACTGATGAACTAGCTCCTGTGTCTATCAATACTTTATATTCGCTATCGCCTATACGAAGGTTAATCTGAGGTGGATTTACTAATTCCCGATCTTTACTTCTGGAGAGAGTGAGCTTATCTTCTGGTAAATTTTGAATTTTGATTTTGCCCTGTGTCATTTCTACCGAACCACTTTCCAAGGCACAAAATGATTTGGTACTCAGTTTTCCGCATTAGTGCGGTCTGTAGTTACACTAGCAGTTGGGTTGGTACTACCGTTATTTATTTCTCCTTCTATTCCCTGAGTCGGTGTCCTTTCTAGGTTATTGTCTGCCCTTTCAAACCTAGGACCCCTAAAATCTCTTAATGAAGAGTCTTCGATGCTAGTTCCTCTTCCTCTACTTTGATAAACCGTTCTTAAGTTATTTCCCCTGTAAAACCTCAGTTGATTCACCTGATTACTCCTCACATTTCCCACAGGTTGGTCATTATTATAATTCCTCCTAGGAGTATTTGGTATTCTCCTTCCTATACCTGGCACTACCGATTCATATGTCTTTCTGGGGTTGTACTCTCTTCGTTCATAGTTGTCTCTTGAACGTGCCCCGCCCCAATTTTGGTTAAAACTATTTTGGTTTTGGTTAGTATGGCTGTGATTTTCCCTGAATGTTGGTCTTACTTCCTGTCTATTTACTTGCTTTTGTTCTATATGAGTCTTGTCAGGATCAACTTGACTATGAGTAGAATCAGAATTAAGGTTATGAGCCTCAAATTCTGATAATAACTCAATCATATCAGTAAAGTCGACGGGCTTAGCCACAATTAGGTGGTTTCTAATGTGCGGTGGATAATGTCGTATTAGCATATTCACGATCTCGGTTTCTGACATATCTGGATTCACAAGTTTACTTTTGTTAGCAAGTTTTAGGAAATATTCTGTCATGGACACACCCTTCTTGAACTCGAATTTACCAGTGGCCAGTTCGACTTTAATTCTTCTCTGTCTTTCTGGACCCCAGAACCTATTTATAAACACATTCCTAAACATACTATACGTTTCATGTGATGCTAGTGTTAACCTCAGCCATTCTAAAGCATTTTTCTTCAAACACCTTTTAACAATCATCATCCTAAATTCATTTGGAATCTTTTTAATTTTAAAATATTCTTCTAATTCCTTTAGAAATATTTTGGGATTGTCTCCCGATTCTTCTTCGAAAGTAGGTGGACTTATGTCATGCAACAAATAATTTGTACAATTTGTGTTACCTTGACTGTGTAACTGTGTATGTGTGTGCATGTTTTGTATTTGTCCATTACCATTTACTTCACAATCAGGTGACAAAGATTCTGTATCGTCACTCTCCAAATAATTCTCTAAGTTTTGTACAATATTACCTGAATTACCAGGTAAGTCAATACATGTAATATTCTTAGATTTTATTACCCTCTGGTTCTCAGAAATTTTGCTTGCCTGTAATGCAATCACAACTTGATACAGCTTGCTAATGTTTTCTTTCTCTCTCTCAAAACTTTCCTGTGCCAAATCTATTCTTGTAATCATTTCACTATTCAACTTACTAACTTCATCATATTTAACTTTTAGTTCATCTTGTTGTGTTTGCACCTCAGTAGCAATTAGTTTAACATCATTTCTGACACTATTTACTTCTCTTACAAAATTATTCTGTATTTCAATATTTTCCTCATGGTATTTCCGTGAATTATCTAATAAGACTACATCTATTTCTTGTCTTATTCTATTCTCTAATTCCCCTATTTCTATTTTTTGTTTTTCTACAAATTCTATTTGTTGTTGCTTAAGGATTTCTGACTCCTTAGCCAATTCACTTCTTATATCTTTTACTACATTTTCCTGACTTATTTTCATTTCCTGAAACATCTCTTTTAACTTAGACATTTCTCCATCATGAGATTCTATTTTGTGTTTTAAAGATTTTATGCCTTCTCTACACTCTTCTCTTCCTTTCTCAATTTCATTTCTTAGGTTACCTAAACCTTGATCTATCCTAGCTTCTAATTTCTCTGAACTTTGATCTACTTTAGCATTTAAATTACTCATTTCCTGCCTTAAATTTTGATCTGCCTTTTCTGAATTCTGTTTTATTTCCTGTCTTATTTCCTGTCTAAAACTATTTAAATTTTCTGAATTTTGATCTGAATTCTGTCTTATTTCCTGTCTTATTTCCTGTCTAAAACTATTTAAATTTTCTGAATTTTGATTCATATCCTGTCTTAAATTATCCATTTTAGCATCAAAATTACTCATCATTTTCTCTAACCTGTCTATTATCATTTCATTAACTTTACTCTGCATAATTTCTGTTCTACTTGTTCCTGCATCATCACTAATCATTCCTTCCACTACTTCCCTGACTTCTTGTATTTCTGCTCTCTTATCACTAACTAGTCTTTCCACTCCTTCCCCAACATTTTTATTCTTATTGTCTGTTAATTTTTTACCTTCCATTTTAGGTAATATTTTTCCCTTTCTTAATAACATAAAAAAATAAAAATTATAATTTTGTCACTTTTTCTATTAATTATCTATTAAGATTTTCCGTACTCACTTTTCTTCTTTCTTCTTTCTTGATTCGAAGTTACCTGTCCATTACACTATTTATTCTCCTGTGGTGTAATCCTCCTTCTGCCTATTCGAGCCCCACGTTGGGCGCCATTTTGGAACAGGATTTTCGTCGAATCGTATAGAAGGATGGTGAATTATGCCCCTCGTTGAGGTGACCATTTGGAACAGGGTTGGAATTGATGATTCTTGAAGTCCCAGCTTACCTCGGCGTGGCTTCAGTCGGTTGAGCAAGATATCTTCTTTTACAGGGGTGGTACGGCGGAAGGAAATTTTACGTAAAATGAGTAATCATTTTCCTCTGTATTAAATAATGTAGAAACTTTTATTTCCTTACTTCAATTAACACCAGTTCGAACAAAATGTATGATACAACATTTATAACACTATTCTTACACAAGATTCACTTGATGTGACGCGTTTATCTGGATGCGTGCAAGAATCAAAAGTTTTATACGTTTGTTCACTACCGTGTATAATAATTAAATTGTGTCTTCTAGCGATGATATTTCATGTAAAGATTATCTAGTTATACTCGATGATTGTTACGAGAATAAACTTATACTCTTCCGCACACAACGGCGTTTAAGAAGAGAACCTTACATCCGTTCACGGCGACTGTTAGGAGAAGAATGACCGGTTCCGCTTCTTCTACACATTAGCATTTCGCTAATAGTTCAATCCCTCTAGAGGAATATTGAATATCCTCCATGGCAACGTAAAATCTTCTATATCTGATTGGTCCACGTTTTACGATATACGCGTCACACCAATCACAAATAAGTTTGTTATTCCACACTTTTGTGACGTCATTTCCACTTACATAGCTTCTCTGTGCGTGACTCACTCTACATAACCTCACATAATACAATATTTGAAACTCTTTGGGGACAACATAAAATAACTGTTTCAGACCTAATGTTTGTAAGGTTGATATTGTTCAATGCTCCTTATGTTTCATTGACCTCTGCAAACCTTTTTCCTCCAAGCAAATGCTGGACTGACTCATTTATTAGCCAGAGGAATCCCTACCTTCAGTGCTAGGGGAATAAGGATGGCAATGGAAAATATAAACTTGTGTTTGAACCGTGTGACTTTAGTCTTCACTTCAATGGTAGGATGAAATAGTGATGACAAAGAGCTACAGCTTCTTGGAGTCAGAACTATGTTACTTTGGCGATATTTCATATGAGTTGGTCTGAGGTAATTAAGATTTGTTGGGAATAAATCCTGAGCATAAGAACCACTAATGGCTCTCTTGCTCTCCTTTCACTTCTCATATTTGTGAAATCACCAATTATCCTTCTAGTTACTATACATAAGGAATTTAATTTGGATTTGAGGTTATAGTGTTTAAATAATAGCTCTTAAATACTAAATCTTTAATTACAATCTGTTAAATTGTTGTGACTCTGTGGGTTTGTAGAATTAAAAGTCCAATTTGCAGAAATTCAAAATGCTCTTTATTTCCATAGAAATACACTTTGGTCAACCCTTACAGTAGAAGAATTATATAACATATGCAAATACAATCTTCAAGTTCGTCTGCCCACAGACAAAGAGTTCACTTTCAAAACACAGCTGCATGCGCTCTATTATCAATTTCCATTTCGACTCTCCCTCACTGGTGTGTCGCGTTTTCTTTTATACACCTCTACTCATATTTCTGGAATGAACAAGAAGGCACTAGAACCGTCTAGTTATCTAACTTTATCTGTTTCAGCAAGCCTTTTATCTCCGCGCTATCTTTATCTGTTCCTTTGTGCATGTCAGCCACGCTATCGCAACAAATGTGGCCAGCGACATTATTCTCTCTTTGATTTTTATTTGATAAAATTTATTTGTGAACCACATTTTATTTAACTCATAATTAGCTATATTGTTAACTGAAATAAAAAGGGTTAGAAATACATTACTACTACTTTGGATTGCCCTAAACCTTTCGGTGCTGCCAGCCATTCTTTCTGTGACTGAAGTCATACACATTGCCATAGAAGTTAAACTTGATGTAAATAAAAATAAAAAAGTAAATAAGAATATATATTCAACAACTTCCTTTACTCATTACAACTTCATAAATTCCCTGTAAATTCTAAACCCACAAATGTTCAAATTTTGCATTTTATACAAAATAAAATTATGCCAGATTTCTCAGCTGAATAACAAGATAGGCGCGGAGACACAAATGAGAGGGAACTTAGGGCATATTTAGGTATTTTTATCTGTATGAGAATATTAGATCTGTCTGAAAGTGGAGAGAAAATTTTGCAGACAATTTTTGTAACTCCCATTATAAAGTAGGCAATTACTTACATTCTGTCGTTCTGAAATGCTTCCTCAGTATTTTCATAAATGATAAGCTAAACCAAAATAGAGAAGAGAATTTTATTTATATAAAATTTGGCCTGTACTTAACAGTATAAAAATATTTAAAATGCATTATCATCATCATTATTATTATTATTATTATTATTATTATTATTATGGCAGTGATCTTGAAACCTTTCTTTGAAACTTATCATTGTTTATCACATCATTTGAAGCAATATATGCCCAAGAAACCCACAAAATAGGGAATGAAAGCATGGGATATTGCAGCCAGCAAAGATGGGTATCTTCTAGACTGTAAGGTGTACCCTGAGAAAAAAGCTTTTAAAAAATACTGTTCGTTTTAGGAGAACCCATATGTCCAAACACTACTCAGATCAGTGGCATCATATATATTATTACAATTTTTTTAGCTTTTTTTTTAAATGTTTTTGTTTAAAAAGTCATTATGCTTGTGGTACAACACAAACAGCATATCTAAATGTCTAAAACTGAAGCAAGGTGAATCTTGTAAACTTAAAAACGAGGGAGTGACTGCAATTGTTTGGCATAAAAGTCGAGACATTTTGCTACTCTCCATAAATTTAGATCCAAGAACAGACGGTGAGGTGGTAAGAATAAACAGTAAAGAAAAAGAAAGTGAACATTCCATAACATAACACTGTCAAATTAACTTCATGATATACAGGATGTTGACCTGGTGGATAAACAAAGGCAATGCTGTGAAGTGAAAAGTCAAGTAAAAAATAGTGTAAATAACAGTTTTGCTGTGTAAATGTGTCTGTTGTAGACAGTATCATCATTTATGACTTGAGCAACAGACCTGTTTGAACAGCGCATGGAAATCGACTGCAGCAACATAAGAAAAATCATGTAAATTAGTTGGTTAGAAACTTCAATCACATAAATGGTGGCAAAGGAGCGTACCTAATGCTATAACGTCCCCTTCATTGCTTCATAATTTTATAAAGATTCAGGATCTAGTAGAAACATGTGTTCTATGCACAGCAAAAAGGCATGGAGGTCAGTCTGGGCACAGCATTCAAACATAGTACAAACGTCAGCAATGTGACCATCTATCATGCCGAACAGTGTGTTTTCACCATTATCACCATGAAAGAAGAGTATGTGATATATGTGTAAACAGAAAATAATTACGAATTATTAAGTGTAAGTAGTGAGAATACCCTAAAATATTTGCATATATTCTTTCTCCAAAACACCCAAATGACCTCGTTGTCGACGGGCCCTTAAACACCACCACTTCTCCAAAACATGAGAGTTTGTAATGGTAAAAGAGGGCTACATATTAAAATCACAAATGAAAAACATGATGACTACTAAATCACGTTCCTAAATCTACATTGAAATATAATTTTGAGTTTAAAAAAATAATCATGCTGTTTTAACTAGATCCAAACCAGTTATTTGATCATTTCTATGTTAATATGCCATTTTTGCATTCAAGCTCAGACTCTGTCGATTTAAATATAAATGCCTGCAGATACAGTGGCCTGGATGGAGAAAAACTTCTGATTACCCGTGGAAGGGGCAAAGGATTTAAGTCCACTTTGTTCTGAACAACTTTTCTGGGATTGGTACACCATAAAGGAGAGATAAAATCTTCACATAAATGTAACCTCATAAAAGCACCATTTCTGGAAATTTGTTTTGGGGTTAATCATTTTCGATACTTCTTACTACTACTACTACTACTACTACTATTATTATTATTATTATTATTATTATTATTATTATTATTATTATTATTATTATTTATTGTCACAAGGCATTGTTGCGGCTGGCACGTGCGAAAGAGACATAGTACAGCTAAAAGCTTCATGCCGAAACAGAGAAAGAAAGAGGCAGATAGATGTCTGGAAGTTCCTTCCTTTCTGATGCCGTCTTGATTGTTACAGAGCATTCCACTAATTTCTAAAAACAGTGACTAGAGATATAAAAGTGCCACTGCGGTCAATGCAGTGGTTCATTTGTTAATCGAGTTGTGAATTGAAAGTGGAGAACTGTTAATTGTGGACCTTTGAAGTGTACTGCAAATAATTTTGTTCGTTTGTGTGGTGAAGCAACTACAGACTACTGTGTGTATGACATGTCACTTTTAGAACCTGTAAGGGTTGTAAAAATGTCTTTCTACGGAAAAAAGCACATTTTGAATCTCTAAAAACTAGACTTTTAATTCTACGCACCCACAGTCACATTATTTGTTATTATTGTTATTATTATTATTATTATTATTATTATTATTATTATTATTATTATTACTTATTATTATTATTATTACTTATTTGATTTAAATATTCAAATCCTTCCACATTTTTCAAGTGTATATTGCTATTCATTTTTTCTCAAGGTCATGCAAAGAGCTTGGAATTTCAAAGGTATCCCATAAAAACTGCATTTTAAAAATTTTGCTGTCACTTTGGCCTGTTATATCCTTCTTACACCTATGACACATGTGTCAGTGCATAATGAGAGCTTAATTTTATAAGCAACAAATTGGGCCGAGTAGGACGGCTCAGGTGGTTTCATCTGTGGCCACATTCAGCAGGTTCAGGTTCAATTCCCATGGCCAACCTACCTTACCCATGGGTGTTTTTGGGGGTTTTCCCAGGACACCAGGCAGATGCTGAGTAGTATAATTACATCCCCTGAATTTCCTGTCCCTCCATTTCATCCTATCTGATGGTCCCTTTCAGGTAGAAGGTCTGAGGGTGTCTCGGCATTGCATGGCAGGATGATAGTCTCGTAGTAAACCTTCCTCTAGGACGGTCTCCAGTATCGAACCCACTCTGGAAGGGGCCATTTCCAGATCACAGTAGGGTGGGATGCTGGTTGTACTGACCTGCCTGGAGTTTCCAGCTGGTATAATTAGGGACCCTGCCCTCTTCCTGTCGTGCCTCCTTGGGACGGCTGCCCTCTATCTCCTCTCGTCTCAACCTTCCTCCTGGGAATGCTCCATTTGGGGTTATAAGTACAATAGACCAAGTTTGGACTTTCATGCCGAATCCCCTCCGTAGCATAGTCCAATCCAGTCAAGAAATAGGTAGAAAGATAAGCTTCAGTAAGAATAGCTTCTGAAAGAGCGAGTGAAGATAGTCATGTGAATGGAATTTTTTCTATCTACTTTTTGTTATTCAAGATAAATGTTTGTATAAATTGATTCATTCACATTTTGTTCTACTTAAGAGGAATACAGGAAATCAAAGTGATAGTCAAATATGTGTTTGGAGGAATTTAGTAACAGTGACGTCAAAATTAATCTAAAAGTAAGTGACGAGTATCAATAAACCAACTACAAATAGTTTTTGTGATAGTCAAATGTTTAAAAGTGGGTGCTATATGTTGGCCTTGAAAATCCATACTGCTGTCATAACATTGTGAGAAAAAATTTAATGATAGTACTTCAAAAAGACCTAAATATTTTTTAAAAAAAAAAAAAGTCAAACTAATAACAATAAATTTCTGTGGTGCCAAAAGAAAAATTATTTGAAATAATTTGTATGTTAAAGAAATCCCACTTTAGTGAGCCCTGTACTGCTTATAGCAGTTTGGCATGGGGATTTAGCAAGAAAGATGAAGACAGAATAACTGCTGATGAAATGAAATTTATGAAATGCACAGCAGGATTTACCAAATGTAATCATAAACATACGAGAAAGTTATGGAATATATGGAAGAATTACAATTAAAATCTTTAGTTGATCACATAAGATTACCGAAATAAATAAGTAAATCATCTGTATTGCTGGTGTACAAGTAGAATCTCAAAACCCTTTCTTCAGTGTCATCCAAACAAGAGATCTTTTGATTGTCCAAGTACACAGATTGAAAATTCAGCTCTTGAGAACATAACAGTTTATAGGTTCTAATACTTGAAAAGAAGAAATACAATTTGTCTGTAGTAAGATTTTCTTTATCTTTTATAGTTTGTTAAACAGAATTTCTTCTAAATGAAGATAGCTTCATATGTCATTCCCAGAAAATTCAAGATATACTTTTATTTGTCATGTAAATACCTTCAATACAGTATTTTAATCTATCACTTGAGATATTTTTAAAACTTTTTCTTAATTTGCATGTTAAGGATAACTTAGGGGAAAATCTTTGTATTGAAACTGTGAAAGAAAATGTGCTGAAATGCATAATTTAGTATTTACCCAAAATTTTAGTGTGCGTGCATGGATGTGGGTGTGTGTGTGTGTGGTGTCATAAAAATATGTATTAATAAGCTATAGTGAGCAGAAAAAGTTGTATAACATTTTGGTCAGCACCATGTAATGGTTAATGTACAGCTCAGTTTTCATGCAGATTTTGTTTTTCTTCCCTTATAAACCTACATACAAGAAAACAAGTTCAGTTAACTTATATTAATTCACTTTGTGAGAAAAAGCATGTTGCATTAAATATGGTTGGTTGGTTGCTAATGCTCATGGAGTTGAAGAATTTCCATTTTCCTTCTGGCCTCCCAATAACGTGTGACTAGTTGTGCTGTCAGTTCTCCATCTGTTTTTGTCAGGGCACTACACTGGAGCAGATGATCTCCGTCCATCAATGAGTTCGGGTCCCTACACAGTGTGCAGGTCGGGGATTCAAAAATATTAATCCTGTGTAGATGAGCGGCCAAATAGTCGTGGCCAGTAATCAGTCGGAAGATGGTAACAGTACTGCTTCTTGGGTAGTCTGGGATGGGATTTTTACTTCCTTGTAGAATTTTCCATTGCTTGTTGGTACTTTTTTCTTTGCATTCTTCTTTCCAGAATAAGTTGATTCTATTGTTTATATGTAGTTTTGATGTGTGGAATGAGGTTTTTTGTTGGAAGCTTTGTTTTATTTGTGTTCCTTTTTTTGCCAAGGGATCTGCTATTTCATTGCCTGTAATTCCACAGTGGGATGGAATCCACTGGAAGTGTATTTCTTTTTTTAGACCTTGTAGTATTCATAATGAATTGTAAATTTCAAGTATTCTATTGTTAGGGTACAGTGAGGATAGGGCTTGAAGTGCTGATTTAGAATCGCTTAGAATCACGGCTTTAGAGAAAGAGTTCACATGGTTGAAGAGTTGTTTCAGCGAGGTGTTCATTGCTTCTAATTCTCCATCATAGTGGGTTGCTAGTGTGCCCAAACAGATGTAAAAATTTAATATTTTACTATGTATTCATGCTGCAGCATTACTTTCTTTGTCAAATAGGGAGCCGTCTGTGTATATGTGTAGCCATGAGTCTTGTGGATAATAAGTTTCAATTGTTTCAATTGTTCTAAATTAAATATAGTTCACATTATAAAATCATAATGAATAGATGTTACTTATAAACTGCTCTGAAATGTATGACATTAATTTACATTAAGTTACATTAATTATTATAAATTAATTTATGTAGTGCAAAATGTTCATAAACACTTATGATATTTTTAGGACAACCTTTTGCTGGATATGTACATTGCTCCACATGTGAATGCACTGTACACACAGATACGAAATCGTGCTCTCATCCAGTATTTTAGTCCATATTTGTCAGCAGACATGCGAAAAATGGCTGCTGCCTTCAATACCACAGTACTGGCTCTTGAGGATGAACTAATGCAACTGATATTGGATGGACAGATTCAAGCTCGCATAGACTCTCACAATAAGGTAAAGAAAGGATCATTTGAAGAATATTTGGAAGTACAAGTAAGAAATTAAACTCTAGTATTTAATGAACATGAAAGTGTTAAATATGTAAAATATGAAGCTATTAACAGTGAAGCAAATAAATATATACAAATATAATAATTTGTAACTTAAAACTTCACTTATAAGAAAAGATGATAATTCTTATAAATTGTCTGGGATCGCGATTTCATGTAAACTTACACACATCTTCAGCCGGAAACAAAGCTGTTGCCATCATTACGAACACTAGATGTCCATATATTCTTGTTAGTATTACCAAAATCTGAAAATAAAACAAATTTAAAAACAGAATCGACTGCCAATATTTCAAAATTCATTACGTGATGTCTGTTTTTTAAAATAAATATCCTTTCCCAAACCATTTAATCTATCGGACCATTTAATTGTTTTAATAATTTAACTTCTGAATATATTTCATGGTTAAATGACCAAAAATGATCTGCTGCGGCCGATTTATCAGTTTGTTTAAACTTAATGTTACGAAAATGTTTTGTTCTGGTTTCTAAATTACATTTTTTCTTTCCAATATAAACTTTATCGCAATCAAAACAAACTGATAAATACCAGATTTTTTTATTATTAGGAATCTTATGTTTTATAGAGAAATGCAATAAATTTTTAATACTATATTTATTTTGAGGAACTAAAGTTATACCAAACTCTTTAAAAATGTTTTCAAAATGTTTATTAACACAAGGATGGTAATTAAATTTGTTTAAATTATAATTGTCTTTTATTTTTCTAAGGGTAGAAATATCATTAACAGTTTTTTGATGTTTCAATTTTTTTATTTATAAAGGCTATTAAAACCATTAATTAAAGCAGTATTAATAATATGTTTATATTCTTCATTAAATTCTTCTTTATTCATTGGTATATTTATTAATCTATAAATCAAACTATTGAAAACAGCAAATTTATGTGAAAAGGGGTTAAAACTTTTATTTTTTATGTAATTATCAATGATTAGACTTCCTGTAAATACCAAAGTTTAATTTATTATTATTTCTTATTACCTTTAGATCTAGAAAAGGAAGTGATCCATTAATTTCAGTTTCTAATGTAAATTTTATAGCTTTATCTTGCAAAGTTAGTAATTTTAAAGCGTTTATGAGTTTAAAAATATCAACAACATATCTATATCAAACTTTAAAAATTAAAGTGAATGCTTTAGTGACTTGCATTTCGAAAAAAAACTCATAAAAAGATCAACAAGAAAAGGTGAAAGAGGATTACCCATTGCTAAGCCAGAAGTTTGTTGAAAAAATTCACCATTAAAAGTGACAAAATTTTGATCTAAACAAAATTCAGTAAGTTTAACAAAATTAACTATTAAGTCCTCATGTAAATTTATTGAATTCAACCAACTTTTTTAAATAAATTAAAAGTTTTTCTCTAGGAATACTAGGAAATAAGGCAGTTAACTCACCATTGCCTCCGTTGATTTCCTGACCAAGAATCCCTCTCGTAGAACATTGAAGTGCCCCCTGCTTTTCCAGTTAACAGTAAATAACCTTCCCTTTTGAGGTTAATGACCAACCCTTCTTACCTGCCTTTCTCAGGGCCAGTTCTAACATGAATAACCCTTACTGTACTTTTATGTAATTGATGAAAATGCTGCATAAAAAGGCCACAAAATTATCAGACTTTCTCCCTACCATTGCCATTTTAATATTGATTTGGGTTGTTGTTGAGTTGATTTGGGCCCAAATACAGGGATGTGTAGCGTGCAAAATAAAGATTTCACTATACCTGTTATAAAACTAACAGAAGAAGCGGTAGCAAAAGTAGGTGCTAGAAATTGGGAAGATGCTGTTTGTCATACAAGTTATATTGGCAGCATGGGAAAACGAAGGCATTTTGGAAGAAATAATGGAAGAACTCATTTCCCTGGGAACTTGCAGCAGCTCTGACAACAAGCATGAAAAAAGCAGTTGCAAGGACAGCAGCGACTCTCAGATACGTGGCATATACCTGTTGGAATAGAATGCATCATTCTGTACAGTTATGGCTCTTTTGTTTCTTTAAATCTGAACTGTAGCTAACCATTTATTTTTTGGCCATTCTGGGGACTTTGTGTGCTGTAATTAGGTAACTGCGCACTTGTTTCACGTAAGCTTGCCCAGTATCTCTTAACGGTCACGTGACCTAATCACCTCTCATTGGTTGCTGTTGTGGTAATGACTGTCGTGCGGTAAAAATTAGTTCGTTATTTAACATGGTGATATATCATTATATGTTGGAAGAGAATTGTCAAATTTATATTTTCGTAACTGTTTTAATTAAATATATTACGCAACAGAGTTGATTTATCTGAAATGCATGTTAATTCTTAAACAAAGTAAAGAGGAGGTTCCTTTGCTCTCAAGCACATGGCACGATAGCATGTGATTTAGCGGTAGTGGTGACATTTGTTTATAAGACTTTTATCACTGACCTTGTTTTGAACTGGATTAGTCATGCATCGCCATTCGAAAGTGCGGGAGCTAAATTATTTTATTGATCGTTTATTGCGCATGTATTATATGTATAATGGCAGAGTCTACCGCCAGTTTTTCGCTTAAGTATCGCAAGGATAATTATTTACAAACAGGCGAAAAAAGAATTGTGTTGCATGTGTTTAATGCACTCACAGAGAAGAATCCATCTTTGTCAGTGAGAGAAGTCGAACAGCTGGGCTCTGAAGTTACAGGTGTGAGTGTTAGATCCGTAGGAACATCGCGACATGAAATTGAGGAAACAGGAAAACTTACCACTCCAGGCAAAAGCAGGAATAAACAAAAGTGCGTGCTCGGAGAAAATACGTGAAAAGTGTTGTGCGTCTTCATGTGTGTAGTTTTTCTTTAGAAACGAACTCCCTAACATAAGTAACATTTCGTCTGCTGTAAATGAGGATGCAGATTTACCAAATTTCAGCAGATTGCTTATACAGCTGGGATTTGTGAATGAAAAAAGAGGCAAGAAAAATGTGCTAAAAGACAGAGGTGATATTGCTGTGTGGCGAAGACGCTATTTGACAACCACACTGCACCGAGATACAAATCGCTAAATATACACGAAGAACACACGAAAAGTAAAGTATGGTGTGACACGACTTTTAAGACTGAAAGACAAGCATTTTTGAAAGGTATGTGTGCTGGTTTAAAAAATTCCAGTGGAAAAGGCTGAAGGCCTTTCATTATAAACTCTTTCAGTTTCATTGCTCAGCCATTCTGTTTCAATTTGCTCAGTTCATTATAAACTTGTATTTTTGCATGCCTTCATATCCTTATTTGTATGATTTTTGTATGATTTTATTTATCTTCCCGGCAATTATTACGAAATGTGACGGGAAGGCACCGCCTATGGCGTATGACGCGAAAGCATTAGCCAATTAGGGCGAGGGGGAGGGTTGTTGAACGCGGAGTGATACATTTCAGCCGGGCAAGGTTATATGAAACAGAGATTAGTGCTGCAGTTTGCAAACTTCAGGAATATGTGCGTGTGCATTAATGCATCTTTCTCCTCCCCACACCCGTCATCTTCATTGCCTAGCACATTGAGAGGGGCGGTAAGATGGTAATGCTGCTATTCCCTCTCCTTCAACTGTCAATCATCAACTTGCAGTGCACCTGTAATAGCTGAGGATGTGAGGAAATACATTCTAGGTAAACACTAGCAATATATGGAGCATTGAGTACTAGTTTGACTCAAAATTATATTCAAGAATAGAGTGTTTCAGTTTTATGTGTGAGCAAAAATGCCGTAAAATCAAGTAACCTTAACAATTGGAAGTTATATTGCAATGTGCGTAATACACATTTGTATTTCTACACAAAATGATGTTCGGGAATCGAACCTTTGTAGTTCTACCTCCTACATACTTGTCTATAACCATTCTGCTATCAGTGTACATTTAGTTAAGAAAGGATTCAATAGAATGAAGCTGAAGAAATGCATTCTGTGACACCATTGTAAACTGGCTGTAGAAACAATGTGGACTTAGAGAAATATACGCTTCCAGAGTCAGCTCTTTCTCCCTTTAAGGGAGTACATCTTGGGCTACCCCTGAACTGGGACCAAGCAGTCCTTCAATGCATTTATAAACTTGGCCATGTATTTGGCCCTGTAAAGATTTACTGATTTTCACAAAGATAAATTCTCCTATGTGTGATTGGAGGAATTTAGTAACAGTGACATCAAAATTAATTGAAAAAACTACTTAGTCGGTTTTTTTGACATTTCATCACTTATATTTTTATATTATTGAGGGACTAGTTTCGGAAGCCGTTGCCTCCATTTTTAACCTCTTTCAACCCATTGGCTACAGGTCTCGGGATTGTGCAGTTTAGAAGGCCCTATGTTCCACTTAAGAAATTACAGGAATTCATTCATTTATTCAGGGACTATGGTACAGTGAAGCACAAAATTAATTTTGTTTTTTAACTAATACTCATGTCCCATATATTACTAGTATTTACCTAGAATTTATTTTGTTAGGACCTTCCTAACACTCTCAGCTAATGTTGACTCTAACTAGCACTATATGGAGCATGGAGTACTGGTTCAGCTCAAAATATACTGTGACTTCGTGGGTTCGTAGAATTAAAAGTCTGAGTTTCAGATATTCCAAATGTTCTTTATTTTTGTAGAAATACACTGTTCAATTCTCACATAACATTACGTCACATACACACAGTCTACCAAGATCGATGACAATAACAAACAGCGTTCTGATTACATCAGCTCTCGTTACAACAACACTGTATAGCTGTTTACTGCGTACAACTCCTCGCAACTGACTGTGTTTACTACTGTTCACGACTTACTCTTGGCAAGTCGTCACCTTCTTAAATACCTCATTGATAAATTCGAGAGATTTCCAGAACAATAAAGAAACCGAATAATCAAGATGTTACCAGAAATGTCCATTTATCTGTTTGTTTCGGCAGACCTTTATCTGCGTGCTATCTTTCTCAGTTTCTTTGTGTAAACAAGCCACGTTATTGCTCCATGCGAACCTTTTATGTGCGTTGCTGCGACAATATTAATGTTATTCAATCTCCAGATTTTCCTTTTGATATGTGTCCTGTTTCACATAGTATCCTGTACCTGTACTGCCTCAAGACATTGAGTAGTGATAGTAATGGTGAAAAATAGTGATTTCCTGAATAATCAGTATGGTCCCAGGAGTCAGAGGTGTCTACTTCAAAATATCCTGACTTTCATCTAGAAAATTCTGAAAGCGAAAGACATTTGTGAAGCAAGTAGCCGTGAATGATTTAGCATGAAACATGAATTTGTCAGAAAAAATTCTGAACTTTAGTGTACTTAAGTAAGTCGCCACAAACGATGTATCTTTGGATGCGAGAGCCCCTAGTTGTTTACCGGGGAAATATACAAGTCAAATGGAGATTTAATGTCAGGATGGCACGTTGGCCATGGTAGCTCAATGGGTTAGAGCGACTGGACGGAAACCAGGATATCCGTGGTTCAAATCCTGGCCATGGCATTGAATTTTTCATGTTGACTCAATCTATCAAAAACCTTAGTCTATATATGGCTAGTATGAGGAAATTATCAATTTCCATCAATTAACTAAAATAATAAGAGTTAAATGATGAAGCCTGGGACTCAAGTACTTACGATAGTAAGTCGCCACAAACAGTGTAACTTGAATGCATGAGCCCCTAGTGGTTTACTGGGGAAATATATGAGTCAAATGGAGAATTTAATGTCAGGATGGCATGTTGGCCATAGTAGCTCAATGGTTTAGAGCGACTGGATGGAAACCAGGAGATCCGTGGTTCAAATCCCGGCCATGGCATTGAATTTTTCATGTTGACTCAATCTATAGGTGTTTTTGTCGCATAAGAGCCGAAGATGCAAACGATGATTTGCAAAACATGTCCTCAAAATAGGTACGAAAGTGAAGCAGATGTGTAATAAATACGACTCAGCTATAAATTAATAATATAGGTGTTTTTGTTTTAAATAGCTCACTATTTCATACAAAGAAGTAATAACAGTGTTGCTACTTTGGATAATTCCAAGAAACATGCTTCAATTCAACAATAAGTGATCCTTATCAATATCTGAAGCATAAAAGTTCATATCTTCCAAGTGGCTATTGTCCCCAAGAGTAAATTGCTCAGTTCTGCTTACAAATGCAGAAGTTGGATTACGAAGCAAGAATCTAAAAAACTGAGAGATGAGTCCATTATTTGGTTGTAAATCATTTTATATTTATCATAAACTTCAGAAAATGCATCAAATGGATTGCTTGATTCATCGTATCTCTTTGTAGTTTTTCTTTTTATATATATTTTAGGGGAATGAATATCCATTTCTTTGCACTTTTCAGTAGTTTCATTCCAAAATGATTGGAAATTATTCCTCAGAGGCTGATAAAGTGGTAGAAAGTGTTGAAATCATCCTGTTGGCTTGCTCAAAGTATAGAGTTTTGTTCTGTAAAGCTGTGTTTATTGCATCAATGTGGCCAAAAAACTTTGCCAAAACTGATAGCATAAAAAAGAAATTGAAAGTCTGCATATGCATTAGCAAACCATTTACTTTAGCACCTGAGTTATCATTTTGAGATATGTTAGAAAAAAACTTTTGGAACTGTGTATAGTTCGACAAAACTGACAAAAGTGCTAGATACCTTACAGTCTACCTTGTAGGACAGAATGGCCTTAAGTTTGTAGTGTCTGACTTTATTTGAACAAATAAAGCTAGTCTTTTAGGGGAATGTTTTACAAAATTTATTAAATCTTTCATAATGCTGAGTGCATTTCGACATTCTGGCACTGCCCTACAGTGTCTTGAAGTGATAAATTTAGGGAATGCACAAGGCAATGCACAAAAATAGTTTTCTTCTCTATTTCAGAAATCTTAGACTGAACTCCGTTATATAGTCCAGCTATGTTTGCTGCACCATCAAAACTTTGTCCACGGCAATCAGAGATAGGCAAATCAAATCCTTTTTTTTATTTTATTTATTTATAAATCAAATCTTATTAGTGTATCAATGATACTGGACAGGTCTTTAGCTGTGGTACTGTGAGTTACATATAATCCTAGAAAATATTCTTCTATTTAAGTGGTGTCGACAAATCTCAAACACTGAATTTTAGTTAATTGATGGAAATTAAATCATTTCTTCATACTAGCCATATATAGCTATACAACTTCATACTAGCCGTATCTATCAAACTCTGAATTGTTCTTTGGTAGCTACATCTGATGTCTCATCTGCTATAATAACAAAGTATTTAGCACTTTTTGTGTCACCTATTTTCTGAGGAGATTATTACTTAAAATAGTTATTTCATTTGCACAACATGGGATAACCACTTTAACAACAATCACACTCGAGCCATGCTATAAATTTCTTACTATCTTCACACCGAAGATGCAATAGATTGTTAACGTTACTTTTCTTGTCTTCATGTCCTCTTGCCAACCCTTGAACTATTAAGTAACGGAGAGAGGATATGATTTTTAGTAAGTGAACATGGTTCTGTTGCATTTGTGTTAGTTTTTCATTTGAGATCTTGCCAAGTGCATTCACATTTTATTTGAAAGATTGAAATTTCATTGCAGCCTCCCGAGGGCAGCCTGACTTTTCATGAGCTTTTAGTTTTTTTATCCCCTTTTTCCAATTAGAAAAGCCACTTTTAATAAAAGCTGTTTCCAGTTTTTAAGAAAAATGGAAGCTCTTTTTTTGAAAATGTCTTTACAAGTTTTGCAAAAAAAAAAAAAAAAAAAAAAAATCTTTTATCTTACTTTATTCAACTCATGGAAACTGCTGGAACCAAGACGGATTGTATGTATGCTTACTAGTACTTTTCTTTTCCGTAATAGATTAATTTGGTACTGTCACTATCACACGTTACGCCATTGGACCTTGTACTGGGTTGATCACCATCACTTAACTGTTGTGCTAGCATTTTTCTTTCGAATTACAAATTTATCCATTTTAACTTATCACGTAGCCTACTGAACCATTGACCTGCACTGACAATGAGTAGACTGAATTTTATGTGCCACACTATATGAAGTTCGACTTCCACATCACATTGACGACACAATCATAACAAAGGAAGCGTGCCTTCCAACTGTAAAACAATTAAAAGCTTTAGTGTTAACAATGGGATTGTGTCATCTCTCAGAATATGAGCTGTTTGTTACAATGCTATTGTTGAGAAATTTGTTCCAATAAGAATGACTGTTGACTGACTGATGAATGTTTTGCAATAAAAATAATCATAACCACTTTAAAATGTATTATATTACCATTAAAGTAAATAAATTTAATTACTTTCCATAGTATTTTCAAATTTTAGTCCTAACCAGAACATTGGGGGGACAATACTCCTAGCATTGTAAATTGGGGGGCCAAAAATGTCCTGCTCCCCTAAGTCGGCGCCTATGGTGATATATGTGTATATAGTACTATATAGTTTAATATATAGTACTATATCATATATTACAATAATAAATGTAACATGATATCTTATCTGAAACCTTATAGATGAACTAAAAGTCTTCATATCTTTTTAACCTGACATGATAGAGATTTTTGTGGCAATTTTCAAAATCAGCACATCTTTTTCCTTAGGAATCACCTACTTCAACAAAATTCTTTTTGTGAGTAGTAGACCAACTTTATTGCACATAATAGAGGAAACCTTTAAAACTTGCAAACATTCCTCTGTATATCGAGATTTAACTGTATTGGAACACCACAGTGAAGCGAAAAATTATTAAATTTTAGATGAGTTGTATTTTTTACACATCTGCTTCACTTTCGTACCTATTTTGAGGACATGTTTCGCAAATCATCGCTTGCATCTACGGCTCTTGTGCGACTGAAGCTAGATCCAGCGGTGTGGGTAATTCTGGGGTTGTTGCTGCCATCTGTTGATTTAGTGATGAACTTAAATGTGGGATTCTCTTCTAGCGGGATTTCAAAGTTCATTAGTTGGTTTTTGTTTTTCTAAAAACATAAAAACCAACTAATGAACTTTGAAATCCCGCTAGAAGAGAATCCCACATTTAAGTTCATCACTAAATCAACAGATGGTAGCAACAGAATTACCCACACCGCTGGATCTAGCTTCAGTCGCACAAGAGCCGTAGATGCAAGCGATGATTTGCGAAACATGTCCTCAAAATAGGTACGAAAGTGAAGCAGATGTGTAAACAATACGACTCATCTAAAATTTAATAATTCCTCTGTATACTTCAATGCTTAATCCCATTGTTCTTTATTCTCTATTTCCTTCCTTTCCAGGAGCTCAGTACAAATACATCCTCTCTCTTCGAGTTAGTTTTCCTGTTCCTTCAGTTAACTTACTACTCTGTTTACACTTAAATTCTTCAAGCATTATAGTATAGCATTGGAACTAACACATAGTAATAATTGAACCTTCAGAGACTTCATCAGAATTAAAAAAAAAAATTAATGCTAAAAGTGTTATTTCGAATATTATATTAAACATTGCTAATTGCTTTGATAAAAAGTAGATAAATCCAATGTGCCATCTTTCTGTCTTTGTAGTAGTTCGTAGCTGTTTGCTTCATTAACAGCAAAATTTGTGTTTGTTCATGGGTTACAAAATGCCTAATATGAAAAGCATGAAGACAGTGCAGCCATTTAATATTTATGTTCATTCTTCTTATTCTTTGTTTTCAATCATGCAGATACTATATGCTAAAGAAGTTGACCAGAGAAGCACAACTTTTGAGAAGTCATTGGCTGTAGGAAAAGAATATCAAAGAAGAACACGTATGCTTATACTCAGGGCTGCAATGCTCAAGCATCAGATTCATGTGAAGGTAAGTTTCCAACATTTTTTCCAGAATACTTAAAATGCTAATTACCTATCCATCAATAATGAAATTAAAATAAAACAAGTAATCCAAACAATATGTTATATAATATGTGAAGTATAAACTTTGGGTGCCTCAATTTAATAAATGGTGCCCATACATCACTTCCCCAGAGATTATCAACTACATGGGGAGGTAAATCAACCAACCAACAGATTACATAACAGCCTACAGCCTGTACTCTGTGCAAGTCTTTCCTCTTAAGGTCAACTTAATAGTATAAAACTTGTACTATCTTTCAAGAAAGTAAATGTATGCTTTTCATGAGTCAGTGTCATTGCAGCATTTCTTGAGTAGAGGGTATTAAAACTAAATCATCATGGTATTGATGGAACTTGTGCTAAAACAAAATTAAAATTTGTTAGGAACCTAAACTTTTGGTTGCTCAACAAAATTTTTGGGTAACGTTAATATTTTTAAATAAGATATTAAAATTATTGATTATTGTAAATCATGTAGAAATAAATTAGCGACAAATTGTTTAAGTATGTATATGGTAATTGCAAGTAATGGTTATCATTACAAATAAAAACTCCTAACATTAGTACTGGAATATAAACTCCTACATAATTACAGTAGAATCCCTTTTTAACGAATCTTGGGGAATTAAATTTTTTCCCCTTAAATATGGGTTTTTCTTAAAAGGGGATTAGCATAAGATTGAGCATTCATTTGTCAGAAATAATATGCATATTGTGTGTTGAAGTATTTTAATAGCAAAACTTACTTTCAGAAATTTGAAATTATTATGTACACATGTAATTCTAAGAAATGAATTTAAAGATTAATAAAAAAAATTAATTTAAAGAATTAAAATACTGCAATAGTTATAAATTTATACTAGTTTCAAAAACAGAAAACGCTGATATTAACAGTTCTTTATCAGCCATTTGTGCTTAATATGCAATAAAGAAATGAAAGTGGATATCAGATTTGCATATTTATCATTAGATATGAATGCAGGCTGATTCTTCAGTATTACCTACTAAAAATGCAAGACAGTAAAGTTATAATCTTCACAAAAGTTAAAGGCATATGGAGGTGGGATGTACTGCAGACTCCAGCCAATCCTAAGCTTGCACCTCCTACCAGCACTGCCGAATGTGGTATACATATCTGACGCGCCGGAACTGAGAACATTATATTAATTAACTACGCTCAGATAAATTTTTGAAACCTGACGATGCCAATCTTATAATAAGAACGAATTTTATTTTCGGATCATGACCGTATAAAAGTCCTGTCTCTACGATACTTAGAATGCGAGCAATGCACGTTTTATCTTCACATGTCTATGGTATTATGTTCCGGATAAATATTTGAAAATTACTGATGCCAATCTTATAATAACAAGAAAGAATTTTACTTTCTGATCATGACCGTACAAAAATCCTGTCTCTAGGATACATATACTGTGAGCGATACATGTTTTATCTTCACATGGTTATGGTTACCCAACATCCATTCAACACAGATAAGCCTGAAAAACAACACCAGTCTTTCCTCACAATATCTCAAGCATAAATAAATAATGCACCTACTATGAAAACAGAAGTCACGCAGTTTGAAACAGAGTAAATTTTCGGTTCGTTTTCAGAGTAGAGGTGTTGTTTTGTTAAGCATCGTTAAGTCGTTTGTTGAACTCGAGCTAAAATATTGTTAATGTTACATTAAATTATTATTATACACATATATTTTTTCCAGTGTTTGTGATCCAAGTGTGTGAACATGTCCTTCGAAGCTGGGGCAAGTGATATTTGATCAACCAATGTGAAGTGATTCATTCTCAGTGCAGAAAAATTATATTTAATATGAACAAGTTTTTACGAAAGCTGTCTAATCCAGGATAAAGGACAACTAGATTTTTCAAAATCCCAGTAATTAATTCCGTAACCTTGTTGTCGACGGGCCCTAAAACACCACACACTCACTCGCTCACTCACACTTGTGTAGGTAGTGTGCACACAGTGTCACGAATTTGTAGTGAAGCAGCTTCATCCGTAGAAAAAGGGAGCGTACCTGTTTCAATCTGCGGGAAAGATTCATGAATTAGGAAAGCGAGTTACTGCATTGGAAATCGTGCTTGCTGTTCCACTGCTGTGACGTATGTCAAGGTAAGATCTTAATGTTTTAGGAATATTTAATGTGTTGTTTAATTATGGGAAGAATAGCCAAAATCTTTGCTGGTGGGTAAAACTGCTCTTATCTGCCGGTACACGTACTATGATTGGCAACAGCGCTCCACTTGAGCATTGACCAACGTTCATATGCCTTTAACTTTTGCGAGTGGTATACTAAACTTCATTTCTTAAAATAATTCAGCAAAATAATTTGCTTCCTCTTGCCCAGAAATCTGGCTTTTCAAATCCTGTGTTCAGTGTGATTAATGCTACTGAGTAGGCCCCATCATCAATAAAGGAGGAGGATAGGTACCATCTCGTAACATCCAATCCCTCCATTGCTACCCCAAATGTTAGTACTGTAGATTCCTCTTCATCCTCTTCTGGTCACCTCAAGTTCACAGATGCTCCTGAGGTTAGAACACTTGTCATCATAACTTACAAACTCAAGGATAATCCTTGTCTCCCTCTGTAGCACTTCCCATTTTTTTTTTTTTGTATCACTCTGCATCCAAATTTTTTTGGTATCATTGTCTTTATTGAAGACATTGGTACAAGAACCAAACCCAGCTTTGTCAAAGTAATTTATGGTGTCTGAAGATACTCAAATGCATATCTTGCTTTCTTCCTAAGAAAGAAATGATTTTTTGTGGCCACATCTTTAGTTGAATTAGTGCAAATATGATGCAAATAGCTCCTGGATCTGGCAAACTGCCTCTGAAACTTCTCATTCGTTTTCTTCCTTCTGTATGTGCATATTTGGGTTGTGCAGATTTGCAAAGTTCTTGTGGTGAACAACAGAATGCATGTATACACTATTGTTGATATTCTCCACATTGGTGTATGCTGTCCAGCTATCGGAAATGATGTGAGATCGAGCCAATATGATTGCTTTCAGAGTTTGAGCTGACCTGTCAAGAACCTCAACCAAAAAGCATTCTGCAGATCTTTCAACCCCACCAAAGACTCAATGCTCTTACCTCCACTGACTCTTGGCACTTCAGATGAAAATAATTTGTCAGTATTGTGACTGTGCATTTGTAAAATTAAAAAAGTCCAGGTTGCAGAAATTAAAAAATGCTCTTTATTTCCATAGAAGGACACTTGTACAACTCTGATATCAGTAGAATGATGTAACACACACGAATGCAATCTTCAAGTCCATCTGCCACGTATTTACACTGCACAATTGCAACTCACTGACTGACTGCTCTGCACGTCTCTCGGCTCCCTGCTGAACTCTTATTTATATATGAGCAGCTGTTTCTCGAAGTTCCTTGAAAGCTGACAAAGCCATACGAAAGCTACCGAACTAGCACGATCTTTCGTAAAGTAGCGAGAACACCATAGAACTGTCTCTGTCTCTTTCTCTCTCTGGGCGTTGCTTCGGCGCTACCTGTCTCTTTCACTCTCCGCTTCTCTCTCTCTTGGCGTTTGCTTACGAGCGTCCTCATGACAGTATGGATGATAAGAGACACCATTTTCATTTTCATCAAAACCTCGATTTTAGAGAAATACATCTACAAATAAATTTGGCATTCTTCCCGACAATAATTAGATCAGTCCACAGAGTATGCACATGCCCAATTCTGGATTCATGAGTACTTCGATACTACAGCTTATCTTAAGACATTCATCCTACACAACAGTATACTGTGCTCATGGAGGGAAGAGTGTCTATCCATTCTTCTGGCTTTACAGGGCAAACAGCACCAAAGATTCCTTCCTGGTTAAGGGGCATTTGCTTGGAGACTGCTGTAATTGCTGGCATCTCTGACATGTTGACCAATTGTGCCGCAGATGTGGACGTACACACCACATTATGGCCTGTTCCAGATTAGATAACTCCAGAATAGACACTATGTCAAAAGAATATTCCACCAATATCCAGCCCACTGGCACAGTTCAGAAGTTAGGCCAATTTGCCATCTTGAATTATAAGTTTTCCATCTTCATATTTACATGACCTATATAAATATATTGCCAGCTGTATGCTTCCAACCGAGCGAGATGGCTCAGGTGGTTTTGTCTGTGGCCCGCATTCAGGAGGCCCAGGTATGATTCCCATGGCTGAACTATCTGACCCATGGGCTATTCCGGGCTGCTAAGTGAATGCTGGGTAGGTTAATTACATCCCCCAAATTTCCTGTCCCTCCATTATCATTTCGCATTATCTCTCATCTGGTGATCTCGTTCAGGGTAGAAGTGTCAGCGGGTGTCTGAGTAAAATTGATAAAAAATAAGGTATTTAAAACAGCGGAACTTAAACACTAAAGCATTTTAAAACACTTGCCAAACTTTAAAAACAGCTCAAATGTAAAAGGTTTGACAAGTGTTTTAAAAAATGTTAGGATGACGGTGCTGTCGTGACACCTTGGATTGGCTGCCCTTTGTCTCCTCTTTCCTCATCCTCTCTCCCAGAGATGCCCCACTTTGGGCTTAAGTACAGTATGTGCCAAAATATATAGTACTGCAAATTATGTTACTCTTATTGTCATTACCTTATGTATCGAGATAATAGTGTAAATGTTCAAAATGTGCTCCATTGCGCTGTAGGCAGTGTTCATAACAATCACGCAATCATTTCCAACATATCCTGCAGTGCAGGTTGCTGCAGAGTCCCAAAGAACAAGACAATTTTCTAACGTAATGCAGACACAGTTTTGGGTGGAACTGGAGAGTTGAAAAGTTTCTCCTTTACATTCCCCACACATAAGCATTAGGTGGTGTGAGATCGGGGGAATGTAGTGGGTAGGGAAATTCAGTCCTGCTGCAAATTACTCATCCTGGAAAGGTTTCTTGCAGGATAGGCATAGATTGTTGAGCAGTGTGGCTGGTCGCCACGTCTTGTTAGAACTACTGTCTATTCATTTGAATGTTCCTGGTGCAACTAAACCTTCTTATATCCTGAATAAATGGCCCAAGCAGCATGTTCTTAAAGCATTCCTGGTTAACACTAAGAGGTGCACCATCATTCTCTATGATATTTGGACCTAGCACACCGTTTCCTGGTACTGCACACCAAATTGTCACAATCACGCTATGCAGTGGTCTCTGGACTATAGTGTCTGGCCTCTCGAAACCAAGAAAGCGTGTTTGGTGATTGATAAAACCATCACAAGTGAATGTAATTTTCGTTGGAGAACCACACATTGAATAAGAAATCTGGATCCTCATACACCATGGCCAAAAGTCGTGTATGGTATTCTACCCTGACCTGCCTATCATGCTCCATTAGTTGTTGCCCAACCTGTATTTCGTACAGAAATCCACCTATGTCTTTAAACGTCATCGAAGTGCCATATTGCTGATGTTTCATTTCAGGGATTTTCACCGAAGACTTCGCTTTGAAGATTGCATCACCTGATTGAGGACAAGTCCATGATTTACATTTGCGGACACAGTTACTGGCCTACCAGACCTTCCCTTGCATTGACACAATACACTACCTGTATGATGCAATTTTTTAACAATGTTAGCATAACTGAGTTACTAGGTGCTGGCTTATTGAAATGGTTCACGATATTGTTCCATCCTTTATACTTGGCCTGCCTTGATAACTGTTTCCGTACGAGCGAAAATAGTACTCCACTTTAAACACTTTTTCCTCTCACAAGACCCATTGTCACTTCCAATCACAGAGCACAAGGTTCTTTACACAACTGTACATCATGGCGATATAACAACATGAAGACACTCAGGGGTGCACATGCACACTGAGCGAAAATGAGTACTATGTAGTTTGGCACATACCGTACAATAAGTCACATTTGTTGGTGCCGAATCCCCTCCTAATCCTAATATGCATCCAACATCATGCAAATGATGTGGCACTTTCTCATACATTGCCTTCCTCATGCTATATGTCGTAACCCCATCTGCAGCAACATTACACAAAAGTGTACTTTATATGCCGTACAAGCATGATTTGCACTCCATCATCATGACAAGTAATGTTTTCATTTCAGGCTGAGTTAATATGTGTTCAGTGCTATAAAATAAATTTTGTATTCCCTTATTAATGTAAATAACTCCTGTCTCTTGATATGAGTACTTTCAGCTTCTAATAAAAATTGATTTGTTATGAATAAAAGGTTCATTTTGGACCATCACTTTTGGACAAGTGATTAAGGTTATTTATGTGAGTCATCTGTATAATATATACTCTGTGAACCTTTCTCCATCCAGGTAACATTTTATGGAGTACCTTTCCACTTTATAATGTCCTAGCAATTGTCTTACATTAGATATATGCAGACATTCATGATTTTATCAATGAATCACATTCTGTGGCCACAGTATTTCATCTGTAAATCAAACTAATTATTTTTACTGTTTGTATTTCAAGAGTCCCCAGAGAGATAGCGGTCAAGGAGGTGAAATGTCAGTAGCACCAGGAAATAGCACCTTAGCTGCTCCAAGGAACTAAGCGGTGCCTGGAAGTGGCGTAAAGTGGAGTTGTGGCCTATTGTTGTATGTTGGAGAACGGGACTGCAGTCAAATGTTGAACAGGGTAGAACACTGAATAATGCTGCCCAGTTTGTGTTGTCCAGTGCAACAATTAAAGACATGCTTGGAACTTGTCCCAACTTGTGAAGCGCAAGTGATCGACTGTGATGATTCTTAGCTGAGGCTCGTTTGTAAACTGCTGAGCAATGCTTGGGTCGGGCATTGTGGTAGAAGTGGACTATAGCATTCGAGCCATCATTAACGTGTTTTTTTTTTTTTTTTACCCCCTCCAGGATAAATTCATTTTGCAACAAATTATTTTGGTCTTAATATTAGTCACCAATCAATGTTAATGAGCTTGTGAAATGAATCTAACTAAAACTTCATGTCTATAGCCATACATTTGAAAATTAAATGTTATTTTATAATACAGAACTTTTTCTTTTGCTACATTAGAGCTTTCACCTTAAAGGAAATGCCAAAAGTGTTTTTCTTGAAGTATTTTGAACAGTTCATTTCACAAAGCAGTCCATGCACGCTTCCAGTAATGTGTGCTTCATGTTACCTTGACTTACTGATAAAAGTTATATAATTCTAAATAACAGATTTTCCAAACTTGGAAAGCCATTAATTTCACTGTGAATTGTATGAATTCCATACAATTTGTTTAACAATAAAAAATGAAAGCTACCTTAAAATATTTCACCCAGTCTAGTAGATACCTAATCCAGACACTCCGCTCTTCTAGTAATTTCCAGCATATAGACAATTTCAAAGTAGCTAACATGTAGAATAATCTCTAATGCTGTTTTAACTCAATATCCTGGCAGTTAATCGCAATAGATAATGTTCTGCTAAACATTATTTCAAATATAAGGATGTTAATTTTAACCCTTACTAGAAAAATGCAGATGTATTAACTGCCAATGGCTGTGCTTCAGATTCATTCAGATGCTTATCATTTTTATTTATGTATTTATTTATTTACCGGCATGCTCCATTGCTTAAGAATGCTACACCTGGATGATAAATGATAGGAAAGGCGGAAATAAAGCAATTAGTTGGATGATGGTGGGGAATACTGGAGAAAACCTGCCCCTGCACCATGTTGTCTCTCACAAACACCACATATGATTTGCCTGAGAACAAACCCAGGCCGCCTTGGTGAGAGTCAAGCAATCTAACCATTTGACGACAGTGCAGCTTAGGCATTTTTCTATACATTTGATTACCCTGGTATTTTGTTTATGTAAATGATTGACACGTATAGATATTAAAACATATGATAACTCCTTCGCAAGTGCTCTACACTACATGAGGAAACCGAAAGTTGCCAATGAAGTAGTGCCAGCAGAGGCACAATAAAATTCTCACACACCTCACATTGTTTCATTAAATGAAATAGGTCCTGTAATTTTTCTAGTACTTAATCACAACTTGAAGCTATGCGTTTGGCATTAGACAAGAAACATTCTTGATCGGTTTTAATAGAAAAAATCAGTGCCAGTTTAAAATGATCACATAGAAAATCGTAAGCAAACTATCGAGATTTAACTGTATTGGAACACCACAGTGAAGCGAAAAATTATTAAATTGTAGATGAGTCGTATTTTTTACACATCTGCTTCACTTTCGTACCTATTTTGAGGACATGTTTCGCAAATCATCGCTTGCATCTACGGCTCTTGTGCGACTGAAGTTAGATCCAGCGGTGTGGGTAATTCTGGGGCAGCAACAACCCCAGAATTACCCACACCGCTGGATCTAACTTCAGTCGCACAAGAGCCGTAGATGCAAGCGATGATTTGCGAAACATGTCCTCAAAATAGGTACGAAAGTGAAGCAGATGTGTAAAAAAAATACGACTTATCTATAATTTAGTAAGCAAACTAGTTCAACAAATTAGCATGAAGCTCAATACCGACAGAGTTCACATTGATTTATTGAGCTAGTTTGAAAATTGTAGTATGATCTGTAGTATGTACTAGAAAAAATAATAGGATCCATTTTAATGGAATACTGTGAACTGCTCCCTATTTGTGAGGTAAGGATTTAGTGCACCTCTGACAGCACCGTTTTGCTGGTGACTCTAGGTTCCCTCACTGAGATGGCTCAGGCGGTTTCGTCTATGGCCTGCATTCGGAAGGCCCGGGTTCGATTCCCATGGCTGACCTACCTGACCCTGGATTTTTTCGGGAGTTTTCCCAGGTCACCAAGCGAATGCTGGGTAAGTTAATTACATCCCCAAACTTTCCTGTCCCTCCATTATCATTTCATATCATCTCTTATCTGGTGGTCTCTTTCAGGGTAGAAATGTCGGCGGGTGTCTCGACATTGCATGGTGGGATGATATGCTCTGAGGAAAACTACTTCCTCCTCGGGTAGGTTGGTACTGCTCTCCACTCCTCTGCTGGGACCATTTCGGGGCTTCCAGCCAGGGACCTTTGGGGCTCGGCTGCTGGGCTCATTGCCATCCTGCAGTTGGGGAGCATGTCCGTTGTCCTAGAAGTCTAAGTAAACTGTGTGGACCCTGCCCTCTGCACTGTCATGGCTCCCTGGGTCGGCGGCCCTCTGTCTCCTCTCGCCTCATCCTTCCTCGTAGGGGTACCCCCTTGGGGGCATAGGCACACTGGGCCCAGCATGGTAGCCTACGTACTGAATCCCCTCCATAGAGAAATCCTAATCTTAGATTACCTCACACAGTGGAGACAGCATGCAAATGAGCTACCACCTGTCACTAGGTATACAGAGCATTTTTTGTGGTGCAAGAAGAGTATTTTTTCTACTCTTTGGCATCATTTTGACAAATATGGTTTAATTCATAATAAAACTCTTGCTGGAAAACTCTTAAAACATTAAAGCTCTTTCTGGAAAAACAGAAATAAGGGCTTCTATTGAATGTGTGCTCATATTCTGCCATGAAAACATATTGAACGATCAAGTAAAGTTCCTGTTTATAAGTGAACAAAGGAACTGTGTGCTTCCTTCCTCCTCTGATGCTGAAAGTTCACCATTTGAATATTTTTACCTTTTTATGACACACTTCTGAAATAATTTCATGACAAGATAAATATTCCTGGGGTTCAGATAAAATTGCAACACAAGTCACTAATGAATGCACTATTCTTACTGTTCAAATCTACAATACCAGATATGAAATCGGTAATTATCAATATAGGACTGCCTCCATTTCCAGATACCAAAGACTATTTTTCTAAGCTTTGGATACATAAATTACAATTTTTCTTACCTACATGTGTTTTGTAGGGAAGACTTCCTGCTATTCTGGAAATTTGTACCTCACTAACAAAGATTTCAAAGAATAAAATCAAAAGTGTACGCAACCAAATCAATTCTTGAGAAAATAAATTTCAAATGTCTATTAGTACTCTACGCCAGGTACACTATATATGAATGAAAGTAGCACATCATATAAGGGTAGAGTATCTTAATTAACATTCTTGAACATTAAGTCATTTCAGACGAATGAAATGGGTGAAGTGGTGCTCAAATGACTCAAGGTCCATAAAGTTTATAGCTGCCTAACATTCATCTTTCAGGATAAGGGCAAACCCTGGAAAAAACATTATTCAGATAACTTGCCATGACCGAGAGTGAAACTCGGGACCTCTTGAATATGAGATACACTACTATCTATACTACAGATCCGCAACTTCCAAAATATATATTTCTTTATGAAAGTGGTTTACACACACACACACACACACACACACACACACACACACACACACTCACTCTCTCTCTCTTTGATTGTCCACAGTATGCTCATGAGCGCCAGTCTCTTGAGCTGGGAGATACACTGACCTCAATTTTAGGTATGACCTGGTAGTTGCAGATACTGATCTGTGTTAGTCACCAATATTGGTTTTATTACACAAGTCTAACTTGTGTGTTAGATCTAGGAGCTTTTTAGATTTTTAAAATTGAGGTGTACATTTTTTATAATTTGAATAATTTACATTTTTATTTTTTAAATATTTTCGAAGTGTTAAGATCCACAAAAGTAGTCCCCACCCAGAGATCTAAATGGGATACTTGTCCACTTATGTGGGTCTTTTCATGTTGGAGTACTTGGATAATCAATAGCCGATTTATATGGACACCATTTTTTTATGTTTTGGTGGCTATTTGATTCAGTCACAACCCCAGTGTACCTAGAGGACCACACCTGTTGTTGGTCTATGGGTTCATTGAACCTTGTTGAGAGATCAAAGTGATCATCAGCTTTCCCTTATATGCCACTTGGGGACGTTTTTGTATGCTTGAACAGACCAGCATTATAATTGAAGAGTGTCAGCTGGTAGAGAAGATAGGTAATGAATGGGAAAGCGCCCTTTGGCCTTGAATACTCTAATGCATTAGGGTCTGAAAATGGATCAAGAGTTTAGCCAAAGGAGGCTAAGAAAGTGTAAAGAGGAAATTGTTATAATAAAAAGGAAGAAAAACCATTTTGGTTACTTTCTCACTACCTAACTAGTGCTTTTGGTGAGTAGTCCTTCCCTTTGGTTTATGAAACAGTTGGTCAACCATAAGGTATTAGAAAACAACATTATTTTTGTATTTCATGCTTTTTAATTTTTAAATGCTAAGCTTTGTAAGTGTTTGAGCTTTTATTTTGACATTGGGCCTAAATGACCCAGCTAGTGATGGGCTCTTTAACCCACACACACAAACACACATCCTCCATCATTCATTCCCTCACTACTCACTCCACACACACAGTGACAGCAAGTTTAAACTTGCCAATTGTTACACAGAAAATGAAGCTAGTTACAGTGGAATAATAAATATAATACAAATAAAATATTTAGTGAATATTTTAGTTGTATTGTCAATTTTTTTTCTTTGTGTGTTTTTGTTATTGATTGCACTAAAATGTGTAATTATTAGTATATTTTAAATATTTGAAGAAAATAACAAACTACTTTATAGGATTTAAACCTTCTCGCTATATTTTTATATCACATTTAACTTATGAAATCATTTCAAGCCATGTGTGTAATGTACTTATGAATATTATCTCTTGGTATCAAGTTTGTTTTGAATGATATTTTTCATTATGTTAGTTTATCGAGATTTAACTGTATTGGAACACCACAGTGAAGCGAAAAATTATTAATTTTTAGATTAGTCGTATTTATTACACATCTGCTTCACTTTCGTACCTATTTTGAGGACATGTTTCGCAAATCATCGTTTGCATCTACGGCTCTTATGCGACTAAAGCTTGATCCAGCGGTGTGGGTAATTCTGGGGTTGCTGCTGCCATCTGTTGATTTAGTGATGAACTTAAATGTGGGATTCTCTTCTGGCGGGATTTCAAAGTTCATAAGTTGGTTTTTATGTTTTTCTATGTATATCCTCTCCCATATGACGAGTTCACTATGTTTTTGTACGTATTTTAGTAATTCTGTGCTATCTTCAATTTCATGATTTTCAGACCAGAAATGAGCTGCTATTGCAGACTTATCAATATTTTTGTATCTTAAGTGCCTGAAGTGTTCTTTCTTTCTAGTGCCTATGTTTCTTTTTGTCCTCCCTATGTAAATTTTTTCACAGTCTTTAAAAAAATACACAAACCCAACATACCCATGAGACCCATTGTAAATAATATAAACACTCCTACTTACCTTCTGGCAAAATGGCTGTCCAAAAAATTTCAGTCCTTTCCACAATTCCATACTCTGAGCATAAAAATTCTTTAGACCTGGTAGAAAAAATTCAAAATCTTAAACTAAAACCTCATGACACTTTAGTATCCTTTGATGTCCGCTCCCTCTTCCTTAGCATTCCATTAGACAAACTTTTGATTCAACTGAAAAAATGGCTAAATTCTATAAACCTAGATGCCAATGCAATAGAAGAATATTTGGCAATGACTGAAATATGTATACATCAAAATTATTTTGTCTTCGATGGAAAATATTATAAACAATTTTCAGGACTAGCTATGGGAAGCCCGCTATCACCATTTTTGGCCAATCTATACATGAGCTTTTTCGAAACACATATAACTAAAGCCTTCCCTCATATGTTTAAAACATGGTACAGATACGTAGACGACATCTTTGCAATAGTGCCCTATAAACAAATAGATGATGCTTTGAAACTACTCAACCTGCAAGAACCCAGCATACAATTCACAGTGGAAACTGAAGAGGACTGTACTCTACCTTTTTTAGACCTTAAAATCAAAAAAGCAATGAAAAACTAGAATTTGGTATACATAGAAAAGCAACACACACAGATAATTACATCAAAGCAAATAGTTTCAACCCAATTCCATACAAACATGCAACCATCAACAGTCTCACGCACAGATTAGTAAATCTACCTCTCAGCCAGCAAGAATATCAAAACGAATACCATCAAATCTTAAAAACTGCAATTAAAAATGGATATGGAAAAAACCTTGTAGATAAAAAACTAAAATCATTCAAACTTCAAAAGAGATTAAAACAGATCACAGCTCTCACACCAATAAAACAAGAAATTAGATTTGCTAAATTTACTTACCACCCCTGGGCCACAAAAAAGTTCCAAAAAATATTCAAGAAATACAATATAACATTGGCACCAAAAAACAATTACAACATTAAAAACCTACTTCACAGTAATAATACTGATAAGATAAAACCAGAGGAAAAGTCAGGCATTTACAAGATTAAGTGTAAAGACTGTGAAAAAATTTACATAGGGAGGACAAAAAGAAACATAGGCACTAGAAAGAAAGAACACTTCAGGCACTTAAGATACAAAAATATTGATAAGTCCGCAATAGCAGCTCATTTCTGGTCTGAAAATCATGAAATTGAAGATAGCACAGAATTACTAAAATACGTACAAAAACATAGTGAACTCGTCAAATGGGAGAGGATATACATAGAAAAACATAAAAACCAACTTATGAACTTTGAAATCCCGCCAGAAGAGAATCCCACATTTAAGTTCATCACTAAATCAACAGATGGCAGCAGCAACCCCAGAATTACCCACACTGCTGGATCAAGCTTTAGTCTCATAAGAGCCGTAGATGCAAACGATGATTTGCGAAACATGTCCTCAAAATAGGTACGAAAGTGAAGCAGGTGTGTAATAAATACGACTCATCTAAAAATTAATGATGTTAGTTTATATTTACACCACAACCTACTGTGTTAAGATTCATGAAGAAATGTTTAGTTCAATTTCTCAGAGCTCTTCTCCACACAATGCTTGTGTGGGTCTCAGCAGTCAAGGTGATAATTAATCATATCATCATCATCATACATTATTCACCATTTAAATTATATACAAGATAAAAGCTTGTCAAGCTTACAAAACTAAAACCAGTACAATACGTGAAAGACATTGCTCAAGTATTTACGAAAAGGCATAAGTTTGCGAAGTATTGCTAAAGAACTATGATTAGAATATTCTTCTACCAAATAATAGCAGCCTTCCATTAAGTGTTTTTAGAGCCAATTTGTACCCTTTTTTCCAACAAATTTTTTGTTTTCGGTGAGTTTGATACATAATACTGCATTTTGTTCAAAACTATGCATGAATAAAGTTGTTTGTATTGTGGTCCATTATTTGTAGATTTACTTTACTTCCTTATGACCGAATGATATGGTTCAGGCAGTTTCGTCTATGGCCTGCATTTGGGAGGTCCAGGTTTGATTTCCTTGGCCTCCCTACCTCAACCATGGTTTTTTCTGAGTTTTCCTGGGTCGCCAGTTAAATGCTGGGTAGATTATTTACATCCCCCAAATTTCCTGTCCAATGATTTCATCTCCATTATCTCATCTGGTGGTCTCTTCGAGGTAGAAGTATTTGCGGGTGTCTTGGTGTTACATGGCAGGATGGTACTCTTGAAACTTCCTTCTCTGGTAGTACAGTCTCTGAACCCGGTCTAATGCAGCTGTAATGCTGCAATGCTGATAATGCTGATTCTGGCCTTCTGGAGAGTTTCCTACCCTCTCCATTGCCATGGCTCCTTAGGGAGGCCGTCCTCTGTCTCATCTCGCCTCATTCTTCCTCCCGGGGCTACCCCACTTGGGGTCAAAGGTACAGACGCGAGCAAATGTATTCCGATGCGTTCAAGACTGATCTACACAAGGGAGGCAGATTTCTTGATCAGATAGTTGCGCCAGGATGATTCAGTTTCCTTATACCTGACCAGCGAGTTTGGCACACAGGTATTTAAGCCTCAATGGAAAAAAAAAGACAGTTTTGGCACATGAAAAGTAGGTGGTTTTATATAACTCTCACACACCACACCTGAACCATTTTAATCTCTCTTCTTTTTAAATTCATTTCCAATACTCAAAGTAGTCGTTTTATCTGGAAGGAAATACTTCTACTTTTCATAGGTTAGCAATATAATATTAAACTGCGTTGTATTTAAAATTAATATCTAAAATTAGTATTTAAAATTTATATCTTGTTCTGAAAATATATACATTAATTATTTCCTTTGTTATAGTTCTCAAGAATAGCTTATATGAATATACTACGACAATTGATACAGCCACCAAATTAAAACTAGACTTTTAATGACCAACAAAATAAATAAAATAATTATTTTGTTTGATAATGACAGTTCAAATACAAAATCAAATTAATGTCACCAGCATGTTGGAGGTTTCACGAAAGAGCTCTTTAAATGTCAGTAAAACTGATATGATGCATTTCACCTTTAGCTACACATTGAAACTATCGAACTAGACAGCCCGTCTCAGCGTGGTGGTAGCATGTCTGCCTCACGTTCAAGAGGTCCTGAGTTCGAATCTCGGTCAGGGCGAGTTATCTGGATAAGGTTTTTCCGGGGTTTTCCCTTATCCTGATAGACGAATGTTGGGTAACTCTAAGCTCCAAGGACCCCGGACTCATTTGAGCATCACTTCACCCATTCCATTCATCGTCCGATATGACTTAACGTGGAGGACGTAAATTGCAAAAAAAAAAAAAAAAATCGAACCAGACAGCTTGAACTCGCAACCTTGGGATCAGAATGCCAGCACCTAAGTCATCCTGGTCAGCGTTTAGTGTTATTATAATAATTATAATAGTAATAATAATGATTATGATAATACCAAAGAAAACCTGAAAGATCAAATAAGAGTGTAACGCTGATCTACTAAGCAGCTATAACAGAATTAAAAATTTAAGCAAGAAATAGTTTACGTATTTGAAGCATCTATTGTTTGAAGCAGTGTGTAGAATTACCTGCTCGAGAGGCTGTGAACATTACAGCATTTCAGGTAACAAATTAACACAGAGATTTCGAAAAATCAACTCATGTAGATGCCATTGCTGAAACTGGTGAGTTTAATAGGTTAGCGTTAGCACTTTCTCCATTCACTTTTTTAGAGAAATTATGTAGATTTACTTCAAGAATATTTTAAAAGTTCCGTCTTCCAGTGAACTTATCCTCATGGGCAATAGAACTGTCACTGTGGTTAAATGGACATGTTGTCGATGCACTCTGCGATTGAGTTGAAAATGGCAAGAGTATTATTGCATCGTGCATTAGAGATAATCCTATTAGTAAGATTAGAGAAGAATGCCTTTAAGCTCGAAAGTCACTCGGGGCCATATTGTTGGCATGTGGGAAGCAGGTCTTGCTACCACATAAATAGTTAATTCTGTGAGAAGAGGACTTGACTGCATTCTTTACTAGATCCAGCAGTTCCAGGAAGATGGAGAAGAAGGATTAAAAAGCCCGACCTAAATCTGGAAGACCCAGGGTTACCTCTCCGGATATGGATGCAGCCATAGTGCAGAATTCCAGAGAGAATCTGTTACGTCCTACGTCAATCGTGAGGCATATGGAACTTCAGATAACACCTTCAACTGTTAGATGGCGTCTTCATGCTGCTAGGATCCACACAAAGAAGCCAGCTCGAAAAGAGAACCTCACAGAAGCACATCAAGCTGCTCATGTGGGATTTGCTCTCCAGTTCCTTCCAATGCCTCAGACATTCTGGTACACTGTAATATGGACAGACGAGAAAGTGTTGTCATCCAACGAAGAGGGAAGGATGATACTTTGGTGTCCAGACAAGACACGCTACAACCCAGAACAGGTAGTGACCAGCAAGAAGCAGCAGGATTAGCATCGCTTTCTAGGGCTGGATGTCGGCTGCTGGTGTGGGTCAACTGGTCTGTGTATCCCCAAGAATGAATTCTGAGGAGTATGTGGAGGTGTTAGAGGACTCCATGTTACCAAGTGTTTGTTGCATGTAGCCTGTGGAAGATATGCCTATCATTAACTATGTTCGTGATAACAGCAGCATTCATACTTCAGGATTTACCCAAGATTGGATAGAACAACATCCTGAAGTTTCTCCTCTCCCTTGGCCAGCCAAATCACCGGATCTGAATCCCATTGAACACATTTGAGCTATTATCATTAACAAATGGGATTGCAGGGCAGAAAAAACTCCTGAAAGCCTCAAGGATCATGTTCCGGAAGTATGGGAAAGCGTGCACAGGCGACCTCATATTTGTGAATCTCTCATCGCTTCTCTTCCTAGGAGGCTCAATTCTCTTTCAGGTATAAATGGTTGGTGGACCGGGTATTAAGCCATTAATCGTTTGTTCCCTATCCCACATTATACCATCCATGTTCAGGCTAATATTTCCATCCATTCCTTTCTTCATATACACATTAGGCATTTAAATAAAACAATTTAAAAATTGGTTTCAGTTATATTATTTTAAATGAAAATTATCCTTTATTTTCTCTTACAATAATTATCAAGCATAAAATAAATTCAATTCTAGATTAAAATTAAGATTTAAACATTGCACTTATCAGACAAAGAATTCAACATTCATTTGGAACCTCATAATAAAATGTATAATTCACTTCAGAGTGTTGTGCTTAAACCAATGAAATCTCCTCCTCCTCCTGCTCATTATTATTAATTAGTATTATTTATTAATCATTATTATCATCATTCATTGCCCACCTCGCCTCGCCTGTCTGCCTCACGTTCAAGAGGTCCCAAGTTCGAATCTCGGTTAGGGCTAGTTACCTGGATAAAATTTTTTCCAGTTTTCCCTTATCCTAAAAGACAAATGTCAGGTAGCTCTAAGCTCCATGGACCCACAACTCATTTGAGAATCATTTCACACATTTCATTCATCATCCGATCTGACTTAGCATTGGTGGATGTAAATTACAACAAAAAATCATCCCCATTATGATTATCATTATGATTATTATTAATCATTATCATCATTAAGAGAAAAGCTTCAGAATGAGATGTGTATTTTGTGAATCACGTTTCTTCAATGAATTATTTATTTGAAATAGATATTGAACACTTAGTTATAGCAATAAATGTGCAATATATGTATAGATAAATATTTGTGAAACAGGTAATTTCATTTTGAATAGTTCGATGTAAATAAACACAGAAAACAATTATTATTATTATTATTATTATTATTATTATTATTATTATTATTATTATTATTATTATCATCAACTTCATCATTACCATTGTCGTCGCTATTATTATTATTGCCAGGTAGACTGCTTAAAGGTAGGGTTAATCATTATTACAATTACGTAAAAAATGAAGCTAGCTACAGTGAAGCAACAAATACACAAATATAACTATTTGTAACAGTAACTTCACTTATCTTAAAAGAAAACAATGCAAATTTTTCTTATTAAATGCTGAGATCGATTTCGTAAACTCTTGCTTACATCTTCAGTCATAGTTTGTGACCGAAGATGTAAGCAAGAGTTTACGAAATCGATCTCAGCATTTAATAAGAAAAAGGATTTGCAGAGTATGTTGTATCCGTTTTGAGAATGCTAGAATAATTTTGTGTGTTTGGAGGAAATGAGTAGCAGTGACATCCTAATTAATTGAAAAAGATGACTACAAATATTTTTTTCAATGCTAGAATGATGTATTTTCTGAACATTTTCTTGAATCCTTGGTGTGCTTAAGGATATGTGAATTTCAGTTCTCAATTGAAGCTATATTCCCAGAAATTTAGTATTGGGTGCATAGAGAAGTAATTTGTTGTTCGTAATATATATGTTCTTTAAATAATGGTGAAATCCTATACCAACCAATTTTTGTTCATTTATTTTTAATTTATAAATTTAGAATAATTGACAATTTTGTCGTTGAAGTCATTAATGTAGCTTAGGTTTTACCTGACAATATTTTGGTATAATCAGCAGAGTTAATTTTGTGTTATTGTATTGTATGTAGACATAGATCTAAATCAAAGAAATAGAAATGGTGTACACCTTGAAGTGTTGTTTTCTCTGAGAATATTTTGCTCTAAATTACACATAATTTTTTTCTATGTAATCTAGCTGTACAAATGGCATCTATTTAATAGATAACATTAAAACCATCAAGTAATCCTCTAATATCACCCCTCTCCCGGTTTATGTGGGTTGCGTCAACCTTGATGCCTGTGAGGTACAAGAAATACCCCAAAAAAGGCCGCACCGTGTGTGAGTGGTTGGACCACTCGAGTCTCATTAAGGGTTCGATCCCAAGAGACCGCAAAGTGAGATTTGTGATGGACAACACGGTGCTAGGGTGGGTTTTCTCCGGAATCTCCGGTTTTATCTCATGTATCATTAGTGTCACGCCTGCGGTGCCGCATGCAATAAGAGCGGGCGTTAAACACTACACATTTCATTTCATTTTACTCCAAAAAGTTAACCTGAGATGTAAATCTTACCGTGGAATGTTTAACCGTAACCCCGGTATGAGACAAAGGACCAGACATCTCACGATGAACCTAGCAACCAGGGCGTGCAATAATGATAAAAGTATTTAAATGCCTGAGTCGAAAACAAATTCTGGGCTCCGTCAACACTGTTGAAAGGTACACGATTTAATTCATACAGTCACCACGGTCGGTATCGCAAATACCGTAACATGCTTGTTCTGTTCCGCCAAGGATGTTTGATCATATGCGTTATTTAAATCTAAGGAAGTACAGTTGTGTTTTTTAAACGTGGCGCATGACCTTGCTCAGATGTGCGCGAGTAAATGTGTAGTGTTTAACGCCCGCTTTTACTACATATGGCACCGCAGGCGGTGACACTGATGATGCATGAGATGAAGATGGAGCACCGGTGGAATGAGATGGCGGGGGAAACCGGAGGTCCCGGAGAAAACCCGTCCCAACGCCGTGTTGTCCACTACAAATCTCACTTTGCGGTCGCCTGGGATCGCACCCGGGCCGCCTTGGTGAGAGCCAATCGGTCTAACCACTGCGCCACGGCGTGGCCTGTGCGCGAGTGACGTCAATGCGAATTAATGGTAGTGGTAAGATCTTTGCTTTCACCAGCAGATTGCTGATAAAGCTAATGTGTTGATGACTAACCTGACACCCCTTTTTCTTCCAAATAAACAAGTGGACTCGACCATAAACTACCGCACATTACGTCATACGTCATATCTAAAAAAATACATCTTGTGTACACTTCAGCGCCGAAATGAAATGTGTAGTGTTTAGCGCGCGCTTTTACTACATACGACACCGCAGGCGGTGACACAGATGATACATGAGATGAAGATGGAGCACCGGTGGAATGAGATGGCGGGGGAAACCGGAGGTCCCGGAGAAAACCCGCCCCAGAGCCGTGTTGTCCACCACAAATCTCACTTTGCGGTCGCCTGGGATCGAACCCGGGCCACCTTGGTGAGAGCCAAGCGGTCTAACCACTGAGCCACGACGCGGCCCTTCAGCACCGAGAATGTTAAGCAGCCATACTCAGGTCGAGCAATAGCGTCGATTCAATTTAGATTATTTATTCAGATACTTATAATCGACAACAGATCTAAAATCAATCTTAGGGATCTGAGAACACTGGGCTGTTATAAATGTACTAAGATATTCCCTTTTCTCCGTATGTCCTACATCTTACGGTTAAATATGCATATCTTAGCAGGATATGGTCAATGAAGCTGGAATTTCATGGGAATGTAATCCGTGAAAATAATATTGTAAATGACCATGTGCGTTAGACCTGAAACATCTGAGAAAGGATGGTCAAAATAGTCACCGGACGACAAACTTAAGTGGCGTGATCCAGGTACAGTGAGTAAAAAAATATTGGGACAGATTGAAATTCTAAACTCTTCTCTCAATAGCATTATAATGTATAATCAGAAACGATACAAATTATTTATAACGCATCACAAACTATTTGCAAACAATAAAAATTAAAAATTAAATTTATTTTCTGATATCTTTAGGGATAAAATATACAAAAACATTACATATTTCTTTGCAAAATAAATATTGGGACACCTGAAGAAAAATAGTGTATCTTGTGCACCAAAACAGAAGTTTCAATAACTTGTTGGATATCCTCTGGGTTTTATGATCTCTCTCAGACGATTGGGCATGCTCCTGACATGGTTAGCAGTATGTGCGGCTGAAATTTTGGTCCACTCTTCACGGAGTATACTTTTCAAATGCTCTTTTGAAGATATTTGCTGATTGTAGACTCTAGTATCCAATGAATCGCATAATCTCAATTAGATTTAAGACTAGTGAAGTGGAGGTGGATGAAGGATATGTGGACAGTTGTAGAGTAACCATTTCTGCACAACCCTGGAATTATGTTTGGGGTCATTATCGTCATAGAACTTAAAACTAGCGCTGATCCCAGTTTTCTCTGCACTCCTGCATAGGTTCTCCTTCAGAAGATTCAAGTATTTTATTTTATCCATTTTTCCCTCGATGAAAACCAATTCTCCTACTCCAGATACCTACCGTCATGCAACCCCAGTATATCACACTCCCACCACCATGTTTAACAGTAGATTTTTGCCAGTTCCGTATTAGGTTTCCTCCAGACCATTGTTCTTCCATCTGATCCAAAAATGTTAAATTTAGTTTCATCTAAAAAAGAATGTCCTGCCACCAGTTTTCTTCTTTATTAATGAACTCCTTTGCAGATGCCAGCTCTTTCCTTATGTTCCTTTCATTTACATAAGGCTTCCTGGGCACATGACCATGGAATCTCTGCCATTTCAGTACATTCCTTATCGTTTGGAGGCTTGCTTACTTGCCGGTAGCATAGGCTACCGCGGCACACAGTTTAGGGGCACTCAATCTTCACTCTTCACACTCGTAACAATATTTGTTTCCTCTCGGTCAGTAAATGCTTTTGGACGACCAGTTTGAGGTAACAAGTCGCTTCTGTGCTCATTTGCGTATCTGCTAATTGTATTTCCGACTGTACTTTTCTTCACTTGTAACATAGCAATCATTCTATAACTCTTCCCTTTTTCATAATGGAAGATGGGCTGCCTTTGCTCAAACTTCATATTCTTACCTCTACGCCCAATTTCGTGTAACTGAACTGTCTGTTGTAATTATATACAGAGACTCCCATAAATAATCGGACAAAGCAGAGTACTAAGATTTGAAAGTGAAAATCAACATTTGATGTGCTATATCGAGATTTAACTGTATTGGAACACCACAGTGAAGCGAAAAATTATTAAATTTTAGATGAGTCGTATTTTTTACACATCTGCTTCACTTTCGTACCTATTTTGAGGACATGTTTCGCAAATCATCGTTTGCATCTACGGCTCTTATGCGACTCAAAATAGGTACGAAAGTGAAGCAGATGTGTAAAAAATACGACTCATCTAAAATTTAATAATTTGATGTGCTGTTTTATTGAAATTAATGATAATCAACAGTTATACGGTTCCTTCTTGTAAGAAAATGAATGTTATTTCACATAAAAATTATATAATGCGTGCTTTTCTAAGAACTAAAAAGAAATATGACATTTTTTGGCCCTCAAAAGTAATCGGACATAACAACTTGAGGGTGATACAAAATATGGCTTAGGCTTAGTGTTTTTTTTTTTTTTTATTTACGTCCGCCCCAACGGAAGGTGAATGAATTGGGTGATGCTCAAATGAGTTCAGGGTTCATGGAGCTTAGACTTACCCGACATTCGTCTTGAAGGATAAGGGAAAACCCCGGAAAAAGCCTTATCTAGATAACTCACCCTGACCGAGATTCGAACTCGGAACCTCTTGAACGTGAGGCACGCTAAAAGGGCGGGCTTGGCATACTGGGAACCAGGTTTTTCAGGAAGTTTGCTCCATTCCTCTTGCAAATTCTCCTTCAAGTGCTGCTTGGGGCTAATGGGATCTTCCGCATGGCCTTCTCCAGTTTATCCCATACTGCTTCTAAGATCCGGAGACTGAGGGGGTGGATGCAGTACATGAGGATAGTTGTAAAGTAACCATAGCTGCCCAATGTGGGACGTATGCTTCGGATCATTATCCTGATAAAATGAGAAGCTGTCCAAAACACCCATCATTTCTGCACTTTGTTTTAAATTTTGCTGTAATAGTTTAAGATAGACTTCCTTTTTCATGGTTGTGTCTATGAACACCAGCTTTCCCACTCCCGTAGAGGAAATACAGCCCCATACCATTACGCTCCCTCCGCCGTGTTTGACTGTGCCTTGTAAATTATGCTCTTCCAGCACCGTGTTTGGTTTCCTCCACATAACCACCCTGCCATCGGAATCAGCAAGGTTGTACTTGCTTTTGTCGCAAACAATAACTTGGTCCCACCAATTGGTTGCCTTATTAACAGTCTTTGGCAAATTGTAATCGCTTCCTTTTATTCTTGCTGGAAATGTATGACTTTTCTGGCTACGCGACCATTAAAATCTTGTTTTTGCATGACCCTTTTGAACGTTTCAGGGCTGTCAGTCCTAGTTCTCCCTGAATCTCAGTACAAATTACCGGAGCACTTATACGCGGATTCCGTTTTACCTTCCGCATTAATATAAGACTCCAGCCTATCGTTAAGAAGTTTTGGTCACCCTGGCTTTGCTCGAGATTCAATTCTGTCTTCATACTTATACCGGTGAATTATGTCACTAACTGTACTTTTGCTAAGATTCACAATCTCTGTTATTTCCCGGTGTGTTTTGTTCTTTTCATATTGATAGATCACTAACTGATTCTGTTCAAAGGTACTCTGCTTACCTCTGGGCCCCATACTATGCTCTTACCTTCTTGGTGCGCAATAGTCGTACTTCTACGATGTTGTTTTGTCTACTGACAGACTTCACCTACTCGTTTGTATTGTATTTCATTTGTGCTGTCCTATTCTTTTTGTGTCGTAAACTTATGCTGTAAACAAGGTTGAGTTGGGAAGCTCTTAGTTTAGCCACATTTTCAATCTCTAAAATTTATGTTCATAGCAAATGATTTTTGCGTAAGACAAGGAATACCTTGAGATTGATACACATAATCTATCCTGCTTTATAGAGCACTCCGTAGTGAAATGCAAAGTCTGTCCGATTATTTATGGGAGTCATTGTAGGTAAGAGAGTTTACTACCCATAGGTTGTGTCTCCTCCCAGTGAGCACGTGAAACGTTTAATGGGGCGTGCAATAAGAGGTGTCCCAATATTTATTTTGCACAAAAATATGTAATGTTTTATGTTTTTATATTTGCTATCCCTAAATATATCAGAAAATAAATTTTATTTTGTACTTTTATTGATTGTAAATGGTTTGTGAGGCGTTATAAAATTTTTGTATGGTTTCTGATCATACATTATGATGTTATTGAGAAAAGAACTTAGAATTTCAAGCTGTCCCTTTTTTTCAACTCACTGTAGGTAGTAATTCGTGTGCAGTTTTTCAGTCATACTTCAATGCAATTACTAATTACCAATGAATGACTTAAAATTTTCAAGAGAACTGAATAGACAACTTTCAAGTTATCACATATTTTATACGTATTTACATTAAGTACACAGGGCGTTATATACAACTTTATGTACACTGACTTTATAGTCTGAGGGAAAGTCAAACATCTTACATGTTGTATTTTCTAAGATGGTCACTATTACAGCATTTTTCTTTTCATATTCTTATGACTTGAGGCCTCGGCGATTCAATACAGCCAATCCTTCAAAGTCATCTTTTTTTTTATATATATGTATATTGCTTTATCCCAGTGTCACACCAATGCCAGATGATATGAATGTTCAACACTGACTGCTACGAGTCCGTACATTACAAACAGCTTAGATCCGTTATGCCTTGCTTGATGGTTTTGCTATAGGTTTTGCTAAGGATTTTCAAACATTTTGCAGTGTGCCACATGTCATGTACATGGGCTTGCTTATGTTCTTCAAGAGTATTCCGAAAAGGGACTCTTAAATAACTTGCAGAGACCCTTCTCAAAAGCTTTCGTAGCACTCATACATATCCTGTTATTAAACTTAATATAGGGCCTTAGCTCTCGAGACCACGAAGCTGCAGTATACAATCAGCTGTAGACAATGAGTAAAACATTGTTTTAAAGTAACATTGTCCCAAAATGCGCAGTCGCTTTCTTTCTAGATGCCTCCAAGGCTTCATACTTTTGGCAGTAACGGTAAATCTTGAAGCGGATAATGTAATTCTGTAGATAGATCACCTTTTGTAACACAGAGAGTATCAACTTCTTGTACCTAGTGTGTATAATCGATATGGACTCGGGAAACCTATTCAAACCATCAATAAGAAAATACATAATACGTTATTAAGTTATATTGATTATGTGACTACCTTCACCTGCATTAAATTTTTAAGGTTTGTGAGGATCGAATCGCTCTACATGCTACTTGCTTTAGCATAATAATGAGAAACCTGACGTAACATTCTTTCCACAATAAAAAATTGTACGAAATTCTGTACCAATCCGAGCTCACTTCCGAATTTAATACCATCTTGTACAATTTCTGAAGCGTTGAAATAAAATTGCATCGATTTTAGTTTTGCAGGCTTCAAAGTATAGAATAGGATAAGCGCATCTGAAACCAGACAAAGTTTTCTATCTAATCGTTCCAAGTGTTTTCACCGTGATTCTATCATTGTTACTACTTTCAATATTCAATATAGATTTTATAACATGATTCCTTAGGCCGTAGTGTCGGTCAGTATTGTTTGTTAAAAGTGACAACCCCAGTTTACGCGTAACGGAACTGCGAGCAATTCCAGCACGCCGCTGGAGTGGATGTTTCTTGTGATTGACAGCGTCTTTAACAAACAAAATATATTAGATGGTAGGGGGATGTCACTCAAGTTCATCAAAATCAATTTGCTTCTCTAAAATGCTTACGTGCCTCACGATATGTGTTACCTATGTGTTTGTCGCCTATCCAAGATTGCATTCACTATGGCCTTATTTGAAGGTGAGATTTAGCGGAACCAATATCTTTCTCCCATAAAATGAAGTCACGTCTTTAATTTTGTCATGTGTACCATCTTATTTAAGATACTTTAAATATTTACAACGTGCTACAATTTTCAAATTGACACTATCATAATAATAATAATAATAATAATAATAATAATAATAATAATAATAATAATAATAATAATAATAATAATAATAATAATAATAATAATAATAATAATAATAATCATCATCATCATCATCATCATCATCATCATCATCATTATTATTATTATTATTATTATTATTATTATTATTATTATTATTATTATTATTATTATTACAACTACTACTGTTATATAATCTATAGCAAACTGCAATGTCTAATGACTGAGACATAGGACTTTCATTGTTTACAGTTATTCTATTATTCGTAGAATAATGGCATTAAGGACATTTTACAAATTTGATCTAACCTAACCAAACATACTTAAATTAAACTATGCCTAACCTAACTCCCCGACAGCTGTCATTACCTAGAATATGCTAGAACTCATCATATTAAACTAAGCTACCTGTCGGACTATTCTTTAATCATCTTTTCAATCCTTCTGTTAACTAAATGAGACCTAAAAGATCTCCGCGAGCTAACTCATCCTTTCATTAAACATATCTAAGGTGTCCAAAAAGCATTTAAAATGCTCAAAATGCCACAAAAGCCCCAAATTAATTAAATAAGTTAAACAAGCCCCCAGATAAGCCTAAAATGTTCAGATTACTTGTATCAGTACTACGATATAACCAAGCGGGATAGCTCGGATGGTAACGTCTGTGGCCCGCATTCGGAGTCGCGGGTTCGATTATCGCGTCCGACCTTCCTAACCTTGTGTTTTTTTTCTTTCTTTCTTTCTTTCTTTCTTTTTTTTTTTTTTTTTTTTTTTTTTTTTTGAGGGGGGGATCTTCCCGGATTACTAAAGCGAATGCTGGGAAGGATATTTAGCTTACATTCCCAATTTCACTTCCTTTCATATCATTCTCTCCACCCGGTCTTTTCAGACAGCAAACAATCAGTGAGGTCACTGATGGATCGCTCTACGGTGGCGCTTGCGCTCTGGAAATGGGGTGCTCGGCTGAGGGGAGGCGCTGTAGTCGGTCTGCCACCCTTCCAGGGAGACTAATTGATCAGCTGGACCTGGCTGGCTAGTGGCAGGTTCTCTATGACGACCTGATTCTCCGTCAAGCTGAAGAACTTGCTTGCACACACGTTAGGTGCCCACCGCGGCTGTAGTGCTACCTGTGATAAGTACTGGCCGCATGTAGGGTACTTTCATCTCATTTTTCCTCCCGGGATCTGACGCTCAACAAGTTGTCAGCTGAAGTGCTGGAATTCCCTAGGAAATAGATATACCAGTATATAAATACCCACAAATACCTTCTATCGGTGCCTGAGATGCTTTTGAAAACGAGTTAATAGCTGTAAAAGAGACGTCTTAGGGATATTCATCTCGCCAAAGTTCTCGTTTTACATATTATACAGGAAACTTGTTAATGTAATCTCTTAATCTCTAATCTACTTTTCTTGAGTTAAAAAGAATTCACTATATTACGTAACAAGGAATGTATATGCAGGCCATTATTTGTATTGTAATTCAGAACATTGTAATGAGTAATGTTGCATCAATATTTGCTTCATTTGCAGACTTAAAATTTTTCTTATTGGGAGCAGTATGTTTTCGCGTTAGGTAGCACCTCCACAAAAGCATAAACATGCTCATTTTTACTGAGAAGGTGGAACAGGAGACATAATACAGATTGGGCCGTTCTCGGCTCAAAGAATGAACCGAGTTCGAAGTTTTCTGCAAGCCCAGTGACCATAACTTTAGCTAAGCTAGCGGGAGCTGTGAACACGAGGAAGCAAAGCGGATAGTCTACTGAAAGTCCTTATTCATTTCTCGTGCAGTTATAACCAAACAAGAAGGCTATGTAATTGACTAAATTGTTTGACGAAAAGAAGAAATATCTAGCGCACCCAAACGTATACATATTGAGATACAATTATGAAAATATCTGCACTTATAGTCCTATCGTTTTAAGGAAGTTAGCTAACCTACTGCATTAGAACTCATTTAACGAAATTCCTCCACTTTGTATTAAAATGCACATTCATATTTGCTGCGTTTATGAAAAATAAACGATTTAAAAACTTTACATTTAGAGCAATATTCGGTTCCCTAAAATACTTTTAAAACAGACCACTGAACTTATCACATGTTCAGTGTTCTATTGAAATATAATAAATATATTTCAATAAATAAACGCCTATCTTGCATTACACTGATTCGTGGAAACCTTTACTTCACCTATGATCTGTATTTCATTGATGTAATTGTTGGAAGGCGTAGGTAGGCGTAGGTAGGCAAGAACAATGGGTTTTGTCGCTCATGCGCTGTAATGGTCTTCTGATCTGTAATTTATTGGCTTTTTTTTTCCATTGATTAGTAGACCAGAGCTATTACATTTGGTTGCGTTCTTGAAACAGTCTGGAACCGATTTAAATTTATTCAAGTTCCTTACATGTATTTATGGAGGAATGTAAAATTCCAACTGTGAACTGATATATATTCTCGGGAATCTTAATTCGTATATCTTGCAAGTGATTTGGATACACAAAGGTATGCGGTGGGAAGGTTAGTCAGGTAAAACTCTGGTGTGCAAAGTATATATATATTGTATTTTACGTCCTCCAACGTTAAGTCATATCGGACGATGAATGGAATGAGTGAAATGATGCTCAAATGAGCCCAGGGTCCATAGAGCTTAGAGTTACCCGACATTCGTCTTTCAGGATAAGAGGAAAACCCCGGAAAAACCACATCCAGGTAACTCACCCTGACCGAGATTCAAACTCGGGACCTCTTAAACGTGAGGCAGACACGCTACCATCTACGCTACCGAGGTGGGCCTGGATTTGGATGATTTCATTGAATGAATTTATGGAAATGGAGTATATAACTGTGTTCGGGTATAAATTCAGGGATCTAATTAGCATAATTGCTTGAAGGTGTTCATTATGCACCGGAATGCGACCTTGAATTAAAATTCTCAATCATGGTGATAATTATACCCATGTCACATGAATGCCCATTAGCTGTCACCATAAGAAATATTATCTTTTAGGTACTTTATTTGCCAATAACTGTCATAACTCATGCTTTTATGTCAGTTTCTCAATTTCAACGTTTAGTTCTCGCCCCTGATTAGAAATAAATTTGCCATAAAGTGACAACACTAGCAAACAAAAATTTTGAACAGAAATATAATTAAAATTGCTAAATTAAGTAGAGTGAAAATATACACAAGTTTTTGTTCCTTCTTGAATATGAGAACCACACATCAAATATCTCTGATAATAAAGTAGCAATTGGAAAACGCATTCACAGACATGACTACAAGGAAGGGACACTTTACTATAGTCTGTATGGTAATTCATAAATATAAATAAATCATTTTCAATATAAATTATGTTTTTTTTCTTTCAATTTCTACCATGTATCTAATAGGTAAAGAATGTGTGGTATTCCACCTATAAATCAGATGTGGAGATTTCACATGGCATAGAGGCAAGTTTTCTCCGCGATCTCCAGTTTCCCCAGCCATCATTCCACCAATTGCTGCATTATCGTATTTCTTTTCATTCATTTAACCCTCATTCTGTCATCTACTTCTCTCACTGTCATACCAGGCATCGGGTTGATCATCTTGCGTTATCTGATGCAGAATTTCTGTTCCTCAACCCGACTCTAAAGGCATAAGAGATAGAGGAAACAGAATCCCCTAACCCCACGATAGTGGTAAAACTATGGAAGTTGAAGAAGGAGAAGAAAAAGTAGACTATTTTTCCAGGAATACCGCATCAAAAATAGTATTTTAAGAAAAATCTCCGGTTCTGTATGTGTGTGTGTGTGTGTGTGTGTGTGTGTGTGTGTGTGTGTGTGTGTGTGTGTGTCTGTGTGTCTGTGTGTGGGGGGAGGGGTGCATGCCCGTAGGTGGTGAACAATAAAAAAAATCGCTTTATGCCAAACTTAGAATTTAAGTCCAGTATCTGTCAAGGAGGTAACTTTTCAAGAAAATCTTCTCACCCTAGACTAACCATTACATGGAATAAAAATGACTAATAATTTTTATTGAAAGGTTATATATTAATCTTTGTATGACAAATATATTGTACGAGTTTCGGCTGATAAGTGCCGGGCCTTACAATAACATATTTTTTTTTATTTCTCAGCATAATCTACAGAAAGACTAATGCCCGCCTCGGTAGCGTAGATGGTAGCGTGCCTGCCTCACGATCAAGAGGTCCCGAGTTCGAATCTCGGTCAGGGTGAGTTACCTGGATAAGGTTTTTCGGGGGGTTTCCCTTATCCTTATGGACGAATGTCAGGTAGCTCTAAGCTCCATGGACCCTGGACGCATTTGAGCATCATTTCACCCATTTCATTCACCGTCCGATATGACTTAAGGTTGGAGGCTGTAAAATAAAATAAAAAAAAAGCTAATGCATTTGTCATGTCAGTGTTATAATTTAATTAAACCATCTCTGTAGTGCGCTTTATCATGGTCCTCAAACTAGCTGTTTACCTCATCAATGACCTCGTTGCTGTGAAAACTTCGTCCTCCAAGAAATTTTTTGAGGTTCGGGAACAGATGGTAGTCACTGGGTGCTAGATCTGGCGAATAGGGTGGATGTTCAAGCAATTCGAACTTTAATTCGCTCAGTTTTCCCATTGCAATGACTGAACGATGGACCGGAGCATTGTCGTGAAAAAAAAAAAGACATATTTTTTCTTTGCCAAATGAGGTATTTTTCTTTACATCTCATCACTTAAATGCTGCAGTAAGCTTACGTAGTTGTCACCGGTAATACTTTTACACTTTTTTTAAGTAATCAATAAAAATAATTCCCTATGCATCCCAGAAAACACTCGCCATGACCTTGTTAGCTGGCAAAATTGACTTTGTCTTTTTTGGAGATGGTTCATCTGAAATGAAATGTGTAGTGTTAAACGCCTGTTTTTACTACATGCGGCACCGCAGGCGGTGACACTGATGATATGTGAGATGAAGATGGAGGAGCGGTAGAATGAGATGGCTGGGGAAACCGGAGATCCCGGAGAAAAACCGCGCTGTCGCCGTGTTGTCCACTACAAATCTCACACGCGGTCGCCTGGGATCGAACTCGACCGCCTTGGTGAGAGTCGAGTGGTCTAACCACTAACCACGGCGCGGCCTTGGTTCACCTGGCGTAATCCACTGTTTTGACTGTTATTTACTTTCTGGAGTGTAGTCGCGTATCAAGCTTCATCTATGGTAATAAGTCGTCTCAAAAGTTCACTGGTATTTTTACGGTAGAGCTCCAAATTCTTAATAGGAACAGTTTTTCTTAGTAACTTTTGATTAGGTGTCAACAAACGCGGCACCCATCTTGCACAGACCTTGTGAAAGCCTAAAACATTACTTAAAATATTACCTTCACGTTCGTTTGACATGTTTACAGCCTCCACTATCTGAAACAACTTTAATTTGCGGCCTTCCAGTACTAAACAGTGGATTTTTTCAATGATCTCTGGAGTTGCGACTTCCACAGGGCGTCCAGAGCAAGGCGTTTAACATTTTAATGGAAGTATTTAATCACTGTTCGTTTTTTCCAAATTCCTCCATCTTCGTGTAACCTCTACACTTAACTTGTTTAAAATGCTATCATTCAAAACCTAAACAAGCTGTTGATCTGTAACTATGGATACAAGCTAGAGCTAAACTGTATGATGCTATATACTAAACTGGCCCATTAGCTCCATTTCTGCGTGAGGCCCGAACCTTATGAGCCGACCATCGTGATTTTTCTCGGAATGGTCTGTATAGTGCTCTTCATTTTAAGTATTTTTGTATAATTGGTAAACCATGATGAACTGACAGAACCTTACTAAAAATAATAAAGAATAAATAAGGAAACATTTCTATGATTAAGCCACACAAGGAAAATGGTTGTGGAGTTATCCATTCCCAAAATTGGTACCTGTAGGTGTGAATATTAAAAGTAATTGCATTTTTTTTAATGACGAATTGTATTGCTTTCTTCAAACCCACCCCAAAGAAAAGAAAATTACAAAGCCACTATGTAGAGATACACTCTTAAAATCTCCAATTGTGGCTTTATCCAGTAATCTTGAATAAAAATGTGTGAAGCATATTTGTTATCTGGATCGATTAGATTGAAGTAACAGCCATTAAAGAAGTTTATTGAATGTAACCTCAGAATAGTGTTTAATGTTGTCCTTATCATTATCATCATCATCATCATCATCTTTAGTATTACAGCAAAAGAAAAAACAAAAAGAAAATACATATGACCGTATCCCTTTTCATGGATAATTTTCAAATCTCTGTTAGAATGTGTTACCTGGATAAGGTTCTTTACGGTGTCTTCCTGAAAGATGAATGTCAACAAACTCTAAGTTCTATGGAACCTGAGCTCATTTGAGCATTACTTCATCTTTTTTCATTCATTGTTCGATATGAACTAACCGATTAAAAGACATTAAGCCTTTAAAATATTCTCTGTGCATGATCAAGATGAAGAATAAATAACATAAATAACGACTTCCCATTCCAGAGATATAAAAGAAATTTTAAATGTAACTGAAGTGCTTCATGCACGCCTCGGTAGCTTAGACGGTAACGTGTTTGTCTCACGTTCAAAAGGTCCCGAGTTTGAATCTCGGTCAGCGTGAATTATTTGGATAAGGTTTTTTTCCGGTGTTGTCCCTTATCCTGAAAAATGAATATCAGATAACTCTCAGTTCTGTGAAGCCTGGGCTTATTTGAGCATTATTTCACCCATTTCATTCATCGTTTCTACCTTACTTGGAGAATGTTATTAAAAAAAATTATTGATTCCATAAAAGAAAGATACATGGCATAAAATTAGTAATTTAAAAGATTTACATTTTTTGTTTAGCAAGATTAAGAAATGTTTACCAGCTATGCCAAAGTCAGCCAGAATGAAAAGAATTTCACCTGCTATTCTCAGAAAAATCAAGATTAGATACACTTGTCATGAAAATACCTTAACCATGTGACATTTTAATCAAAAGTCTTGGGGTATTTTTGAGAAAATTAACATTTTTTAAAATGTTTTCCAGGTGAAGTATAGTTTGAGGCGCGATATTTATTTGAAAATCTTAAATACCAAGCTAGTATCCAACAGGTTTTAGTTTTTTTAATTATGCTGTTCACAGACACCGGCGCGCCCACCCATGCCTTTTCCTAAAAATAATTTATTTGTGTTTAGGGGCCTCAAATCATATATTTCCAGTGAAATTTTGAATTTTCGGTGGAATACAAATATGTAGTGTCCACTATAGGAGGTAAAGATGGAGGATTGTTTCCACGTCCTATACAAAACTAACTCCGTATAGCATATTTGTCGGATTTAGGACAAAGCGAATAAAAACATTTTTTTTTTCTTTTTATTTGAATAACATGTAGTTACCCGTAAATTGATACTGGGCAGAAAGGTGTGGGCTCACTGTAGCTGAGTGGTTAGATCACTTTGCGCTGACTAAGGCGGCCCAGTTTCGATTCCAGGCGACTGGGATTTGTGATGGACAGCACGGCGCTGGGACGGGTTTTCTCCGGGATCTCCGGTTTCACCAGCCCTCTCATTCCAGTGGTGCTCCACCTTAATCTCATGCATCATTGTCACCGCCTGCGGTGCCGTATGTAGTAAAAAGGGGCGTTAAACACTACACCTTTCATTTCAGTAAGGTGCAAAAATGTTACATAGTTCTCTGCCTCTTCTATCTCTCTCTTTCTCTAATAAGGCATATGTTTTCTGTTGTTTTATTTAACGATTTACAACACTAAAATTACAAAGATAAATAAATTTAATTTTTAAATATTTACAATGAAAGGATCACATTTAGAAATCATCGGTCTGGGGCGGTTTTATCAATGACTTTGAGATCAATAGGCCAGCCTCTAACCAACTGAGCCACGGCCCACAAGATTTATGCATATTCACTGTAAATTACACGATAAATATTTGAAGACTCGATATTTTATTTCCGAAAGTTGAGTTTACAACGTTTTGATAATTAGGAGCACTAAATGAAATGTTAGTTTGTGAAATGCTTTCCTATTAAGCGAGTCAAAAAAATCCATTTTAAAATTTTAATAAGTGCTACTCTGCTCTGTATCCTAATATTATAAATTTTATTTTGTAAGTTAGTGATTATTCAGCATGAAAATTACGTACTGGAAGTTTACCGACAGTTTTTAGTTTGAACGCCCCCCCCCCCCCCCCCCCCGAGCTCTTCAAATAACAAAGAATGAAATTTCTATCAGGAAGTATAATATCATAAAATGAAGCCTTTAAAGTAAACTTATGAATTAAAAAGTAAGTGATTTTCCAGTCTGTTTTTACCCTGCAAACAAAAATAATCACTTCTAAACGTCAAATAAATAGGAAATTATTTTTATGATTTTAGGATTATAATGGGAATTTTAGAAAATTTCCACTATATTAACACGTCCTAAATTGCAAAAAGTCGGAGGGTGTGAGTGAGCATCCTTACGACTTCGAATGAAATATTGCAGACAAAACGTACATTTTGAATTTTCTGTAAATTGCTGTTGAAGCCCTTTTTAGTATATTGAATATAACGGGGGAACTATTAAAATGGAATGAAAAACATGTTGGTTCTTTTGAAACCGTGAGTCCAGTTATTTTGTTAACTACGCTTAGTCTTTTGCGCAGTACAGAATGGCTGTTACAGCATCAATGCTTAGGTTAACCTTTCTGTATAGGATTTCGAGGTATTATCTTTATTACTCAACATGGAGCTAACAGAACAATGTAGAATATGAGTAGTTTACAAATACACTACGAAATATTAACGATTAGAGAGAATGTGACAGATAAACTTCATATTTTATAAAATTGGTATGCGTAATTACAAATGAAATATTTTACAAGTGAAGATGCTAGATTATGTTCAAATGTTCCTAGCTGCATGAAGGCAAATGAGTAGGCGGTTTTACAAAATATTGGATACGAAGGCTGACAAAAGAGGGGTATACCTGCCAGTCTTTACACCCTCCCTTTCTCCATTTGGAGGGGGGAGAAGGGAAGATTAGACACGTCACGGCCTAGCCGCCGTCTGGCATCGATCGGGGAACCTCCTGCTCCCTCGTCTGACCCCCAGACGGGGCTCGGCACGGCACGGCACCTCCCACCCCACCCTGACCTCAAACTGCAAGGCGTTGCGGCGCGGAGGCAGCTTGCACTGGTTGCATCAACCAAATTTCACTAGGGCCTTAACCTTGGAACGGTCGTTATTCTTTGTACAGGTGGCAACGTCCTCTGCCACCATTTTGCGCTTTGGACAACCCTCGCATCCACGGTTGTACAACTTGCTAACGTTAATGTCGCAGTTCAATAATGTTTCACTTAACTTGCACTCTTTTTTTTTTTTTTTTTTTTTTATATTCATTAAAACAGCTTTCAGCTTCGTATTAACATTCACTTTCATGTTTGTCTTTTTCTTTTAAGGCTGTCCTTAAAGCATCTGATTATTTACATTCTTTTGTTTTTTGGTTCATAGCAAGAGCTGCCTTTAAATTCTGCTAATGGCAAGCGCTTTTAACACTTTGTAAAGAAAGGAAAAAAAGAGTTTCTCTTATTAATATTATATGAAAAAGGATATGCATTTGCCTCAAGTCAGAGTCGCTGTTAAGAATTCTTTTTCCTAGTCGTATCCGCAGGAAAATAGCCGAGACTCAGATATTCGGTTGCAATTTTGAGCACCTTTTATAACGTGTAAAACTTAACATTCTTAAATGCTTATAAAATGGCAACCTTATTTCGTCGACTTACTGTATATTTACGAGTTCTGTTTTCAAGTATAAAATTTTCCTTTGAAAAATAGGAACGAATCTAATTCTTTACATTCGCAGACTTGGTGGGTGTACAAATTATTCTTACGAAAGTTTTATATTCTGTTTCATTTCGAGGTAAATCTTTGCAGAAAATAGCTAGATTAGACGTTTCCTTATAGTTACAAAGCTAATAGTAATAATTTAAAAGGTGGAAACTATATGTTAGCCTTAAAATTGCCTACAGTCTCTATACAATCACAGGAAGCAACTGAAAATTGATAAATCGTAAAGGAATAACACGTATTGAACAAATCAAACCATTTATTAACGGATATCTCAGAAATGAATAAAAAATGAGATTTGAAATGAATTCTGTGCTTTAAAGAGACGCACGTTTTTTGTGTGTAGTAGGTTTTCAGCGTTTACTTGTTATACAAAGTTATACTTCCATGAGAGTGGGGTTTAAGAGCCCATTGAAATTATGTCTTTGGGCTCATTCAAAATTCCTTCCAAATGAAAACCGCCCGTTATATTTGGTAAATGTAATACAAGCATTTCATATAGGATTATAAAAGTATCTTAATATGTTACTTCAATCGTCACCGTCTTTTTTAGGAAAAGTAACGAACTATTTTTCATGTAAAGGATATTTGAGTATTTTTATTGAAAATCTTAGTGTCCCATCCTTGGAAAATGCAGAATTTAAATTTCAGGTTGCTATATAAGCAACTTCTCGTTTTTGAATTTTACTATTTGCAGACTATACGAATATTTTTCTAACAATTTGTTTTTATTCAGGAACCTCATAATTTGTATATCAAGTGACTTTTTTTGCAATTTTGGGGTGGAATGCAATACTTTTTTCTGCTTTCAACATGCATACCTGGTAGAGAAAATAAAAAGGGGATCATTTTCGAAATAAATTAAAAAGTTGGAATGCATTTGTTTTAAACTGTTTTACATTACTGATGAATTTTGATGATGTAGTATCATGAATCCTTGCAATTCAATTCGTTTGTATACCTATATGTTTAAGGTATGTTTCCCTTAGCCAACAACGAATTTTAAATGAATAAATGGAATAAAATCACTCGGTGTCAATTCAAAGCTCTAGGATAGATTCTCAAGTTATGAAAAAATAAATAAATGAGGTCTCAGCAACCCATCTAGCACCCACCTTAAAGGAAGTAACTTGCCATCAGGTATTTTAGTTTGTATCTTCACTTAAGTAGCATACATTTTGAGAAAGTTCATACGAAATAGTTATAGCAAGCAAATGATGCAAAACTAAAATACATGGAAGTGCATGGAAGAATCGTCTAGTGTTTAAATTTGGCAGAATCAAGTTAACATAATATTTGAAATAATAGCATATGATGATTAAAAGCACTCAGGTTTTTTTTAAAACAATTCATCATTAAAATTACCTACTTTCTCTATACATGTTTTCATTAAATCTAGAAAAATAGAAGTATGACAGTAAAAATGCGTTATTTAAAATACTGGAAAATTGAACTATCGAATATCTCGGAAACGACAAACGATAAGAATTACTATATTTGACACATGATATATCTGCTTTAATAATCTTTTTTCCTAAAGCAAATTTTTGCTATCTCACTTATAGTTCTCTGATTATATGGAAAGAAGAATCTAGGTGGCCGGTTTCATGGCGTGCGTCTTACCGGCGAGGCTAGTTGCTGTTTTTTGGGGTGCGGTTAGTAGAAAATCCACAGTAAATATAATACAGTTTATTGCGTGACTTATTTCTAACACACATAAACAGTGAGATAAAACTCGCAGGAGTTTAAATCAGGAAAACCAAGGTGGCATTGCAAGAGAAAATTCACAAAACAAATCCACATACTTCGGATGAACTTAAAAATAACATTCGACAAGAAATTTCTGCCATTTTTTAGAAGGAATGTAATGGACAATTTCCTAAGAAAGGTGCCAAAAATGCTTGAACAACGATGTGAGGAAGTTAAAGCATCTCCAGCTTGATGCACGGAAATGTAACTTAGTTTTCTTTTTAAATATTTATAGTATGTGTGTTAGAAGTACTTATAAAATAAACCATCATAAATATTATCTCTCAAAGGGATCTTTAGTGGCATCGCTATATCTCCCTTAATTCCCATCAGAATTAATGATTCAAACATCATTTCCCCGCTATTTATGAAAAATACACAAATAGTTCAAAACAAATTCTTGTTAAAAATTGATTAAACGTTGTGTATAAAAAGCGCGTTTTCATTAAGGAGTACTATTTGTTGATTCCAAAATACTGTAATTATAGTTATGATAACCTATTATTATTATTATTATTATTATTATTATTATTATTATTATTATTATTATTATTATTATTATTATTATTATTATTATTATTATTATTATTATTATTATTATTATTATTATTATTATTATTATTATTATTATTATTATTATTATTATTATTATTATTATTATTATTATTATTATTATTATTATTATTATTATTATTATTATTATTATTATTATTATTATTATTATTATTATTATTATTATTATTATTATTATTATTATTATTATTATTATTATTATTATTATTATTATTATTATTATTATTATTATTAATTATTATTATTATTATTATTATTATTATTATTATTATTATTATTATTATTATTATTATTATTATTATTATTATTATTATTATTATTATTATTATTATTATTATTATTATTATTATTATTACGCAATCTTTCTCAACGGCGATTTTTTGTCCAGAAAACGAAGACTGCAACAATTAATATGTAATTTCCATTCTTCTACCTGGAGACGAAAAGGTTTACCTCAGTACTGATTCCGTCTAATGTGAAGAGACAACGTGTAACTGTACCCCATGTAATTCTTGATTAAGTCCGTCCGTTTTACCACCTCATAAATTGATTTTAAAGAAAAGTACTATCATTATGTTAATCAGAAATCTTAACCCCAATCAGAGATTTATTAATGGCAGATACAAGGTTGGTGATAATTCATTTAGCCGGGTACATCATCACTGCTAAATTTATTCACTTCAATAAAAGTAAGCTCACGCCCCCCCCCCCCCCCGCATGAATCTCACATCTTGTGATACAACGTGCCTTTCCAAATGATAACAAAACAATTTCCAATAAATGTAGGCTCTGCTAATAATAAAACACAAGGCCAGACACTTCAAAGGGCAGGATTGTACTTACCAGAACCTGTTTTTTAGCATGGACAATTTATACGTGGCTTTGTCACGAGTTTGAATATTTAGTGATATTTGTGTTTGTGTTAATAATACATAAGTTAAAACGTCAACGATGATCACATTATAACTTCTAAAATTGTTTCGAAAGAAGTATTTTTCGGAATAAAAAGGTTTATAAAGAATATCATATGTGTCAGGTCCAATATCTAGTTTCAAAATGTCTATTTTTTAGATATTTAATAATTAAAAATATTGTATGCATAGTTCACAACGGAACAAAATATTTATAATTAATAAATACTTTCATTTACTTGTCTCCACTTGTTATATTAGTATTATGTACTTGATCACAATGTTGTGCAAAATATTTGCACGGGTTTATGTGTATATTCTGTCACCCGCACTGCCGATATAGTAACCAGCACTGGCCGGCTGCATGCTGCTAAACCGGTCCCGCCAAGCACTGCTCACCCGATATAAGAGTATAACAGTTCCATGAGAATACAGAAAACTTCATAGAGCATTCACAGAAGAGCTTTTCAATGCAAGGAGCTGAAGGGAGGACGTTTTTCTGAAAATCGTCCCCTAAAATCTTTAAAGGAGAAATTTGTACTACAAACTGTTCCTTAAAATAAAGTTTAATTATTATCTATATGCCTTACGTTAACCCAGTTGAACCTTTGCACAAATAGTTGGAATACATATTCGGTTTAAGGTACAAGGGGTAAGCAGAAACTATAGTCATATGATGGCCTTGTGGTATCGCGAAAATAAACTGAATAGTGCAGTAGCAGATTACAAACGAGCGATCTAAACCAGCTTTGCAGTTTTGCAGCTCGCAGTTCTGTTTTCTTTCCGCTATATCAGCGCCGCCCTGGGATACTGCCTGGTTATACCGAGCGTTCTATTTTATTCACAAAGCAATACAGTGTGATTATCTACATAGCTTCAGTTTGCTTGCGTGACTTAAGCCATATTAGTAGTACCACAATAAGCATTTAGCTACATAATTTCTGCTGTGTAGTACCAAAAACAGTTGTTCGATTTCCAGGGTTAAGGTTTGTGTTTGTTTCTTTCCTTCGTTTGGTAGTTTAATAATAAATGTTATACAAAAAAAGGTATTTATAAATAACAATACCTTTATCCGCAAGTAACAAATTTACGTAATGTAGAATACAGCTTTAAGATGAGTTAAGTTTATACTAGGCTTGTTAAGTGTTGTGTTTACAGCTGAAAACATAAATGAGGCTAGTTGCTGCAGTGAGACTAGCGAGTACAACCACCTAAACACTGTCTACTGATTTAGAGAGGACTTTAAACAGTGACCTGTTCACGATGCTGACGACACCATCGATGTACACGCACATAAAAAAGTGTTACACTTTTCTGATGTTTTATGTTGTGATTATTACACTGGAGGAAAAGAAATTGCAACACCCTTTATGACTGTGTTCATTGAAGTATTTGCTTAGTATGTGGATACTGAGAGGTTATAGTAGTGGCGATTAAAGTGTCGCAGCTAGCGGACAGCAGATGACACTGCTTAGGTGTGTCTCTCTGACCTCTGCGTCCACTTTGTAGGCAGTCACCGTGATACCATCATAGTTAAACAACAGTGTTAAAAGGTGTCTAAGGTGAAGCCATGCCGCAACGAAGTGAACGTGCTTCTGGCGCATAGCTACAGCGATTTGAACGGGGTCGAATTGTTGGCCAGCGCAAAGCTCGGTGGATCTATCGATAAATTGCTGCATGTGTTGGGCACATTGTATCGGTGGAATATCGGTGTTTAAAGCAATGGTCCGTGAAACATTCTCACTTCTGTAAACCAGGTTCTGGACGGCCATGTTGTGCAGAAGTACCTCTGGATCGATGCGTTTTAGAAACATCATTGGATGACCAAACAGGATCCAGGGAAGCGATCCGTACTAAGGTAGCACTTGATGTGTCAGCATGAACTATTGGAAATGGTCCTCTTACTTGTTGCACCACCACACCCCGAAGAATGTTTCCTTTGCTGTGGAGAAAGGGTTGATTGGACAAAGGAATGGCGCTCTGTTGTCTTCAGTAATGAGAGTAGGTTCTGTCTATACCCAAGTGATGGTCACGTACGCGTACGACCTAGAGCTGATGATTGAACTCGTCCAGAGTGCATTCCCCTTTGAAATAAAGGCCCAACTGTGGGGTGCCAGCACTTTAAAACTCACGCTCGCCTTTAGTATTTATGCAGGGACGTGAAACCAGTGCGAGCTACATCCAGCAATAATCCTCTGATCCAGCAGGTAATCCTCTATGATTGCTGTTTCTTCAACAGGAAGTAGATGTGCTGTTTCAACAGATAACGCACCCCCATACCGCTGCTGCAACACAAAGTGCTCGTCATGGTGTGCGACTACTGCACTGGCCAACACGGTCCGCTGACGTCTCTCCCATTGAACATGTACAGGACATGATGGGGAAAGAACTGACTGGTTCTCCACGGCCGGCCACAACCGTTTTCGAACCCCGACAACAGGTGCAAGATGCTTGGGGCAGTGTATCCCAGGATGCCATTTGTCACCTGTACTATCGTCTGCCTACACGAATACATGCCTGTATTGTTGCCTAAGGGAGGTACATCAAATATTGGTGCGGTTCTTTGGACATACCTTCTTGTGACATGTCTGCTTCATTTGTGCTGATTTTGTTATCATATGATGCAAACCAGTCAGTAAGCTTCTGAATGGCGCCTTCCAACTAAACTGAAACTCAAAAGGGCATTCAAACTCAAAACTGAAAGTCATATTGACTTCTTTTTTCGATTATCGTGGTATCGTACACTCAGAATTCTTGCCACAAGGTCAGACGATAAATAAAGACTATTATCTGAGCGTTATGTGGCGTTTGAGAGAACAAATATGGCGAAAAAGACCAGGCTATAGGAAAGGTAACTCATTGATTCTGTACCACCACAAACTTCAGCTCACAAGGCTATCATTGTGAACGAATTGCTGTCCAAAAACTCAACAAATCTTATCGAACGACCAGCGTATACACCTGATCTGGCTCCGGGCGACTTCTTTCTCTTTTCAGAACTCAAGTTAACACTTCGGGGCACCCTTTTCAGTCGATAGAAGGAGAATTCATTGCAAAATCGCAACACACTTTTGAGATACACTAACAAAATGACGTCCTGTAAACAAACTAGATGACAGATGGCAATCTGGGTATAGAGGTAGGTCTACCAACTTAGCGACATTAACTTCGAATCCCCTCTTATACGAGATTTTTATATGATTAATTCCCGGTAATTTCCTGACATAGTATTTATAAGGGGGTGAAACCTTAGTGAAGCACTGTGTTGCTCTTGGTTTATTTATTTATCTGAGTTTTGGAGTTTAACTGCGGCTAATCAGTGTGTTCTCCTTTTGGGCTTGTAAAATTCACATTGGACTGCTAACGAACTTCAGATAAGGGTTTGTTCCGACAAACGTAGTAATTGTAAAAAGAAACAGAAACAGTGTAGCAACTAAAACAAAAGAACTATCGATAAAAGTGACAAATATTCATTAAAGTATCCAAAATTAACGTCCTAATGAAAAAGTTAATGTGATGTGTAGACACATTTAGATGCTTAGTAGCCTTCTACGATGAGATGGTCCTTCTGGTTTAGGTAAGCTTAATTTGTATAGGTACATTTTGCCAAAACTGGACAAATGTCAAAGGGAACCGTTCTCCTTTGCCGCTAGGTTGTAACCATTAGGCAACACTCATGAACAGGGTTAGAGGAAATGTAGCCAGTCTTCTGGTCCCTCTATTTCTGCAACTTGAGTGTCGCCCCCAACAGCTGAAAAACCATTAGTCGACTTGGGATGGTTGGTTTTAAACCGGAAACCTTGTAAATCCAAACCTGAAACTAACGGCGCCCTTGACAGAGTGGGGGAGATGTGTCATATTTTGGAAAAAAAAAAATGTAGTCAGAGCAGGTTAGGTTAAGTTGGGTAAGGTTAAAATAAAATAAGTAATAATTAACGCACTGAATGTCTGTGTAAATTAGATCAGAATGAGTTAGCGAAGTAAATATCATTAGATATCTTAGCTTAGATTAGAATAGGTGAGGTCAGCTTATGTTATATTAAGCACATATGTACTTACACTATCCTTCTAATGAATCACATATTGCTCCTAGAACAACCCTCAAACATCTTTATCCCCCATCTTCTATCTGCACCTCGCCTACATACGAGTATTATTTATCCTGTGCCAGCCCATTGTAGCTATTCTACAACTGTTCAGTAACACCTTTAGAGGTGAACCATTTCTAAGATATGCATTGTTATTATTTTAAATTTTTAAATGCCATGCACTTTCCTCTTCTCTATTTTTTTATATTTCTTTCTTTAGTGATTTTTTTTTTATTTATTTTCCATGTTTTAGCAAAGAGGACGAAATTTTAAAGCCACCACCGGCTTTGGGAATATTTAACTATCACTTTAGCTTGCATGATCCATATCGGACCAGGGCCTGCCAACCCGACTGCCGGTCTCATTCCCACATTCGCAAGGTAGAGGTGGGCGATCATCCAACTGATACGGGGAGGAGATGTGGTCAGCATCTTGACGCCCCCAGCCGGAAAGTTGGCTTTCATGACAAGAGTCGCTTACCTATCGCAAGCTCCTCAATTTCCTCACGATGCTGAATGGGCACCGATCCTATACCCGGGCCTTAAAATCCGCACCCCCAGGGGTAGGATCGAACTCGGGCCGCATTCAGTGGCAGGGAACCAGGGCATGATGCCTTAGCACGCTACGCCACTGCGCAGGACTTGTCTTCTTATACCTACACAAAATCTTTTTTATATAATTATTTATTGAAAAAGAAGGTAACAGAACAATAAATTAAAGAACAATAACACTCGGGGATAGGCTAACAGGCCGCCCCTAACTACATTAAGTTAGAACTCCAATAATACTCTCTGAGGAATTAAGTCAATATTGGAGATGTAAGACACACATCAAGCACTAGAATCTCTCGAATCAGATGTATCACTCAGAAGCAGGTCCTGTGGCAGTCTCTTTAAGCATGAGGGTTGGCGCGTGTGCACGCAGATGTTATAATGCACAGCTCCTGGAGCTTCTTGCAGCGTGGAAAAGAAACGACGGGCGATCCTGCGAATGTAGTCGTGAAGCGGTAAGAGTCCTAGTTCGTGATGGAGCTGCTGATCACGGATGAACCATGGAGCGTTGGTAGCGATGCGCATGAAGCGATTCTGTATAACTTGAAGACGACGCAGATGACATGTGTGTGCGGCCGCCCACACTTGGCAGGCATAAGTAATAAGCGGACGAACGAGTGATTTGTAGAGTAACAATGAAGACTGTAGGCCGAGGCTGGAACGGCGATGTAACAGAGGTGATTGTTTTGAAAGCTGCCCGGAGGCCAGTGATACAAGACGATCGATGTGAGCACGCCCAGGTACACGAAATCTATGGTAATTAAAACTTATCTCTATTAGCAAGAAATAGATAAAAATAGAAGACTCTATACTAAAGTATTGTGCATTCTACATATAAAATTTATTTTTATTTTGGCGCCCAGAAATCATGAGAGCATCATGGCTAACTTGGTAGGGGGTTATCGAAAACACGGTTAGGTGCAAGCACGACAGAATAATCATTTTTGTCAAATTGACGCTAGTCTTCTGTGTGCAGTTCTTTAACATGTTAAAATATTCCTTTTACTTGTTTTATATTAGTTGTTTTTTTTTTTTGTAAATGTTTATGTAATTTAAGTACAGTGCAAACAATATATTTTTTGTACATCGATATTATACGAGAACAGTATTTATTAGCAGCAAAGCACGTTACATATATTGATTTGTAATACTTATTCCGAATATGAAACTTCTTTTAGCGGTTGATGAAATCACTATAGAATCTACATTTTCATACTAGGTTATTATTTCTCTCTTCTTTGTTGGTTTAGTTAGTCTTATATTCAATATGATTAATGTTTTCAATTGAATTTAGTATCAAATCACGAGCTCCAGTGACACTTTTTCTCCCAAAAGCTTATCCAAATATTAGCCTTTCTATAAATGCAGACGAAGCCTATTCGGTAGGCTTCAGACAATGTTGCGCATATGGTCGCAGAACATTTTAATCTCGTGACTTCCTGTATATTCCTAAGACATGGCAAGGAAACTACAAAGTTAATTTGAACTTTATGTCAGTCCGACGGCATCGCAAGTTCTGCTCACCACACCATCTCTGCCCTGCTTTACCTACATCATCCGCGGAGACTGAGATCAGAATGACCGTATAAATAATTATGCTTAGGCTATGAATTTATACCAGAGTAAACGTTATTTCATGTTATTAATGCCAATGCATAAATGTAAACCAAGAGAGTTGATTAATGTATTTTGGCAACATTTAATTCGGTCGCTGCAAGTTTTTTCATTTTCAATCTAAGCATTGCTAAGTATCAACTTAAAGTTCATTTTGAATTACGAAAAATGTAGATTTAAAGTAAAGGAAGGCAACTACAAATCTTTTATATAAGAAATAAGTTTCTAAACAGCTGCTATCGAACTGTTCTTAAATTCCCTGTTATAAAGATGTAAAATTCCTTTATGATAACGGCTATTAGGATGTATTTTTATAGGAAATACTAGTGTTATTTTTATTATTATGATTTGTTTTAAATTTACGTCCTCCAATGTTAAGTCATATAGAACGATGAATGGAATGGGTGAAATGATGCTCAAATGAGCCCAGGGTCCATAGATCTCAGAGTTACCCGACATTCGTCTTTCAGGACAAGGGAAACCCCCAAAAACCTTATAGAGGTAACTCACGCTGACCGAGATTCGAACTCGGGACCTCTTGAACGTGAGGCAGACTCGCTACCACCACGCTACCGAGGTGGGCTGTTGTGTTACTTTAGGACCAATGCGAAGGCTTAAAAGACTAAAATTCTCATTAGTACACAATGTGTACTCATTTTACTGTCGAAGAGAACGCTACAAATATAATGACATGCATTTCAGATTTCAAACAATTGCATAAACAAGTGACAATCTTCAGTACAGTACATATAGGGCAGCATTTACCGTTGTGCATCAAAGAGTGTATGTGACTAAAATAAATGCAACACAATATAAATATGCCTAGGCATGCTATCCCTTGTGTTTGATTATCCTGCGCCTATGGCTTAATTTTTAATCACTTTTAGCAAACATATCATGAATAATAAACGAGCCGTTGTATATATACTTTCTGTATGAGACCTATAGTACAAAGAGAGTAGCCATATTGATATAATTGTCTACCTCAGCAAACTTTTGTTAATATGCATGTGTGAATGTTTACCCTGTAGTAAAGAATGACTTTTTTGTGCAATTAACAACAATGTCCAACATTAAGTCATATCGGACAGTAAATTAAATGGGCAAAATGATCCTCAAATGAGCTCAGGATCCACAGAGCTTAGAGTTACAAGTCTGACCAGCTATTAAGATACCTGTTAGAATTCCACTTGCACTTTGAATACCAAATATAGGATAACTGGATAAATGGATTGGTTCGTTATTGGTACAATTAACCCCACTTGGTTTATTGCATCTATGCCCCCAAATGGGGCATCCCGGGGGAGGAAGGATGAGGTGAGAGGAAACACAGGGCCGCCGTCACAAGGAGTCAGGAGTCAGAGGGCAGGGTCCCTACATTTCACTTAGATGTAAAGTTCCACCGGCAGGCCAGGACAACAGACATTCCCCCCTACTGGGTTCGGAAACTGTCCCACCACGAGATCTGGGTGTGTAGACCGGTAACCGTCCTACCGGAGGAGGGCTTGGTTCACTCAGATATATCATCCTGCCATGCACCGCTGAGACACCCGCCGACAGTTCGAGCCAGAAAGAGACCACCAGATAAAAAATGATATGAAATGATAATGGAGATGAAAGGGTGCGACAGGAAATCCGGGGGATATAATTAACCTGGCGACCCGGGAAAACCCCGAAAATAACCCATGGGTCAGGTAGGTATACCCCTGGAATCGAACCCGAGCCTTCGGAAACCGCCTGAGTCATCCCGCTCGGTAAATATAGGATAAGCTACCCTTAAAAAGTGGTTGGTTGATTACAAACACGCCACACATGGCAACCTTGGCCTTCGAGGTAACCTCGCCCTACCACGTGATGTTCGGACACCATTTCTCAGGTGAAGGCACCCAGAGGGCGGTGTCCAGTACCTCCAATGATAGGATGATAGTGAAGATGACGGTGAGGCGAGAGGACCAACAGCTTATACGGTGGACTCCGAACCACGTTGGGCATAGGGGACACTTCACATGTGCTAGACAGAGGTGAAGGCTTGGATAGAGCCAACTTAAAATCGCCAACCTCAGAGCCGGGAATCGAACTTGGGATCCGTAGCACGGGAGCTGCGAACGAAACCACTGTGCTACCTCGGCGCCCACCCTTAAAAAGTTATAACAGAGAAAAAGTGCAAAAAAAAACATGTTTATTTTTGAGAGGGGAAGGGAGATGAATATGAGGAGAGTAAGATTAGAGGGAGGTTAGGATAGAGAGCAAGAGAGTTGGAGATATGGAGAGAGAGAGAGAGAGAGAGAGAGAGAGAGAGAGAGAGAGAGAGAGAGAGAGAGAGAGAGAGAGAGAGAGTGAGAGTGGGAAAGGCAGTATCAAAAAGAGTGGGAATAAAAGAATCTCTTATTAACGGAATAATGCACAAAAACTTAATGTTCATTTATTTTATCCGAAATTGCACCTGCACGTTACGAAAACTCGCCAAATTAAAATTATTGTATATATTAATTTTCTTTTAAGTCCAAGGTTTTTAATGACACATTTTTCAAAATCAATAAGCAACTTCAGGAAAGGTTTCTTAAACTAAAATAGTACTAAAAATATTTAAATTTTTTGTGCGATATAACGGATACAATGTTTAAAGTAAACTTTATTTCAAAATTTTAATCATTTGGTCGATAACACTTATTTTGAAATACAATGCTTTGAAAACTAAAGGTATATCCTTGGTTTCAGATAAAACTTACTATTAAAAAGTCACCTAGAGTCACAGAAAATTCTGAAAACAGTGGTTCCATATCTCTAAAAGACTCCAGAAACATTGTTACTGTTTGGAGTTTTTGAAATTATGATTTATGAATACGATAACTTGTTGCCGGAAATGCGTTGAATGCAGAGAGAGCAGAGAAAGGGTGTGAAACCTCTCCAAGCTGCCTGGAGGGATGGTGTGAGGGCCCATAGACAACAGTGATACTGCAGCAGCCCCGGCAAGAGAAAGTGACTCCCCGTTCCATTTCGCACAGCTTTCCTCTCACACTGTAATTTCAATTCATTGTCATTCATTACAGTTAAAGGAGCTCTATCAATCTAACACTACGCGAACGTTTTTAAAATTACAGCTGAGAGTTGCGTCAGCATTTCATGCAAATACTTGAAGTCATAAGGTATTCCGCAAATATATACAGTTTGTTTAAATAATGTTCTCATTTGAAACTCTACAAATATCAGAAGACAGATTGTTGCATTATGAACAAATAAAAATATAAGCTAGGAAATAAATTCTTATCTTGTGTCACTGTAGCGCGGACAAACCCCAGTACCAAGAATAAATCAGTGACGGTTGCAACATAGTCTTGACAGCGGCTAAATTTTTGACGTTTGTACGTCAAAAGCAAACTGTAATATTGATAGTGAAGCCCATAGTTTTAGTATGTTAGGAATTAACCATCATAACATTAGTGATACATTCGCAAGATTAAATGAACAACAGAACCTTAACCTGAAAAGCAGAGTAAAATGCTAATCAAAATAAACTTATGCAGCAGCTATGACACCCAAGATTATCGGGAGGCTGGCGGTCGGTAGTCGGAACCGTAACAAGATAAACCACGCTCTCGTCCAGGGTGAGCTTGCCAGAGAACTAGAATCTTGATGTTCGGAATCAAACCTGAATGTTTGATGTCTCGAAAATGTTGGAAAGTTCCAAATGCTATGCAAACAAATGAATGCAGAATCGTGGCGTGGGTGATTCCAGTCACCGGTTGCTTCAGAGTTAATCTGGGGAGTGGCAGTCGTGAATTCCAGGGGTTTCCAGGTTAATATTATATAAGTTATTGCATAACATAAAACAAACACAGATATATAAATACAAATTATAGCGACATGCCTTATTTAAAATGTATTTATAGTTTCTGCAATTTACAATTCAATTTCAGTTCAATGTGCTCATTCTTCTCCAAGAAAACATCAATGACAGAGTTTTCAAATGTTGCTTGTTGCTTTTTTAAGTTTATTAAACAACCCCTTTTCCACTGATAACAAGAGCAGAGATGAAAGCCTATTTTGAGTTTGAGTGTTTCTTAGATAAGAGTGTATTGTGTGATCGTGTGATTTAGTTTTTAAAGGTTTCAGATCCGGAGTTGGTCTTCCTGTTGAAATTATTTGACATTTTTCGCCAAAAGAACACGAACTCAAGGACCGATTTTGGTGTCGATCACAAAAACACAGTAAATTTCACCGAAAATGCCATTCTTCTTATTGTACTTTTAGTATTAAATCATTCACCATATTATTGTTGCACGCGAAGAATTAACACTAAAACCTAAGGTTTGCCGTTTCACTGCACTGGCAACAATCGTTCTATAAACAAATAACTAAAGCCTCGGTTGCCTCGCAAGGTCACTGACATTCCACACGAATCTGTACGCTTCGAGTTTGCCGGTGAGCGCCACTAGCAACATAATGAGCTATTAAGAACTGGAGGATGCTAGACGACCGGTCTCGGGGGTTCTATCACCGACTGGTTCCAGTGGGTCGGTCACAAATAAACGCAATTGAAATCTGAAAGTGAAATCGCTTGGGCTTTCCATTATTCTGTGAACAAAAAATATACTGTAAAATTTGGATACACTTTCTTCAATTTATTAGCTGTTGTCGGTGGTAACGGAGGCAACATTAACGCCATGCCGTGGCACGCCATCATTGAATACGTCTCTCGGTGCATGTCAAGAGTCAGCGAGTTCGCGATGCGACGAAAAGTGCTGTTCTTCGAGTGAGGTCATGATACGAAAAGTGGAGACGCACATAAGTAGTGCGGTTGGTATCACTCCGCCAACAAGTACGTGTTGATGTTCTCTGCGGTCAGCTGTTTAGTCTTACTCTTATCGCAACTGTCATATCTCTCACTTCAGCTCAATGTTTTGGAAGTTAATTACAGTATTTATTAATTTCTTTCACTATTTGAATTTATTAAATAAGCGATAAAATACGAACTATTTCCACTTGCGCTTCATTATTTCCTCCACTCTAAAAGATGTGCTATGGCTTAATGTTGACATCCGTACATAATTTAAGATGAATAAAGTATAGTTCACATTAGGAAAGTGACATCAATGAATGTCTCATATCTGTGTGACAGACGTAAGCACGATGAGCATTGTAGATTGATTGTAGATCAATGACATGCTTTTGAGAATATCTACTGTTACCCGTTGCAAGTTTATATTAATATTATTTAACACAAAAAAAAGCACGGATATGTGGTTCATTGTCTTGTACTTCGAAATCAAATGGCTAATAGTTGCAATGCAGCAATTGGTTTTGCTGGAAGGGTTTGGACTTCTAGCTTTTCAGATTCATTCTCATTTATTAAAAATGCTCCATGCATTCAATTACTTTCTTTGTGAGGCGCCCAGAAAACCAGCAAGCAGTTCGATGGACTGGTGGGAGGTAAAAATTCAAACTCTAGAAACATATGGATGTCATTGTCATTTTTGTAGATATCGAGCATAGACTTTAAGAATACTCTGTAGAAGAGCTTGACTTGGTGGAGTCGACTCATGGGTACAATAAAAAGACAGGGAAGCAGACGTCTGACGCATGATCAGTTGGCACAACTGTGAATGTGTCTGTGCGCTTTGTGATTATATAACACCATCTAGTATCTTCTTACCACGGCTATCAAGTTTTCTCCCAGAATGTGTTGTTTATGTATATTAATTACGCCATATTGCTCTACAATATGCCCATTTTCACCACCATAAATTCTATAAGCATCATTATCTCTTTTCTCCAGAAAAGCAATATATTGTTACTACTTTCTTCTTCTTTTCATATGACAGTCTGGTAATTTTTCGTGAACCTTTGTGAAAATGTGGCTTGAAATTCCATACCCCTGTTGCACTCGTTCACAAATATAATTTGGCTTCTTCATGACCTATTCTTGTACTGGCTTCCCATTATGTCGTGCCAGAAGTTCAAGAGGATTTCATTGTCTGGACACCGACGAGCCCACCAGTATATCTTTACCATCCTGTAACTGGTATATACAGGGCGTTAGGGGAATGAGTGCACAGATAAGAGATTCAAATATGACGAACAAAAGGTCCAATAACAAACGGTGAAAGGCAAACGAGATAATTTAACGTTACTGAGTACACCACCTGCTTAGTCTGATAACGGCCCAGGACTGGAGAAGAAAACCTTAGCTGTCATTAATACGTTCACACCTACGATGAGTGGAACTCCAAACTAGATCACGCTCGAAAACAGTTTTTGCCGCGTTTTTGTGTTTGTTATCGGTTACTGCAAGTTAAGAGAGGAGTGTCTTTCTTTCAAGCTTTCCGAGTATTTTTCATCAGACCTGAGCAAACGAATGTGAGATGCTACACATAAGAACATGTAGTCTGTTCCTCAAACATTAAACATGTTGAAATGTGAATTTTATAAATACCTCATCAGTTTTATCTTGGATTAATTATCCAAGACGACTGTGCAACTCGAGAGATGTAGAGCAACATGAACAATACGTGAAATGTTTATTTACAGTGGATGCTTAGTCTTTTGCGATCAGTCCAATCTCTTCCCACCTCTGTAAGTAGTTGGCAGCATGTCTGTCTCACGTTTAAGAGGTCCCGAGATGGAATCTCAGTCACGGTGAGTTATCTGGATAGGGGGTTTTCCAGAGTTTTCTCTTAACCTGAAAATGAATGTCTGATAACTCTAAGCTCTATCGACCGTGGGCTCATTTGAGCATCATGTCACCCATTTCATTCATCGTCTGATATGACTTACATTAGAGAACGTTAAGAATAAAATAGAAGCAAAATCTCTAGCCTTTTTGAACGCTCTGAAAAGAAATAAGGTGTTATTCCACCTTTATATGAAGTGTGAAAATAAGATGTGATATGAATTAATAAGTACTAAAACAGACATCTTGGACCACCGCTGAACTGTACTCTGGGTCCTTTGCTTATAGGAGAGCCCTTCAATACAATTACATACGTGACACGTGTTTGCCCTTATAATAATTGCTTTCAATTCAATATTCTCTCATGCGCTAGTTTTTGCTATTTGCCGAATTTTTTCCAATCCCTGTTAATTATTACCACTTGTTTTAACTTCCTATTACTATTGTTACACTTGGTCTGGATTTACTTAACCTCATTTTTCACATGTCTCATTTGCACACGTCCCTTTTCTTGCAGCCCCTTTTCCTATTACAAATTATTTAGCGTCACGAGCCTTTCCACTTCTTCTGTTTACCTATCACTTTGTCACATTTTCTCAAACCTTCTCCTCTACTTCTCATAACCCCGCTCTCTAATCTGTCTTGCCTTTCTGAAATTTGTACAGCCACATTAATATTTTGCTATTTGCAAAATTTTTAACGTTCCCTGACCATTATTTGCCTCTTTTTTTATTTCCTATTACTATCGCTCTGTCGGGATTTACTTCACTTCACTTGTATGAAAATATAGATAGTAAAAGATCTAATAAATTGCTGCCTTCCCCATGTCTGTTTGTACACGACGAAGTTTGTGTTCAAATCTGCGATCTACATGGTAAAAACATTTGGATAATCTTGCAAATGTTTCAGACAATGTATATAAATTCTATGTTCAGCTTTTCCAACCGGCATCAGTTTCATCAGTCGAAATGATCAAATTGAAGGTCATTTATGTCTGTATTGTGGGCCGGGGAGTTGCTTACTTTCTTGGAAGGCTCAACATATCCTACTACTCACCTGCTTCCTGGCAAGGTGGATGACCTTGAGATGAGGTTGATACTGTAGAACGACGGGGTATCTCATTAAGTGATCCTGCAACCCTTAAAGCTGCGCCCAGCAGTAAAGCCAAAGCTTAAAAATGTTGCCTAGTCAGTTTTTGCAGAAGTTATAAAATGTTAGGACCATGGATTCAGCCAAGAAGGTCGTAGAAGCTCGGGTCATTCCTTGATCCCCACCTTTCATAAAAGCGTTTCCGCTCATGCTTAAAAAGAATTCTGCATTTCTAAAACATATATAGAGACATAATACTTCCAGAAAGCTCAGGATATAACTAAATACCTAACCGCAGTCGAACACCTACTTCGTCCAGAAAACTGTGTGGGAGTGTTAATGCCGCTGGAATGAGCTTGTCCACAATGATTATGCAGAGCTGCAACACGTGCGTATATTTTCTATTCTCAATTGTAAATTCTGAGAGATCTTTCTGGAGATACTGCCTTGTGATTAATGACAGAAGGTGGTGTGACTGACAGTAGCAAATGTGGATACTCTTATCGTGATTTATTTTCGATTGCCATCAATTGTTTGATTCTGTTAGTGGCAATATGCTTTAATAACAAGCAAGAGATAAACAATTACAATTCATGTGGATACTTACATTTATTTTGTTTTTGTGTAAATATGTATAATAAAAACACAACTCACTTTTTTTTGTAAATAATTCAATAAATCCTTGAAAAAAATAAAATAATTTGGCAACGCCTCTACTTATCGGTTATCAGATTCAAAGATTGCAGTCAGCCATTACGCTAAATAATAAATAAACGAAATAAACCCTCAGAAATAAACGAAAGCGGAAATCCAGGTTGTACAACCTTGCATTGTTACCAAGTCGGGACGACCCCATGTGAACGAGGCGTTGGATAGTTTGATGGAAGCGAACGAGCGAGCGACGGAAGGGGAATCTAAACTAGCCAGACAAGGTCGTGTTGAGGTGACTACGGCGGGCTCGAGGAGAGAGGGGAGTAGACTGCCTGTATAGTGTATTTCCAGGTGACGTAAGATCCTTATTGTTTTTCTTTCATCACTTCTATGCCAGAGTTCTGAATCACTACCCGACCAGCACATACGGTTGCGACTCCCTCTAGTCCAATTTTGCAGAAAAACTGCTGAACGCGTTACAGCAATTCGGCTCGCTTTCTTCAAAGTGCGGAAACTGCACGTTTGATACAATCATTTTAATTATTTCTGGTATGTCGTGCTTCACCAGGCGTCTGCAGAAAAGCATAGAGTTCGCTATAGACCTTACAAATAAGCATTGCTTTTTGAGTTTCCGTCCTCTACTGTACATGCAAGCAGCGTAATATATAAGTTAACTAATTCATTCTTAATGTGATACGTTATCGCAAATAATATCCTTGATTTATGAAGCTATAACTCTTTAATCCCAGAGAAATAACAAACGTTTTATTGCCTGTTCTGTTAATGACGCTTAGCCCATTAAAAAGGCTCAAAATTAATTCAAAATTAAAAATATATACATATTCAAACATTTATAGTAAAGCTCAAACTTCATGTTATGTTTAAACTGTATTTTAGGAAACGTAAAATTCATTATCTGGAAAATGCAGTATTTAAGAAACCCTCTTACAATCGTATGTTTACCAGAGCGACACTGAATACTTTTAGAAAATCAAATAAAGATTGGTTTTAAAAAATTAAGTGATTTATCGATTTTCAAAATATTTTTCTTTAACGTCGTTGCATTCGATGATTCTTTAGACACTTCAGACGTCAGATTTTTATAATGCTCCATTGCTCCATTTGATGACAAAAGTGTTCTAAGCATTTTATCTTTAATAGAACAAAATCACTAGATGTAGGTCAGAGCTGAATGGTGGAGAATCCTTGCGGCTGACCTTTATAGCATCCAGACAGTCAGTTGTTAGTTTCGCTGTATGTGGCTGTGCTGCAATATGTAACATCATTTTTTTTCTTTTAGGCGTTTTCAAGAACTTTTTAAAAATTTTGCGATAAACAGACATTTATATAACAACAGGCAGTAAGTGTAGCCTAACTTGTAATCCTACTGTAGCAATAAGGCCTAGTAAATAAGGAAAACAAAATAGTAACCATATTCTTGCATACACTGAATTCTTGGACGTAGTAGGCTTAGATTCTTGAGAAAGACCCACTGGACAAAAATTCTTTTCAGCTTCATAACATTAAATGCACGGTTCATCAGCAGTAATATTTGAAGTGCTGCACTGGAGTTTTCCATATTTTTTCTGCTCCAATTAATAAGTTATTTTATTGGAAGTCATGTTTCATGGAATCTATCAACAACAAAATTTTCTCATGTCTAACTGTTGGTGTAAAATGTTTTATATTTCACTCATATCAATGCGCAATTTCAACCGAATGCATTCATATCTTCGTCCATGTTCTTCAACCACTGTTTGAACAAAGGCAATATTCTCACCACCAACTGCAGTTCTTGGGTGTTGATCACGAAATTCTTGACCAAAAATAGACACGATCTTTTTTGAATTCGCTGTACCAATCATAAATTGTGGCTTTAGCTGGGGTTTCTTCGCCAAAGGCATTTCTTAGCCAATCTTGGTATTATTCAGGCGTTAATGACGATCTAAAATTGAAAAAAAAAAAAAAAAATAATAATTATAGCCCGGAAATGTTCTCCAGTGAAACTCATTTTTGGGTGAATCCAAAATCTTTAAATGATTTTAATTAAAAGCTATTAGATTAAATCTAACAAACTACACGGCAACCACTTGAGGAAAAATAAATATTAGAAAGTATACTTGCTTAGGCATTCAAATAGCTCTAGTAATATCTTCAAAAAAATCTGAAGTGTTCCAATCAAATGACTTCCTCCACTCATTCTTCTGCAACCTATTTAACAACAATTAAAATATCCACTTTCTATATGAATCAAGCTAAATTTTAATATATGCCTTATATACAACATTATATATAAATAATTAAATAAAATTCCTTTCAAATTAGGAGGTCTTCACAAGATATACCCAGAAATTTCAAAATACATGTTTTATTTGTCATTTAAATCAACAAATATATTAAAATTAAAATAGTTGTGGCCATTTTCGAGGACATAAATACGAGTAAGTTTGAAGATTTTGCATTAGAAGGTGGTTTAGAGTCCTGGAATTTTTCTTGTGAACATTCATGTATTTATTGAACATACTGAATATAAATACTCAGTTTGTCATCTATCCAATTCGTTTCTAGTTACATGGTTCACATACAGAGAGAGAGAGAGAGAGAGAGAGAGAGAGAGAGAGAGAGAGAGAGAGAGAGAGAGAGAGAGAGAGAGAGAGAGAGAGAGAGAGAGAGAACGAAAGGGAGAGTTACACATAACATTTTTCTAAAAATCTTTTCTTTTATTGTCGTGTTTAGAAGCGAGATTAAAGGTGCCTAAAACATACTTCTAGTAAAATCTACATAATTTCTAGTTTGAATTCAACACGGAATCTGTGTATAGGTATGTTATAGAGAATTGTAACGGGATTTTAATTTATTATCTTCTTCTTCCAATAAGAATCACGCCAACTTCTTTGTAATATCCAAGTCAAGTTTTAATCTAATAAGAGTCATGAGATCTTTCTAAGGTGTGGACGCGGATTTTTGGTGAAAATAAAGTTTAGATGAGTCCAATTTTGTTATATATTATTTAATTATATAATATAAACTACGATTCACTCTTTTATATTATAAATATTGAATAACACTTTTCGAGTCTTATTAATTTTTCTTTACAATTATAATGATCGTAACATCTTAAGTCAACTTCCTCGTTCTCCAGCAAGACACAAGATTCTAACACTTTTTTTAGATTATTGATTTTCTTGTCCCCATAGTGATTCCCACTTTATTTTGTGATTGGCCGATTCACTGACACGTCATCACACCACGTGATACCACTACTACTTCGGCCAATCACACAACTACATACATTTTTATATATTTATTATTCCTTCGAACATTACTAAAAAATACTGTTACAAATGCCCTTCTTCGAAATATATGGAAAATAACCAAATAAAGGAATTAACAATTAACAATCTGTTTCCATATATTTCGAAGAACAGCCCCAATTAATAATTTCGTTTACAACAATGAACTGTAACATAAATATAACATACATAAAACACAACAATAAATGAACATTAATTAAAATACAACAATATATTGACATTTAACAATAATATACATGTTTTATTATTTAACTATTTTAACAATAAGTACTCCGTTGATTACAAATCTCTTGTATCCACACTTGCTTCTAGAAATGCTTGTCTTATAGCTATGGGTAAAGGTCGGCTTTTATGTGTATAGGGAGCAGTATCATTCACTTTAAATGTGTGTGTGTATTTGTTACACAGTCCAGGTTTTGAACTAAAGGCTTTTCTATTCTTTAATATGCACAATTTCAACTGTTCTTTTCTCGCTTGGTCTAAATTGTATGTGTTTTCTAACTTTACTTGTAATATTCTCTGGAATTCTATTTCTTCTTCCACTTGGCTTCCGCCGTTCTTATCTTGTATTGTATATAATTGGCAACAATGCTTTTCAAGGTCAGTTACATTATTTTGCAATCCATCAATAATTAAATTCTTCCCACAATTTTCATTTTCATCGTATTCAATATTACCATTTTCTTGCAAAAGTATATCTTCCACAAAAAACCTTTCATTATTTATATTATCCCTGTTCTCTTCTTTTCTTCCATCTTCTTCCAATAATTTTATTACTAATAAATCATTTTCTGTCTTAACCTTCATTTCATGCATTTCGAAATTCAATACACTTTGCCATTCATATAATAAATCATTACCCACAATTACATCTCTTGCCAAATGTGGAATTACCAACGCAATGAAATTGAAATTCCATTCACCTATTCGCCCCTTAATTAATACTTGATATTTAATCCTATCCTTTTTCTTCCCAATTGCAGTACTGCAGTAAACGTTACACACATTTAAATATTCCACTTTATAGTTAGCTAACAGATTTTTAAACAATTCCTCACTTATCACAGTAGAACTGGCTCCAGTATCAATCAAGGCTGTATATTCTTTATCCCATAGGTAAATAATTATCTGAGGTGGGTTAACTAATTCCTTATTTTTCTGCAAGAGAGTGAGCTTATTTCCGTTATCTTCAACTTTCAATTCGCCCTGTGTCATCCTCACCGAACCACTTTCCAGAGCACAAAATGATTTGGTTTTTAGTTTTCCATCTCCCTCTGATTATTACTTTCATTGTTGGTTAGGTTGGTGCTATCGTTTATACTCACATCATTCTCTGTGCTTTGTGTATTTTCGAATCTTTCATTTTGATTACTTCTTTCAAATCTCACACCCCTAAAATCTCTTTGATTTGCACTAAATAAACTAGTACCTCTACCCCTATTAAAATTACTTATTCGCTGATTATTTCCTCGATAAAATCTTACATGGTTTATTTGATCATTTCTTCCAATTCTCGTCGACTGATTGTTATGATAATTCCTTTGCACATTATTTTGAACTCCACTTCCTGTTCCGGGAATTACAGATTCATAAGTTCGTCTAGGATCATAACCTCTTCCTTCAAATCTTTGATTTCTCACGGGTGCCCCGCCCCAATTTAAACTCGTCCTATTATTCCTATTATTTGTAGGTTGTGATTCCTGTCGATTTCTTCCTCGCTCAATATGGACGTTATTATAGTTACCATCACAGGATGTAGTATCATTAATGAGGTTATGTGCTTCAAATTCGGATAATAATTCAATCATATCAGAGAAATCGATAGGCTTAGCCACAATTAAATGATTTCTGATATGTGGTGGATAATGACGTATTAGCATGTTGACAATTTCTGTCTCAGAAATTTCGGGATTGATCAACTTACTTTTGTTTGCTAATTTTAAGAAATATTCAGTCATAGAAATCCCTTTTTTAAACTCAAACCTACCCGTTGCTAACTCAACTTTTATTCTTCTTTGTCTCTCAGGTCCCCAAAATCTATTTATAAACAGATTTCTGAAAGTACTGTATGTTTCATGTGAAGCCAAAGTTAACCTTAACCACTCAAGAGCATTTTTCTTCAAACAGCGTTTTACTATTACCATCCGAAATTCATTGGGAATTCTCTTAATACGGAAATATTCTTCCAATTCCCTAAGAAATACTTTTGGATTATCACCTGATTCCTCATCAAAACTTGGTGGACTAATATCATTTAGTGAATAATGTACACATTCATTTTGACCTAGACTGTGGAGTTGTGTGTGTGAGGACATGTTTTGTGTGTTTCTGTGATAGTTAATATCATTATCTGGACTCACAAAATCACTACATTCACTTACTACATCACTAGACTTCTGATGATTGCTTAATTCACCTGGTAAGTCACAATCGTTTATATTTGTAATTCTAGACATTTCTTTCCCGTTATTTACTTTTCTAGCCTGTAATGCAATTACAACTTGTGTCAGTTTTCCTAAGTTATCCTTTTCTTTTTCAAAATGTTCTTTTACCTCTTTAATTTGCAAAATTACTTCTTCTTTTGCTTTACTTATCTCATCAATTTGTAACTTTATTTCCTCTTGGTGTATCTTACTTTCATCATGTTGTAATTGCATTTCAGAACAAATTACATGGATTCTTTGTTCTACTTTATCTCCTAATTCTTCTCTTTGTTTTTGTGTTATTTCTGCCTGTTGTATCCTAAATGTTTCTAACTCTTTGTTTAATTCCATTCTTATTTCTTGTTTCACAATGTCCTGACCTAACCTAGTTTCCTGAATTATCTCTCTCAACTCATTGACTTCCTTTCTATTCTCATCCTTATTAATCTCTATGATCTGCATGAGCCTTTCCATATTATCCCTACACTCTTTTCTCCCTTCTCTAATCTCCTGTGAAATTTCAGATTTTAATTCCTGTTTTAGCTTCTGTAATAAATTAATTTCTAAGTTACTTACATTTTGTGCTAGTTCCTGTCTTACTCCTACATCTAAATCATTCATTTTCTTAGTTAAATCATTTACATTTTGTTCTATTTTAGAATCTAAATTACTCATTTCTGATTTTACATCTTTCATTCTAGAATCTAAATTACTCATTTCAGATTTAACATCTCCTATTTCTGATTTTACATCTCTCATTCTAAAATCTAAATTCTTTGCATTTTGTTCTATTTTAGAATCTAAATTACTCATTTCTGATTTTAAATCATTTGCATTTTGTTCTATTTTAGAATCTAAATTACTTATTTCTGATTTTACATCATTTGCATTTTGTTCTATTTTAGAATCTAAATTACTCATTTCTGATTTTAAATCATTTGCATTTTGTTCTATTTTAGAATCTAAATTACTTATTTCTGATTTTACATCATTTGCATTTTGTTCTATTTTAGAATCTAAATTACTCATTTCTGATTTTAAATCATTTGCATTTTGTTCTATTTTAGAATCTAAATTACTTAACATTCTTGTTATTCTTTCCAACATTGACTCATTATCTATGCTTAATCTTGCATCCTCCCTATTCATTCCTACACTATCAGTAACTTCTCCTTCCACTATTATTTCTTTTCTACTCGCCATCTTTTTAACTATTTTCTGATTTCTTAACAACATAAATCTACTACTACTATTATTATTATTATTATTATTATTATTATTATTATTATTATTATTATTATTATTATTATTATTATTATTATTTTTTTTTTTTTTTTAAATTTCACTCACTTAAACCAGTTCTCGTTTTCTTCTTTCTTCTCTCTTCTTTCTTCTTTCCTTTTAAATTCCCACGGAGCTGCACGATGCACGATCTCCTCTTCTTTATCCTATTCGAGCCCCACACGTTGCTGCGCCATTTGTAACGGGAATGTTTTCTTTCTCCATTATGGCGGTCGGTATAATACTTTCTTTCACTCCAGAATCATGATTTTCCATCGCTCTTTCTATGCTAGTCGCCATGTTTCTCCCATAAGACAGCACTAACGACGCAGTTACTCGAATATAGTTAATTTAATCAATTTTTTTTTTCTTCTATCAAAAGTAATACTGGCTAGCGCCAAATGATAGATTCACAGATTAAGACAAAATGATATATAATTTTCTTGGAGATTTTATAATTATCGTAACATCTTAGCAAATGCTCTCCAGCAAGACACAAGATTCTAACACTTTTTTTAGATTATTGATTTTCTTGTCCCCATAGTGATTCCCACTTTATTTTGTGATTGGCCGATTCACTGACACGTCATCACACCACGTGATACCACTACTACTTCGGCCAATCACACAACTACATACATTTTTATATATTTATTATTCCTTCGAACATTACTAAAAAATACTGTTACAGAATGTTTAATAAAAGTGTCAGCTGGCACAAATCTCTCATCGGTTTAAAAATGTTTTCTTTTAATGCCAAAGGAAGCAAATATCTTTAATATGTTGTGCTAATTTTCCTTTATAATATAATTTTTACTCTTTCTACCACTTATTTTTAGTAATTAAAGGAAGTGTTACAACCACCAAACTGTAAATACATATGTGTTATGAACACCGAAAGTCAGTAAAATATCAAAAGTTATTTAAATTTGCCTTTCAAGAAGGCAGCACAGCAATTTTTAAGAAAGACTATCAACCTAACCTACCCTCTCTATATATTTTAGTTTTCTCAAATAATTCCTGCGTGATTTGTAGTCTTATCCTGCTTATCTTTCAGGATCACACTTATGGGAGCAATCTGTAGTTTTCACTAAATCTATTTGCATTGATGAGACGTTAGTCGAGTCCCACCTTTACTTCTGGTTAGCTAAAACAAAAGAGAGCGTCAATCTTTATTACTATTTCCTTCATGCATATATTCTCAAATTGATATGCACTGAAATTGTTTTGTTTTTTATTATCTTCATTCCTTACACACTCTTCTTTCTTCTTATTCTTACATAAGTGCTTCCTCTTTACGTGAGTGGATTGTGGTTTTCTCCTGTTGACTATCTGAAATTATTCACTTTTTCTGCTAGAATATTTTTACTTAATGCACCTGCGGGACGTGTGCTACTGGAAAAGGAATGAGAAAAGACCGGGAGAACATTCATTCGTTTCCTTCCCTTTTTATTCCAGGCCTTCTTTCAGCCTCTACACTTTTGTTCGCATATTTAGAAGTCTATGATCTGTCTAGGTTCTGCCCCATGGCGTAGCAAGCTAAGGCGTCATTCTTTGGTTTTTTTTTTTTTTTAATTTACTTCCTCCAAGGTTAAGTCATATCGGACGATGAATGAAATGGGTAGATGGTGCTCAATGAGCCCGGGGTACATGGAGCTTAGAGTTACCTTACATTCGTCTTTCAGGATAAGGAAAAAAAACGGAAAAACCCTTATCGAGGTAACTCACCCTGACCGAGATTCGAACTCGGGATCTCTTGAAAGTGATGCAGACATTCTACCATCTACGCTACCGAGGCGGGCATTCTTTGATTCCCTGCCACGGAATGCGCCCGGGTTCGATCCCACCCCTGGGTGCGGATTTTAAGTCCCGGGTATAGGACTGGTGTCCACTCAGTATACGGTAGGTAGCGGCTCTGGTTGCTTAAACCAACTTTCGACTGGGGATGCCGAGGTGCTGACGACATCTACACCCCGTATCGGTTGGATGATTGCCCAGTTCTAGCTTGTGTATGTGGGCGTGAGGCTGGCAGTTGGGTTGGCAGGCTTTGGCCCACTAGGGAACCCTTATAATCGTTTTTCAACACATTTCCTCCCTCCTCAGGGTTCTCTACGGAGCTACAACCTCTGAACGAAACAGAAAGAAATGGAACTCTGAATTTTGGCAACTGAGACTCCACGTGGGGTCAACATGTGACTACTTGCTTAAAATCAAGGTTGCATCCATGTACAGGGACAGAGGTGCCCCTTCTGCTGGGACGTGGGGATAGATTCATGAGGGTAATTAGTTGTGGGTAGGGTACATTTCCTTTGTAAAGCAACTGCACTCGCATTCACTAAGTAGGCTGTACGAACACGCTGCTTTGATTATTATTTATTCCTCTGCATTTTTACCACCCGCCATTGCTGGTTCAAAGTTCGTCTTACACGCGTTGTTTGGACAGATTGCTGATCTGGTATTGTGTTTTTTTGCTTCGTGATCTTCTTCAGTCTTGGAGTAGAACAGTTCTGAGTCACAACTATATTTGTGAAGTGTGCAAATCTGATTGTCTTCCTCGTGATTTCCTGACAAAATGTGTTTCTTCTATATATAGGTATATATACATTCTGTAAAGAAAGTATGATAAAACTCTCGTATTCGGGTATTCGAAATTATTGTTGTCGCTAAGTTGGTATAATACATATTTCCTGCAGAGTTTTATTGTCATCTGTCATCTAGATTGTTTACAGAACGCCATTTTGTTAGTGCATCTCAAAGGTGTGTTGCGATTTTAGAATGAATAAAAATATTGAACTAAGAATCTGTCTCAAATTATGCATTGCAAATGGTATTTCGTGTGCCGAATCCCTCAAAGTATTACAGAGGGCTTACGGTAAATCGACTTTATCAAAAACACGTGCGTATGAGTGGTACAGTGAATTCAAAAGTGGTGGAAGAGTTGTCTCCCTCTGGTCGGCCATCAACAGTTGAAAAGAAACACGGCTGTACCTGCTTTTCTTTTTGGTTCTGAAACATGGACATTAACAAAAGCAGACAAAAACAAGATACAGGCTGCCGAAATGAGACTTTTAAGAGCAGTAAAGGGATGTACTCTTTTAGATAAAACTCCAAATGAAAAAATATGAGAAGATTTAGAAGATTTAGATTTCTTTAGAAGAAAAAATAATAAATTATAGAAATGAATGGAGAGAGCATATTGAGAGAATGCCGAGAGATAGGATCCCAAGAAGAGTTATAAACTATAAACCTAGAGGAAAGAGACATCCAGGAAGACCACGAAAACGATGTTCAGACATGTTTTAAGCCGGAACACGCAGCATTGCCTAGCCCTTGGAGTGAAGAAGAATAAGAACTTTTAAAGTCATATCGGTCGATGAATGGAATGGATGAAATGAAGCTCAAATGGGCCCAAGGTCCATGGAGCTTAGAGTTACCCGACATTCGTCTTTTAGGATAAGGGAAACCCCGAAAAAACATTATCGAAGTAACTCGCCCTGATCGAGATTCGAACTCGGGACCTCTTGAACGTGAGGCAGACATGCTACCATCTATGCTACCGAGACGGGCAAAGGCTATCGTTGTGAACGAATTTCTGGCCAAAAACTCAACACATTTCATCGAACAACCAGCGTATTCACCTGATCTGGCTCTGGCCGACTTCTTTCTTTTTTCAAAACTCAAGTTACCACTTCGAAGTACCCCTTTTCAGTCGATAGAAGACTTAAAGGAGAATTCGCGGTGACAAGTGACAAAGATTCAAAAAATAAAAGCCTACAGAAATGTTTTTAATAATTGGATTATTCGTTGGCTATGTATAATTTTGGAAGGGATCTACTTTGAAGGCGACGAAGTAAAATATATTGTAAGCTATTAGGTGACGTCGGCATATTTACATATGTGGTGTCTTATGACCTTGGGCGAGTTTATGGTGCTCGCTTAAATCTCGATAGGGCAAATTCCAAATTGTTTTCTCTCTCTCTCGTGTTGCTACTTTTCGGTGTATTTCATTTTTATTTTACTTGTTCCTGGTGTTTCGGTGACGACTTAAATATCTTCTTCCTTTTCAGTTAGACTTGGCTGCATGGCCAAGAGCAAATATCCGCTCGGGCTCACTTCCGTCTCTTCAAGTTTCGGACTGATGTCATTCTGCATAATTTGGATTTCAAGACAACAAGTTTTAAAACGATTTACAGCGTGGTCTAAGTCTTTATAATGTATAATGTTATAAAGACTATTTCGAACATCTGTGCTACTTCTTTCTGCAGTCATGCCCGGGCCTTAGCCATGCAATATTTACCGCTACCAGAAGCTCCATCCTCTAGTATCATTGTCAGGATGTGCGTCTGAGGTCTGATATTATCAATACAGATGATGCAACAATTGCTTCTGTCTAATGAATCATGAATACTGTCGGTGAGCTATTCAATGTGACTAATTCGTATTAAAAATTGCGAGATTTATGAATACTGCTGATTTGGTGTTTCTTTTCAAAACTTATATTCACCTGTTTGTTCTTCCATGTTTTAATGATTCATGAAAAAAATATTACAACCTTAAATGGTTGATTGGAAAATTGATGCCTCATTACTTCCAACATTATTGTTATTTCAAATCTATGACCATAGAATACAGCACATTATAGACTAAAATTAATTATAAAATTACAATGTGCTTTCCTGAAAATTCCTTATTTGCACGTTTTCCTTGTTTGTTGACATTTTCCTTTAGGGGGTTTGCGCGGATACATTTTTGTGTGTGAGGGGGATGTTATCGGTTTCTTTTCCTTCCTCCTATGACTCGTACATTCACCAAACTGGCCGTCTGCCGCCGGAGTATCCTCTCTCTGGAGCATCCTTGTTCTTCAATCTGACGACCTCGTCTTTCTCGCACTTATTTTGATGGAAACTTTGTTGCTAATCTTTCCATTCTGTACAGACAGAAACATATTTATTTTTATTTATTTTCTTTCCCAGCTTCTCCTACGTATGCTTACTGAACTTCCATCCTTAACTTTTTTTCTAAAGCTTTAAGCTCATGATCCCTTGTTTTGGAAATCAATAACACGCTTTGATAATTCCATGGAGGAATCTTCCCCCATGGGTTTACCAATCCCAAGGATTGATGTTATTCTTTGTTAAAATAGCTGCCTACTAGAGCTCATGTCTTTTTTTTTTTTTTTTTTTTTTTTTGCACCATTCCAAAAGAGCTCTATGGAGGTGCATTTTGGTTTAATCAAGGATTCTTCCCAATTTAGAGGAACTGAATATTTTCCTTAACTTGCATATTTGGACTTCAACTTCGTCGGAATTTGGGCTTATCACCGACCTGTGTCCCTTCTTTGTTAATGTTCTACTATTACTACTTTTGTAACTGAGACAGCCAATCACATCGCATGCTCCTGCACAGCCTTAGAGCGCAGAAAATTCAATATTTTTGGGAAAGCGATAATTGAACCAAAAGAAATTCACACCGAGTCCATTATGAAACTGTATTATTTCATAAGAGACACAGGTGTAATAGACTGGTGCTAATTACATAGCGCAGCACAATAAGCCTTAAGGGTGCAGTGCAACCGAAGCTTAGCAGATGGGTCCTTTGAAAGGAAAAGAAAACTTCGCGGAAGAGTCCCACCACCTTTCCCGTAATTTCAGCTGCCTAACAGCGTCGCATTTTGGAGCACTCGGTATTTCATACTAAAACAATCCAAACTTGCAAGTTCTTAGAAAATTCCTAAGAGCGACTCTATTCTTCTATCCAAGTAGCCTTTCCTTTTTCCTTCTTCTCATTCTGCAAAATTTTCACCATTTTTATTAGATTTGTACTTGTATACTTGTTTCCAGGTTTTTGGACTTGTCGAAATGATCATTACAATTACAAAAAATAAATAAATAAAAATACAAAGTTAAAATAAATAAATAAATTTGTTTCCTCCCTTTCTCGTCAATGCTGACGTTAGGAGGTGCTTGGGTTCCCTCAGAGCGAGGGAGCCGAAGCATCTGATCGGAGAGATGAAATCACTGTTAGGGGTCGGCCCGACGCCTGTAATGAATTGTTGATGGAGCAATTGGTGGAATGATGGCGGGGAAAACCGGAGGACCCGGAGGAAACCCACCCCAGCGCTATGTTGTCCACCACAAATCCCACTTTGTGGTCGCCTGGGATCGAACCCAGCCCGCCTAGGTGAGAACCAAGCGGTCTAATCATTCAGGGTAGAGCTAGACTGAAAAATTCAATGCCATAGCCGGGATTTGAACCACGGATCTTCTGGCCGCTCTAACCATTGAGCTACTATGGCCAACGTGCCAACATGACATTAAATTCTCCAACTGACTCGTGTTTTCAGTCTGGCTCTACCCTTTCATAGTGTGTCCTACACACGGCTAGTGTGAAAGAACAATTAATTTCCATTAATTGTACCTAATATGGTCCGAACTATAAAGCCCGAGCCTTAAAGTACTTACAGCATAGTAAGTCGCCATTAAGGTAGTTGTCTCATGTGTTTATGAGTACTCCTTGTGGTTTATCGGGAGAAACACGAGTCAGTTGGAGAATTTAATTTTATGTTGGCATGTTGGCCATAGTAGCTCAAATGGTTAGAGCGGCTGGACGGAAACCAGAACATCGGTGTTTCAAATCCCGACTATGGCATGGATTTTTCAGTCTAGCTCTACCCTTTCATATTTCGCTATGATTCATGAAACCTGCTGAGAAGTGGAACTGAGCTCTCCAAGTGCTCTAAAACATTCAAAAACTTAAGTTCATCATTCTCATTTGTATAGAACATTTCTATAGGATTTCCCTTTCTTTCCCATGCTCCGTTTGTAAGTTTAGTCGGAAATTTGGATTAATTATCTCCCTGACGGACTTACAATTTATTGCATTTATGCATTTCGTAACCCACCATAAACGAACCCTTAACTATCTGGTTAATAGACCAGGACGTGATGACAAAAGCAGGCAGCAAGGACATGTGCCAGACCGGCAAAATTTCAGAACTTATAGACGGCCAGGTGACAAGGGCAGCCACGTCCGTCAGTGTTAAATTAACCAGAACAGGCAGCAAGGTTATAGACAACACTACAAAGTTAAGCATGCAGGAGCAAGCAACTTACTTTTCTCCATAAGTGATATATCACCATTGTCTCTTTAGTACATATGTCTTCGCAGGAAATCGAATAGTAGTAAAAGATATTGGCACGATCAGATAGTCGAAGCAGAAGAAGGTCGCTTTACATCCTCAAGTCATGGAACCACAATACGTAGTAGTGAAATAACGGAGCTACCAACATCAAGACATATTTTTAAACATATTTTAAATGTGTCTCACCACAGCCGGAATTCTAAGTGGTAAGGGTGCTATTTTAATAATCTCTTACACCTGGGCTTAGGACCCATCAGTTCTAATAGTTAATAAATGGCTCGTCGCTGTAGCTTTTGCAGAACATAGTGCCACATTTCTGGCCCCAGCACATTTACCCCCATGATATTCCTTTATACAGTATCTAGCAGCTCCTACCTTTTGATCCCATGCACCCTTCTAGTTAATTGCGTTCTTTGGGCACGCTGATTTTCACTATACTGTTCGTTCACTGACATTTTAGCTAGTGGTTTGGGGCGGTCTATCAGGTAATACTTAACCCGTGGGATTGGTACACAGCATGTTGAGCCCGTGCCATGAGTGCCGCTTACATTGAAAGATAGTCAGCGGTGTTGCAAAACTTTCAGTCGGAGTCGGATTGATAATCCAAAAACAGTCGACAATGAACTCACAAATATTACCGGCAACAGTGCTTCCTTCTTTCTGTTGCGCACCTTTATCCCTGACTTGCTTCGGACTAAGTAAACATTTCCTCTCAACACTATCTCAACCCCTTCCTGTTTGGAAGGGCATCCCATCCCACTAGCTAAAACATCAGTGAATGAACAGTACTTAAGTTTGATATAGATTCTACATGTTACATTTATAAAACTTATTTAACTGCTTTGTTTGTTGTCTGAACTTTTCGTGATAATCAGTTGTGGATTTATTTATTTATTTATTTATTTATTTATTTATTTATTTATTTATTTATTTATTTATTTATTTATTTATTTATTTATTTATTTATTTATTTATTTATTTATTTATTTATTTATTTATTTATTTATTTATTTATTTATTTATTTATTATTTATTTATTTATTTATTTATTTATTCATTCATTCATTCATTCATTCATTCATTCATTCATTCATTCATTCATTCATTCATTCATTCATTCATTCATTCATTCATTCATTCATTCATTCATTCATTCATTCATTCATTCATTCATTCATTCATTCATTCATTCATTCATTCATTCATTCATTCATTCATTCATTCATTCATTCATTCATTCATTCATTCATTCATTCATTCATTCATTCATTCATTCATTCATTCATTCATTCATTCATTCATTCATTCATTCATTCATTCATTCATTCATTCATTCATTCATTCATTCATTCATTCATTCATTCATTCATTCATTCATTCATTCATTCATTCATTCATTCATTCATTTATTTATTTATTTATTTATTTATTTATTTATTTATTATTTATTTATTTATTTATTTATTTATTTATTTATTTATTTATTTATTTATTTATTTATTTATTTATTCATTCATTCATTCATTCATTCATTTATTTATTCATTCATTCATTTATTTATTTATTTATTTATTTATTTATTTATTTATTTATTTATTTATTTTACGTCCTCCAACGTTAAGTCATATCGGACGATGAATGGAATGGGTGAAATGATGCTCAAATGAGTCCAGGGCCCATAGAGCTTAGAGTTACCCAACATTCATCTTTCAGGGTAAGGGAAAACCCCGGAAAAACCTTACCCAGATAGCTCGGAGCTCTTGAACGTGAGGCAGACACTCTACCACCACGCTACCGAGGCGGGCATCAGTTATGGATTTGAATAATTATTCAGCACCTTTGTCATTGTTTTAAATGCTGTCATAGTTGTCTCGCAATACAAATGAATAGAACATGAAATTCCAAGTCAGCATCCAGCGAACTGCTTAAACATTTGGCTATCACTTCGGTTTCTTGGTCCCTTTTGTACCTACTTATAATGAAATGTGCTAAGTTTTATCTTCATTAGCATTGAATTGGCCGCCTCTGTAGCGAATATTAGCGTGCCTGCTTCACGTTCAAGAGATCCTAAGTTCGATTCTCGGTCAGAGTGAGTTAAGAAGAATATTAGGTTACCTTTACCTCTGTAGACCCTGGGCTCATTTGATCATAATTTCACACATTTCAGGCATCGTTCGATTTGACCTAAGTTGGAGAACATAAATTTAATAAAAAAATCATCAAATTGAAAAATAAATTGTATGCTATACAGGAGTCTGGAGTTACTCTAGTTTTCTTCTACCTTTTATGCTTTACCAGTTATACAGATTTGTGTGAAATTCATTCCAAATGAAGAGGACTTTACAGGTTTTCCCAGAAAATTCAATGTTCTAATGGTATTTTAATACAAAGTGTTAGAGCTATTTTTGAGAAAATAAACAATTACGAACCATTTTCAAAGCATTCCTGGCAGATGAACATGAAAAGAGAAGAATATAATTATTGGCTGTTTTGTACAGCTCGTATGTAAAAGGTGGAATAATATACATAAGTATATATATATATATATATATTTAATTCTCAATAGTGACTATGTAACGGAAAATGGGGGGAAACTAGCTTAACTGAAAAGGCTGAAAGCATAAAACTTGAATATGTAGATTATTTTGTTTCTATCAGGTTTCGAACTTACAATTTTCCAACATATATAGCGGATCCTAGAATTCGACATTAAACGTTTATTTAGCCTTTAAATCTACCTAACTCAAGACGTAAAGGGAATGTGGAATGTTTATTTCATGTTTCATAAATTATAATGAATTTTACATATCGCAATTTATAAAAGCATTTTGTTTAAAAGGCACTCCTTATAAATGTTCTTCTTTAACTACTTCGATGAATAAATATTTTTAGTAATTATGAAGAAGTTATTTAACTCTCCCTATACAAAGCGTGTGCAACTTTCCTCAGTTTTGTGGCATGCATTTCTTGAAATATTTTTATAAATAATAAAACAATCATAAGTGAAACTCAAATTTAAACACACCTGACTCATAATCCTGACAAATATTATTACACTTAAGCTTTTACGCATAAATAATATGTTTATGCTCAATCTGCAAATTGAAATTTAGTTTTTATTTATGGATGGTATTTAACTGCTGTGGTTTTCAGTGTCCCATTTTATATTGAGCGAAAAGACTGCTTAATATTGCTCAGAGGCCTCTTTATGGGGTTCTTTTACGTGTCGTAAATCTACATGAGCTGCTTACACCTGAATCCTGGCCATTAGCTATTTGAAGCGTTGAACACAGAAATACTGATAGCCTTCAGTGCAACAGAGCTACATATAAAAAAATATACTTTGCGTAACAGTTGACTCGCTTCTCAAGTGCTTAATTTAACCAGAAACTTAATGCAGCCATACATTTCATTGTCTTTTTTACTCTCAAATGTTTGTGTATGATTAGTCTACCTATCTACGTCCGAAGTTTGAGAACTAAGAAGTAGAAGCATGGCGTTAATGTAATCGTAAAACATGAAGTGAGCACCAAAATGAGCAAAATTTCTTCTTCAAGGTCAAAGAGCCGGGCCAGTTCCATCTCAGAACATCTCGTCGAGCCCGGCCTTGAAGTTTACACAGACGATGTTTTGTAAGTCTGGTTTGATCTATTCGCTCTGTGTTTCAGGACCATGAAGTTCAATAGTATGAACCTCTGTACGTGGGTGTCTGTCTGTCTATCTATATAAGGAACAATATGCAAAGAGTTCAGAAAAAGAAGTTATTTATGTCACTCTGCTTTCAAGTCGAAGTAGAGGAAAACTGAGCAATATTTTCTGTAGTATTAATCATACCGAACAATAATATTCAGAAGAACACTTTGTAACGAAAGTTTCTAGATGAGATCCGGTGTACTCTAGAAGAAAGTTATTCTAAGTTTGCACTCATAGGACTTTCTCTACTCATTACTTTACAAACTATTTTTAAAAACGCCTATTCTTGTATTTACTTTATGTTAATCAAGGTAAGCGTGTCCAAAAAGGGTTTTGTTCAATGTTTCCTTATAAGTAAAATTGGAATAGGGGCATATAGTAACCGTAAGCGATACCCAAATCCTTTAAGAGTTGTTGCCATGTGATGGCTTTGACATTCCATTCTCTTTGAATGGCCAGAACATGAAAACCGAATGACGACTTCCCTAACAAGAAATACCCACCTCAGAACTAATTGTTTCCACAAAAAAGTAAGTGTAAAGTGTTACTTTAACAAAATCTACAGATTTTGTCTATTCTTTACAGTTTACCGTTATGCAAAAGATATCCTCAATGAAGAGAACTTCATAGGTTATTCCCATAAAATTGTAGATATACATTTCACGTGTAATAAAAGTATTTCTACTAAATTTACCTCCATTTACATGAGCTACATGGTACGTTCAAGACTGATTAGGGATTTTTCCCCCGTTTTAGCTTTTCTACAGTGTTCATAGAAGGTATATAAGATATTCCACTACAACCAGAAGTGACAAAAATATTTCACTGGAAATATATGTTTTGGTGTCTCCTGTGTCAAACAGAAAAGCATTTTAAGAAAAACGTAGTGTGTATGCATGAATGGCGGGCTAGGGTTCGTGCGTTTCTGGAAAAAAAAATGAAAAGTCACTTAAATACGAAACTCGGTATTAAGTTCAGTATCTTCCATCGAAGATACGCAAGAAAATCTTCCATCCCAGACTACAGTTCCCCTAGAATATTTTTCTCGAAAATATTTATTTTCTCAAAAATATGGCGTCAACAATTTGATTAAAATACCATTTATTTAAGTTCTTTTATAAATGAAATGTATATATATTATACATTTCCTGCGAATGTCCTAAGAAATCCACTACATTCTGGAGGAAATAACTGGTAAAACCGTATTACCTACATACACACAAAAAGAAAGATCTGGCTAAAACACACAATTATGTCTAGCACGTTGTTTTTGTGTAGTATAGTCCATCGAGATATTCATTATTTATCTGAATTTCCCAACATTTATACTTTTCGCAAATGAGAAGTCCTTATTCATATGTTTATATCATGACTATTCAAAGAGAATGGAATATCAATGGTGCTCTTTTGACTATTGCTTAAAGCTTACTTAATTTTAAAAGCTTAATTTTCTTTGCAGTACAATAAAATTACCAATAAGATAATTTCTAGAAATGTTTATCCCTATTATCACGAAGTGTGCAGAAGGATAATTTTTCGTAAGAATAGTTTGTACCAGAGTAGAGAAACTCGTCAGATTTGTCGTTAAAAGTTCCAAAGTGTAGAAAATAAATTCTTACTCCAACGATATGGCGTGTAAAAATAAAAGAAGAGCAATTGATATTTTATGTCAAGCAGTTCTTTATAAACTCCCACGAGTTAACAATTGAAGAAACAAATGACAACAAAACACTCATTCCAAAATGTTGTATAAGAAATTGTCGCCCGCCTCGGTAGCGTATATGATAGCATGTCTGCCTCAGGTTCAAGAGGTCCCGAGTTCTAATCTTGGTCAGGGTGAGTTACCTGGATAAGGTTTTCTCCGGGGTTTTCCCCAACCCTAAAAGACGAATGTCGGGTAACTCTAACCTCCATGGACCCTGGGCCCATTTGAGCATCATTTCACCCATTCCATTCATCCTCCGATATGACTTAAAAATTCAAAGGACGTAAATTAAAAAAAAAAGTGTCCTGTATTCCCTCAAAATGTTGTAATAGAGTGTATATTAGTAGAAGCAGAAAGAGAGAAAAATGCACCTAGCTCAACTTAGTAATGAGTCGACCGACTTATTAACAACTTAAAGATTTTTAGTGACAATTACAGACTTCGCGGATATGCAGAACTTTATCGTATGTCCATGGTAATCAGAAAAAAATTTTAATAGAGTTTAATAATCTCCATTATTATTACATATGGTACCACAGGCAGTGGACGTTGCTGATACTTGGAATGAAATGCCATTTAGGAAGGAAACGTCCCTAACCTTCGGTAGTTATGGCCGTGCCGTGGTCGAGTTGTTAGACCCTCGGCTGTCAAAAAGGCATCCCGGGGTCGATCCTAGGCGACCCCAAAGCGAAATTTGTGGTGGACAACACGGGGACGAAGCGGGTTCTTTTCCGGGACCTCGGTTTCCCCTGGCGTCTCATTCCATCGGTGCTCCATCTTAAGTGTCATCAGTGTCACGCCTGCGGTACCCATGTAGTAAAACCGAGCGTTAAAAGCTACACACCCACCCTTCGGTAGTTATGAAAACTGAAGAAAACGTATAAAAATCCTCAGTCAGGAAGATCGGTCTTAGTGGAATTTGAACCGCAAACCTCCCTTTCTCTCTGTAGGAAACCATATTTGGCCCCATTTCTTTAGATATTGATGTTAGGGTTATCTCAACTAAGGGAGATGGCTCCGCGAGTGATTGAATCGCTCGCTATCGGGTTTTCTCGAAGTAATGAAAAGAGCAGGGAATATCAAAGGCATCACATAGCGATCAGTTTTTTAAAAATTCCACCACCGCTTTGTTCTACTGATTCCTTCTTTACCTACAATAAATATGGGTTGTGTAATCAAAGTTTGTATCTATTAAAAAGAAGGAAATAAAGGCATAAACCTTTCAAAAGAACCTTTTGAAATGGGCAAAATTGAATGAATGCAAACCATTCGTATACTTCACGCTCCGCTATTGACTACCCAGTATGAGAATTATTGGACTTAATGGCAGACCTGAGTTGATGGTACAACTAATGCCCCAAAAGTGACACCTGTCTGTAAACGGCTAATACACCATTAACGAAAGTCACTGATATAGAAAATATATAACAGGGAAAAATATGTATCAATGGAAAAGGTTTACAAATATTGATTGAAAAAATGCATAATTGTTCAAAGGAACTGTAAAGAGTCTGAATTGAAGAAGAAAAGTGAACCTTTTAACCTCATCTTACAGAAAAAGTGGTCGAAATTTCATTTGTAGAATTCTAAAAGTCAATGTTTAAACAGCCTATGTACTAGAAGGTGCATATTTCCCCTCAAGTTGCTGAATGTTCAAACAAGTTGATACCATAGCATTTCATAAGTTTAGAATAATCTGTTTTGACAAGTTATATATTGCAAAACTCCATAATAACCTCCTCTTCCTATTTCTTCTTCTTCGTCTTCAATTTTTCATGATTTTTGGCTAGTTCCATTTTCACTTTCAAGTCTTCCTATCGATCTTTCGCTTTCAGTTTATAATTTAGCATTTTTTAGACATTTTATTTTTAACTGTTCCGTTAACATGGCGTTCCCATGTTTATGTTCTATAATTTCTGCTAGTAGATATTGTCTCATTTCTTCATTGGTTAATATATTCCACCTTTTTACACCCTGAATAAATTTTAAAAAATCTAGTTTCTGAATATGACATTTGTATTTCTGCTATAATACTCAACTTTTACTCCCATAAAATATTACTGGGACGGTCATGCTTTAATCAAATTTAAGCTTTTACTACTGTTCTAGAACTTTATCCTTATTATTTATATCTATTGAATACCTTTGTCATATTGATTTGTTGTTTATTGTTTTAATGTTTTTGTTTAAATAATTGTATACACTGTATTATACAAAATAGTCGCGATATGACCTAGTTGTTAAAGCGACTCTAAATAAATATATTAAAAAATTAAGCTTCATTTTCATTTTTGTATTTTTCAGATGTTTTCTCAAATTTAACATATTTTGATACATTTTTATTTTTTTTAATCACCCACTAATGTTAAGTTACAAAAGTATTACATTCTAACCAAAAATTCCATAGCAATATTTCCTGGTAATATACCTTTCGAGGTCTGCTTCCCCCCCCCCTCCCCTCAACCATCACGTATGCGTGTTATAGGTGTCCGATGACTTCGAACAGAAAGAATAACTCAAAAACGAAACGTAGGTTATATACCAAACTTGGAGTCGTCGTGACTTCTCTGAGAATGTCCCTGGTCGAATGATGTTTGCATAATTGGTAAAGCGTAAAAGACAAAAACATACTAGAGAAAAACTGTAGACTGGTAAAAGCAAAAAACTTTATGCCAAATACACTTTTTGTTAAGTTATTTTCAAGATATTCCTTCTTAATAGTATGAATCTTCACATACTCATACTTTTCTCATAAAAGACGTCGATATTTAATCTTTTATCCCCTGGCCATTAAAAACAACATAATTTCAACATCATCACATGGCGACCAGCTTTAAAAGATTTGACCATCATTTAGGTCTACTATATTTCCTTGTTTACGTTGTACTTACAAGGAAATATGTAAGACAACTATTATACATGTTTATTTCGATTAACATGAGGTAGATCACAGATGAAGTGTTTGTAAGAAGCTTTACAAGACTAAAGAAAGTCATACGAGTACAAACTTCAGATTTTATCTTATAAAGATAGAATGGAATTTCAAGACCATCACATAGGGACAAGCTCTTGACCATAACTTAAGCCTACTGTATTCTCATATTTCACTTATATCTACAAGGAAATATGCAAAAGACATTGCACACAATATGCACACATCAAATGTTTTTTTTACTGTGTTGTAATATAAATAATTTTGCTTTAACTAATATATTTAACATTCTTATCACTATTTTAATTTTCAGTTCGTATTTTTATTTGATGACCTTCTACGTTAGTGCACACCGGGACACACTGTTGAATAAAAATTCTGACCAGGTGTAGCATGGCAGGTGCAACGGTTCTTGAGGTTACGTAATACTTGGCGAGAGATCTTCCAGCTACTCTGCATAAATGCATTGCTTTAAATAACAGAAGGTTTTAGATCAGATTACCTGGCTGGCCAGAAGATTGGTCGTTGTCTTTCTATCCAATGACCAGGATGTGCCGCATTTAGATGATAGTTGATGATCATCGACCGGTGCGGAACAGCACCATCATGTTGAAACCTCATCGTCACTCGGAACTCTTTACTCAGGAGTTCCAGGTAGCGTGCTTCTGTTGGATGCTCCAAAATTACACAGCAAATACGCATTTCCCTACTGCTCTTGGAATGTCTTCCTTAATTAGTGAAGATTATCACAGTTCAATATTATTGTGGCCATTTACGATCTAATTGTTATTGGATGTTGATTCAGAAAATGGGATTCTGGACATGTAGCTGTGTCACTGGCTACGCATCCTAACAACTATTCACAGAAATTCACTAAAGCTTTGAAACCTCTTCATCGATGTAGTAATCGATGTAGCTACAAATGATACGAATGAAACTTATGGCCAATGTTGACTTAAGTAGCTGCTACTGTACTAACTAGTTGCGGATTATTCAGGATGAAATTTAATCTACTCTACGTAGAAACGTTCTAGCGTTACATTGTCTACATATATATGGTTTTCTCTCTGGTAATGTTGAGCTACAATGTGCATTCCCTCTCGCCACTTTGTAGATACGGAGCACTACAACCTACTTGTATATAATTGCCCAGTGGAGGACTGGACTTGATTTGTGTGCAGTGTTTTTAATTAACGTCCTCCAATGCTATCATATCGGACGATGAATAAAATGGGCAAAATGATGCTCAAATGAGCCCATAGTCCATAGAGCTTAGGTACGCAACAATCATCTTTCAGAATAAGGAAACCCCCGAAAAAATCTTACCCAGATAACTCACCCTAACCGAGATTCGAGTTCAGGACCTCTTGAATACTAAACTTAGTAAGTTCAGGATCATCCAAGGATTAACGGGAAGCATTTTAACAGCATGCCCTTACTACAAACTAATGAATTAATGATTCTGATTAAAATATAACATTTTAAAAAATATTTTATTACATATGTATCTTCAATTATCTGGAAATAGCCTATGAAGTCCTCTTCATCCTGTGTGTATTTTGTGTAATTTGTAAATCATAAGAGGTAGACGAAATCTTGCTCTACAAAAAATGTTAATCTTATTAAAGCATACAATTTATACCAGGCATGTTTTTATATTATCATTTATAAGATATTATTTGTTATTGGTTTGATTTTTAAAATACTGTGGCTAACTAGCAACACGAAATTATGCGGAAATCACTTTAATTCGTCGTTAAAATTGTTGCACAGTGATACGCTACGGTTACGTTCATGCTTTCAAACAATTAAACTCAGAGCTAGCACGCCAGTCTAATGTTTCTCTGCCTCTGTTGCATGTACCAGCTTGCGTTGCTCGAAACTTCTCGACGTTCACTGCTCGCAGACCAATACCCACTTTTGCATTGCTCTGCTTGCCGACTGTGAGGCAACTTTCAACAAACTTTGCCGTTCACTGCTCAGGCTGACTGACTGACTGACTGACTCACAAATTACTATTCCGATACTGACTGGTCAACTCATAACAAGCAACAACGTTGGATTTTTACACCCTCTTTTATAACCTCCGATCACGGAAGAAATATTCTAAAAATCAGAATATCTCGAATCGAAGGAATGGAACATCGTCAAAGTCGACTCTCTTAGATCTACCGAAATCGAATAGTCTGGAACATCCAGCGCAGTGCACTGTATCTTGACGTCACCAGTAGCTGTCACTGAATGTTTCATTTTTTGCTCCTCTTGCGGCAAACAACAAAATGATGGAATGGGGTCGTGCCGTGATAATACTTATGCATTTCTTAACTGGAGAATTTATATTTCGGGAACGGGAACTTATCCAAACAGAACGTACTTCCAAGTCATCAAGCAGCGACCGCTCTTTATAAAGGTTTGACTATGGTTTAAGCCTACTTATTCCCCTGTATCCTTTGTGCGTATTCAAAAATATATAATTACATTTCACAATTTCTATAGATGTCTATCTCAATAAATGTGAAGTAGAAAGAAGAGTAAGTTTAAATAATACTTTGTTCAAGAATGGACATAGAGTAATATAAATGTATCACATATTTTTACAGACTATGACGCTATGTAGTGGCTTTGAAATTCCATGGTTTAAAATAGAATAGTAACTTTTCAGCTGTGGCAAGTGAAGGGGTTACTACAATCAGTCCAATAACAAGAAATATATCACAAATAATTAACTTTGCACCAAAGGTGCCCATAATATAAACTGTGTTTTAATCAGATCTCCTTTTTAAATCAGTAAAGTATCTCTTATATCTATAGTTATACATATGTCATTCCGAATGAAAAAAAATTCAGAGTCTATTATGAGAAAATTTCGGTATGCTCTTCATTCGTCACGCAAGTAGGTAAATTAACCATGCTCGTTAGTTATTTTTTTAGAAAATTAAGAATAGCAACATTTAGTTCATTGTAAAACTATTTTGGGATAGGGAGATTGTCCCCCCCCCCTAAATATTCGATTCGTATCCTTCACGGATGCTGATTTTAAATACAAAATTTAACATTTACATGATATTTCGTTTTTGTGTTAACATGATCAGATACACGTTCACACATACACAAGCACATACGCCTTTTTTCTGTACGATGGCTGTTCAATAAAGAATAATCACAATTTTTTGACAACATACGTGTACTCGTCCTTATAATTTTGATTGTCTTTCTCAAAATAGTCTCCCCGGAATACGATTCACTTGTCCCAGTGTTTCTGCGTCTTCAAAAACATGTTCGAAACCATTTTATGAGAGATCCTTCATAATCCCCTCCGCAGCCTTCACCACTACTTCTGATGATGGATAATGCCTCCTATGAAGGCGTTTCTTCAAGTTAGGGAATAGAAAAAGTCACATGGGGCTAAATCCGGACTATATGGAGGGTGAGGGATACACTTCACGTTGACTTTTGCAAGATATTCAGCAACAACATTGGCAATATGCGGCCGCGCATTATCGGGTACAGCATCCAGCCTGGTTCACGGAAATGTCGTCTTTTTGCCTGATATAGACTTGCAATGTTTTCAGGACATCCCTGTAGTATTTTCCAGTTACTGATGTGTGTGCAGGTACAACACACTAATAAACCATTCCATGAATATCAAAGAAAGAGATGACCATAACTTTCCCAGCAGAAGCAACCACTTTTGCTTTTTGGAGGGTTGGTGATGAAGGATATTTCCACACCGAGCTTTGCTGTTTGCTTTCAGGATCAAAATGATGTTGCCAAGTTCCATCATCAGTGATAACGTTTGAAAGAAACTCCGGATCTTCCTCTAACATCAATTTTAACTGCATGCAGACCTGCATGCGAATGTCCTTTTGTTCGGGAATCAACAGTCTTGGAACCCATTGCGCACAAACACGTCTCATGTGTAATGTTTCTGTCACCAACGTGTGGGTGGCACCCAATGAAATGTTCAGTATTTTAGAAAGTGATCTTAAGGTAATTTGTCGATCCTCTCCCACAATGGCGGCAGCAGTGTTGTTTTTTTCCGTAAGGGCAGTAACTGGAGCACCGGGTACACCTTCCTTTGAAATTGTCTCCCTCTTTAAACATTTTAAAGCACCTCCGAGCTGTGCTGTAGGGAAGAACAGACTCTCCATAGGCCTCCTGTAACATTGTATATGCCTCAACTGAAGATTTGTTGAGACGAAAGCAGAATTTCAAAGCCACATATTGTTCCTCGCGTGTTACTTCCATTGCAGCGATAGGCGATACTGAACATGTCTGAACTTGCCTGGTTCTCACAGGCGGGAACCAGGAGTACCAACAATGAATCTATTACACCGTGTTTGTTTCATATTAAGCTAAAAAAATATAATACGATTGAATTTTTGTGCGAAAAATTATAAGCGTAAAAAAATTATGAACATTCTTTACTGAACAGCCCTCATATTTTATGTGACGAAACTATATTCCCAATAGTTAAGATACAGGTATGTTCATGCGAACATCTTAATTGTCATTATAGTCAAGTTTCATACGACTATGGTCGACCACGTGTATAATTTTAGAAAATGTTTAATTGCTTTTTAATACTTTACACTTCCCTGAGTCAATAAGTGCATTGACCTTACCTTACGTAAGGCAGAGTTCTAATATGTACCCAGAAGCGAAATTATTAATTATTATTACATGCTAATTTTCTGATTCCCAGAAACTTGCACTTTAATCAGATCTATTAAAGTGTAGCTACCAGTAACCTGCACTTTAATGAAGAAGTGTATTTAAATGAGGCTTATTTAAGGCAGCTACCACAGATATTATTACTACATTTCGCCGTTGTTGAACTTAAAATACGGGTGTTTTTATTTTGTCTAATGGAAAAGCTGTATTCCCCAAAATTTCGATGTTGAAATTTCACCAAAAATACATATTTTAAGGCCCCCTGAAACCCCTTTTTATATGTCCTTGTATTTGTATGTGTGTACAGGATAACTCCAAAGGGAAAAGACGAATAAATACCAAACATAGAATTAAAATTCGCTATCTCTAAGAATGCGACATGAAGATAAAATAACCAACAGTAGTGTTTATACGGAACATTTGCAACATTTTTGATATTCTAAAAATGGCTGTAACAATTTTTATACAAATTCCTAACTAGCTTGAGATATTGACATGCGAATATAATTTAGATCTTGAATAGACTGTGAAATCTTCTTCATTCCTGTGAACTTGTTTATAATTTTTATGTATGATAAGACATAGCAAAATTATCAAAGTTTCCGGTGTTTTGTGCAAGGTTACTGCACATTTATGTGGCATTTCAGAAGGTCATTGGATAGCACTGCTAGTTTTTTTACATTCACCATATCCAAGAATTATATCATGCTTTTCTTTCCCTCCTTCTGCTCAAGGTTGTATTACAAAGCCTGTTCCGACGCAAGGAATCTTCTGTCTATGCAGTTCTAGGTCGTCTGACCTAACGTCCGCCTTTTGGTTTGTACTGTTGGTAACTCTGTTCTCCTCCGTTGTTTCAGTATGCTTACTGCAATCATTACCATTTCATGTTATTAACGTTTGTTCTGAACTTATACAAAAACTTTGCTACGTCCATATTTAAATAAGAAAAATGTACTCGTTTTTGAAGCATGTTCAATTAAACGATTAGATATAGGCTCTTTAAATAAGAATGCTAACTAGAGATATGAATTAGGAAATCGATCAATAATGTTAATGCGAACACCACCATGTTTAGATGAGACTGAATATGCAGCAAACCTTAAACTGATAACTGAAGAAAAGACTGTGTTACAGGTTACAGTGCCTTGAAACTGAAAAGCTGCAAAGCAATGCAGAAAGCTACGTGGTATAAACAGCAGACGCTTTAAATTATTTTTCGTAAATCCGGCCACTTTAGAGTATAAGCTTTTAAGTGAGTTAAACGTTAGGTCTGCAATTACTGTTGGTCGGTGCGGGTTGTGCAAAACCGCACTCAGAATCAATAAAGTTGGTAACGTGAGCGAGTCATTTCATTGCAGCGTGCAGTCTACAACTTGATTTTCCTTTATGCATTATTACAGACTAAATTACCGTGATCTGATGTACTGCTACCACTCTTTTGTTGTTGCAATTGTCGAATCGCTCTTACAAAAATAGCATACAAAAAGGGAGTCAATCGATTTTGTAGCTAAACTCTTCTCGATCGTATTTAAACATCGACTTTGGACATAGCATAACGCTAAACATGTCATCGAGTCCATTTATTGTCAGACTGACATAGCGATTAAGGTTTTCACAGCAGTAAAGCAGAGCCAGCTTCTATCAAGTGATTTTCTCCATTGGGAAAGATATTCTGATGTCTCTGAACTTAGATATGAATCGATTCCTCCTGGAATTGAGTTCGTTGCTATCCCGTTCTACTCATCAGAAATATATTCATATCGAAGTTCAGAGATATCAGAATATCTTTGTCACATAGAACAAATGACGTAATAGGAGTTGGTTCCGCTTTATTGCTGTTAGCACCTTCGTTGCTACGTCAGTTTGTACTATACTTAAATCAGTGTTCAACGTAAACTGTTGCCTAAATATCGTTTTTGCAGCCCATACAATCTGGTTTGCTTTCGCGAAAACATTAACTACACTGCTCGTTTTTTTCCATAAAAGAGATAGTACTTTTTTATAGGAATTTTAAGCATACTAAAAATGACGGAATTTATATTGTACAAAGGAAGAGATACGCTTACAATTTTGATAGACTCTGTGGCAAGTGCCAAGCTGCAGTTTTTAAGACAGGCAAAGGCGCTGCAAAAAGAAGTGTCACGTTTGCACGAAATGTTGCAACATGTAGTAGGCAGACAGGATGTTAGACAAGGCAAGTCGCAGTGACAGTCATCATGAAGAGTCAGTGCAGCTTGAGTAGCCCTGGCTCGCCTTGCCTTGCCGCTGATCGACGGAGCGATGATGGTGGGGAGGAGAGAGAAGGGAGTATATCTCTATCTCACTCCTTCTGTCTAGACGGTCTACCAGACATCAGGGCCGCATTTGTTTATCTCAAGTACTACGTGGTTTGCTGATTGTGCGTCTGGTTCTGGCGTTGGCTGGGTGCATTCCATTTACACGTGACACGGATCCACGGAAAAAGAGCAATTATCCCGTGCTTTGGTGTCGAAATTTGTCCCACTTTGCGAAAATCCAAGTCTGGACTTCGTTTAAAGGAGGTTACCGCAGCCACAAAGCTGACTAATGTGGAAAAATGTTAGCGTTACGTAACACTGCATATGATCACGAAATAATAAATAAAGTAAACAGGATTTGCACACAACCTGAAGCGCAATTCCATGAAGTTCTACACTGCACGCCAAAGTAGATCGAAGTTCTAACTATTCCGTTGTAGTGTTGCAAACCTTCTGCCACGTTCAGTTTAATGCAAAACTTAACGCGAATCTTACGAACGATGGGAGTTTAAAATATGGTTTTATTTCTATATTAGATAACCATAATTTGTTACAACTCTAATTAAAATTTAAATAATGCTATACTAATATCATATTTTCGTCTAATTAAAGATATTTTACTCAGTTAAGCATAATTATAAAGTATTTATATATTTTTCTAAAAGAACGTTTGCAAAATAGAATGTAAATATCATTAAATACAAAATTTTGCGTTCACCTTAAAGTATTAAAAGTATTTTATCGAAAGATAAATGTTATAAAATGTCATTAAACTCAAAGATATGCATTTTGCAGCTTGCATCACTCCAAATTGTAATTTAAATCGCATACTTTCCAGACAGGAAATAGTTTTTTGCTTTTTAGCTGTGATACTGAATATCACATAGTAGTCTTTTTTTTTTTCTCCATTTCTTTTTCAGATTTAATATTCTCAAACCAAAAAGCGAAACCTGCATGAACAAAATTTAATATTTCTACCGAAGATCTAACTTCTATTAACTGTTTATAGATTTCGATGTTTCTGCTACTCATAAGCAGCATTTATAAGAATCTTTATGGATTATTATTTTCCGTCACAATGCTGATGAGGGGTAAATTGGTGCTTTAGGTTTCTTGATGTAAATTTATGCTTAAGTGATGTATAAATCATTTCAGTGAGCTGTCAAAAAAATTTCAAAACTGATTGATCATCGAATCGGCCTTCCACATCATATACATATTGATGCGTAGGCTGTAGCGTGTCTGCCTGACGTTCAAGAGGCCCCGAGTCCAAGTTCGTATCTCAGTCTGAGTGTTATCTGGATAAAGTAGTTTTCCCGGGGTTTTCATTTATCCTGAAAGATGAATGTCGGGTAATTCTAAGCTCTGTGGTCTCTGGGCTCATTTGAATATTATTTTACTCACTGTCCGAAATAATCTAACCGTGTTAAAGGATTTTAATTAAGAATAAAAATTCTTCAGTGTTTAAACAATTCCATTTCGTTTAAAATGTCATCACCAGGGTTTACCACGGCATCCATAAGAAGAAAATGTGACACATCAAAAGTGCACCGTCTCATTCGAGAAAAATGGTGCTACCTCACAGAATCAATAAAAGTAACGCAATCAAAGGTGTTATGAAACCAAAAATAAAAGGAAAAGAAAGAAAAAATAATTTGCTTTGCAATTTCATAAACCGCAAAGAATAATAGAAACTAATTTGTAACTATTTTGGGGCTGCATTGTTTTTAAGTGGTTAACATAATATGTATAGTATCCTATCAGAATTTTAATATAGTTTATCTGCTAATCACCAATTTTGCTAATATCTTATTTACCCTTTTATGTAAGTAAATTTTTCTGCATTTCTATGACATTTTTGTTCACCCAGAGAGTATTTAACAGCGCCGTTATTTATTGGACGCTGCCCTTTTCTTCCATTATGGCCAAATCTAGGTGAGTGTTCCATTTTGATTACCTTATAATAGTTGACTGTGACACTCTATTGGAAAATGATGTCATTGCCCTACTACAATACACAATGAAGTCAAGCAAGTTTCAGTTCTCTTCCAAGCTCCTTTGAAATTCAAAAGGTTAGCTCGGACCGATGACAGCAGATTTTTATTTTTCATTCATATCCCACAATCGGACGGGCAAATTATGCTTAGTCTTCAACAGTTTCGCAGTGCTGTCCAACCAGAATGATATATTCAACCTCGTCCTTATGACGTACGATTCAACTTGCAAATTTTCACACGAATGTCACTCCATTGTTTCGTTTTCTGCCAGTCATCCTTTTGCTTGAATGCATTATTGATTTCTGAATCGCTTTGTAGCAAGGACAACTTGGAACAACGTCATGGTTGCAAGGCACTTTGGAGTACGTTTTCATCTTCTAACAAAATCAGGATTATATGCATATGTTTTACACTTCACCTAAAAACATAATAGATATTAAAATTCAGTAATAGTTTCTCTACCACACATCTAAGGCGAAGAAAGTATTGCATTTAAGTCACGTATTGGGATACAGTGGAAATACTAAATTTATAGATACTGTCTTATAAGTAATGTCGGTTCTTAAGGGAAAAAAAAAAAAAAAAAAAATACTTGAAATGTATTCTGACAAGCCATTGACTAATTTTCAAAGTATAGACCATTAGATTCTATGGTCTAGAGCCATCGTTCAGCTAGGTTTATTAACCCACGATGGCAGCAATCTCTGGTTTTCGATGCGAAGAATTCCGTGACACCCACTTGCACTGATTCAAAGTTGCCAAAATTTCTTCCACGTAGAAAATGGGCCATGGATCGAAAAAGATGATGATCTGATGATGCGAGATCATGGCTGTATGCTGGGTATGGTAGCATTTCCATTCCTACCAATTCCTGAATTTTTTCCATGGTTCGTGCAGTATGTGGTGTTGCATTGCCCCCATTAGTGTTCGCTATAGAAAAAATAAATAATGGTAGTGTAATTTTAAAGGTCATCTATTATAAGTGATTTATATAATATGCTTTAAATTCTTCACTATTTTCTATAATTTGTGAATAATTTTCTTTTATATAATTGTGAATTTTATGGTAATTTAGTTATCTAGTTTTAGTTTAGTATTATGAGTACTGGTTACCGGTACCTTTATTTATCGGTTACCGGTAGTTAGTTAGATTTTTAGCTAGATTTAGGGAAATGGTTACCAGTTTTGCTGTGCTGCATACCAGCATTAATAGTTTATAGAAATTTAGTTAAGGAAAATCTGTGTTCTGTTTTTTAATCTAATAGTTTTAAATATATAAAATTTATAAAAATAATTCTAATAACAATGATGATGATGATAATAATAACAATAATAATAATAATAATAATAATAATAATAATAATAATAATAATAATAATAATAATAATAATAATAATAATAATAATAATAATAATAATAATAATAATTAATAATAATTAATAATAATAATAATAATAATAATAATAATAATAATAATAATAATAATAATAATAATAATAATAATAATAATAATAATAATAATTAATAATAATTAATAATAATAATAATAATAATAATAATAATAATAATAATAATAATAATAATAATAATAATAATAATAATAATAATAATAATAATAATAATAATAATAATAATAATAATAATAATAATAATAATAATAATAATAATAATAATAATAATAATAATAATAATAATAATAATAATAATAATAATAATAATAATAATAATAATAATAATAATAATAATAATAATAATAATAATAATAATAATAATAATAATAATAATAATAATAATAATAATAATAATAATAATAATAATAATAATAATAATAATAATAATAATAATAATAATAATAATAATAATAATAATAATAATAATAATAATAATAATAATAATAATAATAATAATAATAATAATAATAATAATAATAATAATAATAATAATAATAATAATAATAATAATAATAATAATAATAATAATAATAATAATAATAATAATAATAATAATAATAGATGATGATAAATTGATATTATTTTAGTTAATTAATGGAAATTAATCATTTCTCCACACTAGCCTTATATAGGCTAAGATATTTGATGGATAGAGTCAACATGAAAAATTCAATGCCATGGCCGGGATTTGAACCACGGATCTCCTGGTTTCTGTCTAGTCGCTCTTAACCTTTGAGCTACCATGGCCAACGTGCCGTCCTGACATTAAATTCTGCAGTTGACTCGTATATTTCTCCGGTAGACCACTAGGGGCTCTCGCATCCGAGATACACCGTTTGTGGCGACTTACTATTGTAAGTACTTAGTCCCAGGCTTCATCATTTAACTCTTATTATTTTAGTTAATTGATGGAAATTAATCATTTCTCCATACTAGCCGTATATAGGCTAAGATATTTCATGGATAGATAAAAAGCTCAAATCAAATCATGGTAGCTCAAAAGTTAAGAGCGACTGGACGGAAACCAGGAGATCCGTGGTTCAAATCCCGGCCATGGCACTGAATTTTTCATGTTCACTCTATCCATCAAATATCTTAGCCTATATAAGGCTAGTGTGGAGAAATGATTAATTTCCATCAATTAACTAAAATAATAAGAGTTACTTATGATAGTAAGTCGCCACAAACGATGTATCTCGGATGCGAGAGCCCCTAGTGGTCTACCGGGGACATATACGAGTCAAATGGAGAACTTAATGTCAGGACGGCACGTTGGCCAAGGTAGCTCAAAGGTTAAGAGCGACTGGACGGAAACCAGGAGATTCGTGGTTCAAATCCCGGCCATGGCATTGAATTTTTCATGTTGACTCTATCCATAATGATATTATGTTTCGTTTTGTTGTTTGTTTAAATTTTAAATTGTTTTATTTCAGATAATATGTTATGTAGTAATTATAATTGATGTAGTTAAAAAGTTAATATTTAAATAGTTAAATTAATTTATTAGCAAGTAATGAAGTTTTGTATTTTATTTTTTTAAGTAATTGAAGAATGGTAGTGAGGTTGAAAATTAAAATGATAAAAATGTTAATTATATTATTATGTTTTAATTATTTTAATTTAGGCATTTGTTATGGTAGTTGAGTAGGAAGTTTGTTTTGGTTTTATTTTAGTTTTAAGTTCTCTTTCCTTTTTACTCTAGTTGTACGTTAACCTGGAGAATTTTTATGTAATTAATTGTGTTGTTTTGTTTTTAATAAATTAAAAGTTTGAAATGTACGTCCTGGTTTAAGTAATTAGGTACCAGGACGGAGTATTTCAGATTTTTGTTTATTTGTTTGTTTGTTTGTTGCATTGCCCTGTTACAATAGAATTCTATTTCGGTTAAGTAATGCTGGGTATCTCCGTTTCAAAATTTCATGAACTCGTTCCAGTGTTGAGAATAAGATCCGCATCAATCGACCGCCGTTTGGAACTAACTCCCAGTGAATCATACCTCCAAAATTACACCAAACACATTACTTTGGGACCGAACTGATTTTTTTTAACGTGACTTTGGCAGGCTGGCGGTGATCAAGCCAATGTTTCGAGGCATCAAGGGTTCGGTAATATACCCATTAGAACTGACAATTCTCCTGACAGATCTATCATTCATATGGTTAGGATAAGCTGACGGCAGATATCCACACTACGTTCAGCCTGGAAACGTTGAGTCAGACTGAAAAATTCAATGCCATAGCCGGGATTTGAACCACGGATCTTCTGGTTTCCGTCCAGCCGCACTACCATTGTGCTACTATGGCCAACGTGCCGATATGACATTAAATTCTCCAACTGACTCATATTTTCCCGGTAAACCACTTAGGAGTTCTCATAAACACATGAGACAACTACCTTAATGGCGACTTACTACATGTAAGTACTTTAAGGCCCGGGCTTTATAGTTAACCACTATTAGGTTAATTAATGGAAATTAATTATTCTTTCACACTGGCCGTGTGTAGGCTAAATTGTGGAAACGTTGAGTCAGACTGAAAAATTCAATGCCATAGCCGGGATTTGAACCACGGATCTTCTGGTTTCCGTCCAGCCGCACTACCATTGTGCTACTATGGCCAACGTGCCGATATGACATTAAATTCTCCAACTGACTCATATTTTCCCGGTAAACCACTTAGGAGTTCTCATAAACACATGAGACAACTACCTTAATGGCGACTTACTACATGTAAGTACTTTAAGGCCCGGGCTTTATAGTTAACCACTATTAGGTTAATTAATGGAAATTAATTATTCTTTCACACTGGCCGTGTGTAGGCTAAATTGTGGAAACGTTGAGTCAGACTGAAAAATTCAATGCCATAGCCGGGATTTGAACCACGGATCTTCTGGTTTCCGTCCAGCCGCACTACCATTGTGCTACTATGGCCAACGTGCCGATATGACATTAAATTCTCCAACTGACTCATATTTTCCCGGTAAACCACTTAGGAGTTCTCATAAACACATGAGACAACTACCTTAATGGCGACTTACTACATGTAAGTACTTTAAGGCCCGGGCTTTATAGTTAACCACTATTAGGTTAATTAATGGAAATTAATTATTCTTTCACACTGGCCGTGTGTAGGCTAAATTGTGGAAACGTTGAGTCAGACTGAAAAATTCAATGCCATAGCCGGGATTTGAACCACGGATCTTCTGGTTTCCGTCCAGCCGCACTACCATTGTGCTACTATGGCCAACGTGCCGATATGACATTAAATTCTCCAACTGACTCATATTTTCCCGGTAAACCACTTAGGAGTTCTCATAAACACATGAGACAACTACCTTAATGGCGACTTACTACATGTAAGTACTTTAAGGCCCGGGCTTTATAGTTAACCACTATTAGGTTAATTAATGGAAATTAATTATTCTTTCACACTGGCCGTGTGTAGGCTAAATTGTGGAAACGTTGAGTCAGACTGAAAAATTCAATGCCATAGCCGGGATTTGAACCACGATCTTCTGGTTTCCGTCCAGCCGCACTACCATTGTGCTACTATGGCCAACGTGCCGATATGACATTAAATTCTCCAACTGACTCATATTTTCCCGGTAAACCACTTAGGAGTTCTCATAAGAGAATTTAATGTCATATCGGCACGTTGGCCATAGTAGCACAATGGTAGTGCGGCTGGACGGAAACCAGAAGATCCGTGGTTCAAATCCCGGCTATGGCATTGAATTTTTCAGTCTGACTCAACGTTTCCACAATTTAGCCTACACACGGCCAGTGTGAAAGAATAATTAATTTCCATTAATTAACCTAATAGTGGTTAACTATAAAGCCCGGGCCTTAAAGTACTTACATGTAGTAAGTCGCCATTAAGGTAGTTGTCTCATGTGTTTATGAGAACTCCTAAGTGGTTTACCGGGAAAATATGAGTCAGTTGGAGAATTTAATGTCATATCGGCACGTTGGCCATAGTAGCACAATGGTAGTGCGGCTGGACGGAAACCAGAAGAACCGTGGTTCAAATCCCGGCTATGGCATTGAATTTTTCAGTCTGACTCAACGTTTCCACAATTTAGCCTACACACGGCCAGTGTGAAAGAATAATTAATTTCCATTAATTAACCTAATAGTGGTTAACTATAAAGCCCGGGCCTTAAAGTACTTACATGTAGTAAGTCGCCATTAAGGTAGTTGTCTCATGTGTTTATGAAAACTCCTAAGTGGTTTACCGGGAAAATATGAGTCAGTTGGAGAATTTAATGTCATATCGGCACGTTGGCCATAGTAGCACAATGGTAGTGCGGCTGGACGGAAACCAGAAGATCCGTGGTTCAAATCCCGGCTATGGCATTGAATTTTTCAGTCTGACTCAACGTTTCCACAATTTAGCCTACACACGGCCAGTGTGAAAGAATAATTAATTTCCATTAATTAACCTAATAGTGGTTAACTATAAAGCCCGGGCCTTAAAGTACTTACATGTAGTAAGTCGCCATTAAGGTAGTTGTCTCATGTGTTTATGAGAACTCCTAAGTGGTTTACCGGGAAAATATGAGTCAGTTGGAGAATTTAATGTCATATCGGCACGTTGGCCATAGTAGCACAATGGTAGTGCGGCTGGACGGAAACCAGAAGATCCGTGGTTCAAATCCCGGCTATGGCATTGAATTTTTCAGTCTGACTCAACGTTTCCACAATTTAGCCTACACACGGCCAGTGTGAAAGAATAATTAATTTCCATACGTTCAGCCTGTTGAGGTATCAGTTCAAGAGGTAAAGATCTACACGTTCTGTATGATTTTACAAGTGTCTTAATGTGGCGATGTATGGTATCTTTTGATGCATCAAGTTCTTCTGGAAGCCTACGAGTACTTTTTTGTGGATTTTCTCGTAGAACTTTGCGTGTATCCTCAATATTCCATACTTTAGGTCTTCTAGAACGTGGTAAATCTTTAGTGTTTTCGTCTACATTGTTGAAACGTTGGAACGTTGTGCCACACGCTCACTAACGACAACTTCTCCTTCCACTTCACATATTCTTCGAGCTGTGGCAGTGGCCTTATAATCTTGTTTGCAGTAGTGTTTTAGGATTCTAAGTTCAAACTTTGTGATTTCAATTTTGTGATTGTTTATTAACAACTGAAGACCGATACACGCTCGTAATAAGCTCAACAGTAGCTATGGCATCCTATAATAACATTGCCAAGACATAAAAAAAATTTCTAAATCACTAAAATAAAAAACCGACGTTACTTATGAGACCACCTAATAAAATCACACTCAAAAGCGTTCTTTACATGTGTTTGTAGATATAACTCAAGCAAAAGTCACTCTTCTTATTTTAGTGAGTTTTACCTGAAGGGTGCAAGGTGGATTTTCAGGCTACTCCTGCACCTGATTCACAGATATCTTCTTTTTCTTCTTCACTTCATGGCATAGGCAATCAAGTGCCTGTTCCACCTTCGAAGTCCTCCAGCCATCGTTTCCTGGGTCTGCCCACCGATCTCCTACCTTTAGGATGATACTGTAATATTTGTTTTGTAAGTCTATTATCTGGCATTCTTTCAACATGTTCCTTCCATTTCTGTTTGAGATCTTTTAACCTATCATTCATACTAAAAATGTCCAGCTCTTCTCTTATATTTTAATTTCTTATTAAGTCCCTCCTCGTGCATCCTTTCACACTTCTCAAGAATTTCATTTCTGAAGCCTGTATTTTACTCTGTTGCTTTTTAGTTAACGTCCAAGTCTCACTTCCGTATGTCAGTATAGGTGCAGCCATAACTTTGTAGAACTTTAATTTTGTTTCTTTACGCATTTTGTTTCTAAATGTTCTATTTATTGTTCCATACATTCTTTGAAATTTGCATATTTTATTGTAGACATGATATTCCTTGTCATAACTAACATCAGTTCCCAAGTAGTTAAAACGGCTTACCTATTCAACGCAACGATTATTTATAACTATTTTTGTTCTAATTGGCTATTTACCAATGAATGCCATTACCTTTGATTTTATAAGAGAAAATTTCATAATATATTGCTTACAAAGTTCACTAAGTTTAAAAATAGATTTTTGCAGGGCAGACTCGCTATTTTGTAAAATAAATAAGTCGTCAGAAAACAATAGAATATTTAAAAAGTTTTTATTTCAAATTTTAAAACCTACATTCACTAGCTGCTTCCATTTACACACTAGGTCGTCAATATAAATACTAAAAAGTGTAGGTGATAAAGTACACCCTTGTCTGACACCCTGATTAGTAGGATTTATTTTATTTATTCATTTATCACAGGATAAATAAATTTTAGGGATGAGGCGAGAAAGAGGGCGTCCGACCCAAGGAGTCACGGCAGTGCAGAGAGCAGAGTCCCTACACTTTTATCAGTTGGAAACTTCTTGCCAGGCTAGTACAACCGACATCCCCCCCACCTTGGTCCTGAAAGCGTCCACTAGGCCGACCCGAAGATCGTCCTACTGGAGGAGCAAGTTTTTCCCAGTAGCTTATCATCCTGCCATGCAGCGCCGAGACTCCCACCAACACTTCTAGCCTGAAATACCACCAAATTTAATTGGCCTACCCAGAATTCACCTGGAGACCCGGGAAAACCCCCCAAAACCGCATGGTTCAGATAGGTCGGCCACGAGAATCGAATCCGGACCTCCCGAATGTAGGCCACAGATGAATCCACTGAGCCATCCCGCTCGATACAAGAATCATTATTCTGATGTGGTTCATGTGCACGCTTTCCTAAAGTAGCAATCACAATATCCACATATGAAATATTCCATGAAAAATAAGTGCATTTTTTTATTTTTTTATAACCAGCCGATGACTTTCATCTGGCCTGTGTTGTGTGAGTAAACATAAGACAGCAGAAACTTACAGCAGATAAAATTTAACTGTTGGTTCAGCAAACAGTTTGTATTACATAAGCCTTTTGCTAAATTGGTCATTTCCAACAGACCCGCCGTCATACATTTTCTCGGTTTCACTTCATACATGCTGAAACGTCCAGGTATCGATTTCTTTGAAATCACTAGGCAGAGGAAGTCGTATGACTATTACAGGCCTTCTTGTTTTTATTGGCAGAAATAAAGCCTCGGCTACCGTTTCGTGCTTTGCATGACAGCTACAATGTTCCTAAGTTTATACGCTCGTCTGTTTGACTTCGACAGTCATGTAGTTTTAATGAGGAAGCCAATAACTCCTCCATAACTTAGTAACAACTGTGAGGAAAATGTCTTATGGGCATAGCAGTTCATTTACCTTACCTCCCTGAATCTAGAACATCAAACATCAGCATATAAAATAATCGAATGATGATTCATTAAAATCTGTGTTAATTGCTAGTTCGAGTTGTTTTTGGATGTAATTTACGTCCTCCAACGTTAAGTCATATCGGACGATGAATGGAATGGGTGAAATAGTGCTCAAATGAGCCTGGGGTCCATGGAGCTTAGAGTTAGCCTACATTCGTCTTTCAGGATGGGGGAAATCCCGGAAAAAACCTTATCCAGTTAACTCACCCTGACCGAGATTCGAACTTGGGACCTCTTGAACGCGAGGAAGACACGTTACCATCTAGGCTACCGAGGTGGGAAGTTCGAGATGTATTTATGCCTTTTTCAAGATACATTTTGATTGGAAACTTACATTAGTAAGTATATTAGTAAGGTACTCGGATTAAGTTACGGTACGTAGGGGATACGGCACTTCGACCAGTCTTGATCTACTGTTCCTAATTCCTGGTTGGGGCATCCCTAGGAGAAAGGATGAGGCGAGAACAGACAGAGGGCGGCCGTCCTAAGGATCCACGGTAGTGCAGAGGGCAGGGTGCCTACATCTTAATAGTTTGAAACTCCCCGGCAGCTCACCTGACTCCGGTCCGGAAACAGCTCTACCATACTGGGTTCACCCGCCTCAGTAGCGTAGAGGTAACGTGTCTGTTTCACGTTCAAGAGGTCCCACGTTGGAATCTTGGTCAGGTGAATTACCTGAATAAGGTTTCTTCCCTTATCCTGAAAGACGATATCGGGTGTCTCTAAGCTCTATGGACCCGGGCTCATTTGAGCATCATTTCACACATTTCATTTATCGTCCGATATGACTTATTACCTAACGTTGAGGGACGTAAATTTGAGAGAGAGAGAGAGAGAGAGAGAGAGAGAGAGAGAGAGAGAGAGAGAGAGAGAGAGAGAGAGAGAGAGAGAGAGAGAGAGAGAGAGAGAGAGAGAGAGAGAGAGAGAGAGAGAGAGAGAGAGAGAGAGAGAGAGAGAGAGAGAGAGAGAGAGAGAGAGAACGGGCTTGGAGATCGTTCTACGGAGGAGGAAGGTTAACTAAGAACATTTATTCTGCCATGCACCGCCGACAGTTCTACCCTGAAAAAGACCAGCAGAAGAGAGATGAATGTGAAATGATAATGGAGATGAAATGGAGGGACAGGAAATTCGGGGGATGTAGAAAAACCCCATGGGTCAGGTAGATCGACTACGGGAATCGAACACGGGCCTTCCGAATGCGGGCCACAGACGAAACCACTGAGCCATCCCACTCGGTATAGTAGTAAAGTACTTTCTTAGTACTTGCTTATTTAACTACAATTTATTAAAATACTTCCCAATATTACAATAATTTGAAAACTACTAAAGACTTGGTTGATAAAAAAAATTACAAGCTTTAAGAAATGTTTCATTCCCGCCACCCAATATAATCGTTTAGTACAAGGATGCAATGACTTTTAATACCCTTGAAAACATATTGCTGTCCTACTATGAGACTTCGCAAAAACCTATCTAAATATTTCTGAGAAATACTCCTTCCAGTACTGGTTCATTATAACAAAATCGAATCTTCGCAGTATCAGACAATTCGCCTTCAGCTGTCGATTATTGAGTATGGTATTAATTTTTTTTTTCACAATCTCTTCAGTCGTAGCAGCTTTAGAGTTACCCTGAGGGCTCATCATCTTGTTTGGGTGTACAAACACGTTTCAATTCTGCTGCAGCCCACTCTTTATTCATCGGAAAAAGGGAGGCAGTCCTTTAGTGCTGAAGGTAGCTCTTTTTATACTTCTGTAGAGTTTAAAGTAAACTCTTAAGAAAGAAGTGCTTTATTACAGCTGCATTTCAGTTTTATTTATTTTGCACAAAATGAATCATACTTATATGTGTAATATGCACATATGTAAATGTGTATATACTTATACATGTACGTATCAGTTTCTGTAACGTGGTGGGTGACAGTAGAGAACATTTACTTCCAACCTTTTTTAAATACCTCTCAAATCCTGTTAATTGTTAAAGACTGTCGATCGTTAGTGCCTGACTGAACTCAGGGTCCATAAAGATTTGAGCTACCTATCGAAAATTTCTTTTTTCCTTAGGATGAGGGAAGCCTTGGGAAATCCTTATTCAAACAATAATTCATTCCAAACTGAGGGTCACTAAAGATCCTCATAATATGGCACACACGCTAACCTAATAACATGAAACTGAAGCTCTAAGTGCTTGTTGAATTTTATATAAGTGGGGAAACCTTTAGGAAGGTCGGAAAATGGACGTTGGTCAAAAAGGCAGCAATTTATACGGCATACAATACAGATATTACAGACATGCTTGTTACAATAGCAGGCATTACAGACATGATATATTTATAACAGACATGTGCAAATGCTCCCAACAGTAATTCTACTGCCACGTCAATTGTACGTCTCTATTGATTGCTATTGTAAAGTACATATTTTAAGAAAACTTGACTCTGTGGGGGTGTTTTGGATTTTGGATGTCATCTGTATCAAAACGATTACTGCACATTGTTCCATTGCCTCAGTCGAGCTGCATCTCTCTGGATGAAGATCACTACGGACCTGTGTAGCCCATTTTATAATAGATTTACATCGCTACTAATATGTCAGTAGTAAAGCGAAACCAACTCCTATCATGTGAGGAAGATATTCTGAGGTTTCTGAAAAGCTAATATGAGCCGATTCGTGCAGGAATCGATAGTGGATAGAAACAAATGAAGGTTGCATTCGCCAATTCGCTTCCACTCTGAAGAAATTGATTCATATCTAAGTTTAAGAATCAAAAGCATCAGAATATCTTCCCCACGTGGTAGGAGCTGGTTTAGCTCTACGGCTGTGAACACCTTTGTTGTAATGTAAATCTAATCGTAACATGGACTATAGATAATGAGTGATTTATATGTGCTTAATACTTAATGTACGAGGGCTGTTCAATAAAAAATGATCACAATTTCTTTTTGACAACGTACCTTTACTCATCCTCATAATGTTGATGGTCCTTCTCAAAATAGTCTCCCCTGAATGCGATGCACTTGTTCCAGCGTTTCTGCCAGTCTTCAAAGACATGTTGGAAACCATTTTTTGAGAGATCCTTCGAAATCGCCTCCGCAGCCTTCACCACTGCTTCTGATAATGGATAATGCCTCCCACCAAGGCTTTTCTTCAAGTTAGGGAATAGAAAAAAGTCACATGGGGCTAAATCCGAACTATAGGGAGGGTGAGGGATGTACTTCACGTTGATTTTTGCAAGATATTCAGCAACAACATTGGCAATATGCGGCCGCGCATTATCGTGGTGCAGCAACCAGGCTGCTTCACGGAAATGTGATCTTTTGCGCCTGATATGGACTTGCAATGTTTTCAGGACATCCCTGTAGTATTGTCCAGTTACTGATGTGTGTGCAGGTACAACATGCTGATAAACCATTCCATGAATATCAAAGAATAAGATGAACATAACTTTCCCAGCAGAAGCAACCACTTTTGATTTTTTGGTGGTTGGTGATGAAGGAGATTTCCATACTGAGCTTTGCTGTTTGCTCTCAGGATCAAAATGATGTAGCCAAGATTCATCAGCAGTGATTACGTTTGAAAAAAACTCCATATCTTCCTCTAACAAGCTTTAACTGAATGTTACCTCCATTGCAGCGGTAGCCGATACTGAACATGCCTGAACTTGCCTGATTCTTATAGGTGGGAAACAGAAGTACCAACAATGAAACTACTACGGCGTGTTTTTTTTTTCACATTAAGCTGACAGAATATAATAAGATTGAATTTTAGTGCAAAAAATTATGACCGTAAAAAATTATGATCATTCTTTATTGGACAGCCCTCGTATAATGTAACTGTATTGATATAGCGTCAATATCACTCTACTCCGGACAGTAGGATGCACTTTTCTGGTTAACGTAACATCATTTAGTAATAATACAGTACTAAAATGTGAGGCTCCAGCGTAGTAAAGCTTATCTTGTGCTAAAATTAATTGGGGTTGAGAATAACTTCATGAATAATTAAGCAAACATTTGACACATATCTCAAAATTCAGCCCTTGCATTAAACATTAGAAATTTGGAAATGAATTGATCAAAAACACCAACAATGATACGATATTGCTAGTAGAGGGTTGTGATCTACCGTAACAATTAAATGCATACGTAAATAAGTATGTGTTGAGAAACTGGCAATGTTAAGAGTTGCTGGGAGAGTTATTGTAAATTACATTTCCCCCATCCCCATTCCCTTTAATAATGAACAATTTTTCAACAGTTAACAGAAGTCTTATCCTGTTTATTTTTATATTTATGTATTTAAAGTTAATCGAGAATCACATTTGTGGAAATTGTTTTATTACGTATTGCCTCATAGATACAATGATACTAGGAGAATACAGTAGGCTTAAGCTATAGTCAAATCTTTTAAGATATATCTGACATTTCATTTATACACAGGCACAAAACTTTATATAAAATGACATTTTTTATTCAGAAAGTGTAAAAGCATGTACCTATTTTCGTGAAATCTAGGTATCGAATTTTTTATTGGAACACGATATTTCCTTTACTTCAACATCGATACTGGGATTCATATTAATTGCTGCTAACATCCTGATAGGTAGAGAAGATATTGTGTACATCCAGAAGTGGAGATTCCACTGCGAATTCATGTCTTACAGCAGTAGCACCATCCTGCTGGAACAAAGCATTAGCAATTTTACGTTCATCCAGTTGCTCAAACAAATGTGCCAGAATGTCTTGATAAGGACCAGCGTTTAAACTCCCATTGAAGAAAATTGGCCATATTACTCTCTGGCGAGACAGCGTAGCCCAGACACCAGCCTTTTGAAGCTGTGAACCAACTTCCACATACTTCATGGTTAGCTCGATTACTATATTCGACGTTCTCAGAGTTTACTTGACCAGCATTCATCTGACAAGTGGAAGACACCTTTTTCTTCTTCATCCTCAAAATACTCCAGAAAAGAATACACAAAATTTGAAATTCAGGCCATTTTAATTGATGACGACGTGTTTGTAGGGGTAGAGATGGGCCTTACGGACCATTTTTTCTAAGTTTTTCTTCTGAACCGAGATAATGATATTTGTGGCCCTTCAGTCAAAACGTCTCTATACTTGTGCAAAGTTTCACGTGTGAGCAAACTAACGGTATTGTAATGCAAACTACAGACCAGTTTGTGCATTATAGGAATACATGGAAATCTAACGTCATATTAGTAGTATTAGCATTCAATTATTATTTTAACATGTTTTATCTTAGGACTTGATTGGACTGGGATTGGGATTTCATTACGGAGGGGATTCGGTACGTAGGCCACAATGCTGGGACCATTGTTCCTATGTCCCCAAGTGGGGGCACTCCCGGGAGGAAGGATGAGGCGCAGGAGACAGAGAGTGGCCGACCCAAGTAGCCACGACAGCACAGAGGGCAGGGTCCCTACAGTTTACTTGGATAGACTTCCCCCGATAGGCCAGGACAACGAACTCGCTCCCCTACAGCGGGGCGGCAATGATCCCAGCAGCCGAGCCCTAATGGTCCCAGGCAGGTGACCCGAGCCCCAAAGGTCCCTGGCTAGCGGTCCCGAAATGGTCCCAGCAGAGGAGCAGAGATCGGCAACCGACCTACCGGAGGAGGAAGCATATCATCCTGCCATGCACTACCGAGACACCCGCCGACGCTTCTACCCTGAAAGAGACCACCAGATGAGAGATGATATAAAATAATGGAGCTGAAATGGAGGGACAGGAAATTCGGGGGATGTAATTAACCTACCCAGCATTCGCCTAGCGACCCGAGAAACCCCCGAAAAAACCCATGGATCAGGTAGTTCGGCCACGGGAATCGAACCCGGGCCCCCCAAATGCGGCCACAGACGAAACCGCCTGAGCTACCGGTTGGGACTTCATGACTCTCTGGGCAAGACAGACACCCTCTCTTATTTTTTCATTAATAAAGAAGCAGTCAACCGAGTTTTGTGATCGGTAGTCACCTCCATCTCACGTGAATCGAACGTGCGTACAGAAAGACAGTTCTGCACCACTGCAGTATATCAACTGGTCTACGAACTGGGAAACCATGTAGTCCGAAGTTCAACTCTGCACCTCCCCTTAGAGATAAGGGGCTCGCTGAACTTATAATGACCTCATTCATTTAAGCCAGCTGGCGGTAAAGGCCGAATAAGTATGAATATCCTTCATTCACACATGCAATTATATATAGCTCTTGATTGCGTTTTCTGTGCTTAATAACTGCAATATACCATAGACCTCTTCCATGAAAACATGCAAGACAATTGTGGGAGTACAAGTACCCATGCAAAATGCAGCAATAACTAAGGAGAAAGCTGATTTAGCTTTCTACACAACCTTTCTGCAATAGCAAAGCTTGGTGATTCCTCTCAGCCATTACGTTTGCCTAACTCAGGTGAATCCTGCAGAAACAATTGAGAACTAAAGAACATGACGCAGCTTATAGATTTGTCCTTTCCTTGTGTTATTTTGCGTTTCGCAAATCAGACTTGGGTCACGTTATACGTATGACTACATAACTTCTATAAATATTTTATTTTACTAATGTGCAACAGTGATATTGAATATAAAATGAATGAAGCGAGGAACTGTTTTAAGTAGACTTTATTAATAATAAGAGAGCAGGTATAAAACACGCAGAAAGACATTTTCACGCGGTGGAAGTCACACAATAAACAAATTTAAAAAAGCTAACTTTAGTGAAGATTACAGAAGCTCTTTTCAAACAGTGTTGCGTGTAAATTAATTGTTCTTTCACACTGGCCGTGTGTAGGCTAAATTGTGGAAACGTAGAGTCAGACTGAAAAATCCAATGGCATAGCCGGGATTTGAACCACGGATCTTCTGGTCTATCCATTGAGCTACTATGGCCAACGTGCCATACATTAAATTCTCCAACTGACTTGTATGTCATATCGGCACGTTGGCCATAGTAGCTCAATGGTTAGAGCGGCTGGACGGAGACTGAATTCAGAATGACGGAGACTAGAGTCAGACTGAAAAATCCAATGCCATAGCCGGGATATGAACCACGGATCTTCTGGTCTAACCATTGAACTACTATGGCCAACGTGCCATACATTAAATTCTCCATCTGACTCGTATGTCATATCGGCACGTTGGCCATAGTAGCTCAATGGTTAGAGCGGCTGCACGGAGACTGAAGTCAGACTGACGGAGACTAGGGTCAGACTGAAAAACCCAATGCCATAGCCGGGATTTGAACCACGGATCTTCTGGTCTAACCATTGAGCTACTATGGCCAACGTGCCATACATTAAATTCTCCAACTGACTCGAATGTCAGTATGTCTCGTATGTTATATCGGCACGTTGGCCATAGTTAGCTCAATGGTTAGAGCGGCTGGACGGAGACCAGAAAATCCGTGGTTGAAATCCCGGCTATGGCATTGGATTTTTCAGTGAGACTCTACGTTTCCACAATTTAGCCTACACACGGCCAGTGTGAAAGAACAATTAATTTCCATTAATTGACCCAATAGTGGTTAACTATAAAGTCCGGGCCTTAAAGTACTTACATGTTGTAAGTTGCCGTTAAGGTAGTTGTCTCATGTGTTTATGAGAACTCCTAAGTGGTTTACCGGAAAAATACGAGTCAGTTGGAGAATTTAATGTCATGTCGGCACGTTGGCCATATTAGCTCAATGGTTAGAGCGGCTGGACGGAGACCAGAAGATCCGTGGTTCAAATCCCGGCTGTGGCAATGGATTTTTCAGTCTGATTCTACGTTTCCACAGTGTTGCATGTGTTTCCATCACTGTCAGAATTTGAAGCCACTGCATCTGAAAATGATGAGCAATGGTTACATACACCTATACACATGGAACTAATTAGTAGGAACGTAATTCTGTGTTTTCAAAGTGGGTATAGAGCACGGTATTTAAAGATGTGTGTAAATACCGAGCATATGGAAATATTATGGTTCTGTCATGTATATCACGCATTTATATAGTCCATCAACAACTCTAGCATAATCTGATAAAAATTATGGCTAGGCGGCAATATATTGACAAGGCTTAGGTCTCTTAGAAAACACACGATCTTGTATTAGCAATGCTGTGATAGAAGTTTAATGTAGATGTAGATCCATTTATGACATCGTCGTGGACTGCGATGTAGTACTGTCTACCCTTTCCCATCCAGAGCGCAGAATACTTACTGTCTGCCCAGCACAAGTAGGCAAGGCAGAGGAATGTGTACGGTAATAAATTTTCCTGTGTTTATGCTCGCCTTCCGGATATGATATGGATGCTAGGTTCATGTAAAATACAGTGTTGTCACCTAACTCACCCATGCACTGCAGTTACTGAAACGAGCATTAGATCTGGCAGCATGGGTGACTTACATGCACTCCCAAACAGTAATTTCATAGTAAACAAATCCACTAACAGAGCGGATATACAGTTCAAGCTCCTCTCCCCTTCATTCCCTTCTTGGGCAGTTTACTGCCGTAAGGTTATTGAGGTCGGGGCCGGGCAGTTCGAACTGTAAACTGTTAAGCAGCGCGATCACCCAACGTAAAAAGATCCAGATAACTGAAACATAAGTCTCGAACGTTTTATAAACGTCCAACGGCTATATAAAGGAGTCAATCGTGAGTAATCTGGTGAAGAGAATGCACATCTTAGTGAATCAGTCAGCGAGTGCGTTTGTACTTTGACGAAAATCATAGTTCTTCAAGGGAGTTTATGAGGACTCCCAGAAATCCCTTGCTGTTACTGCAAGGAATTCGAGATTTGTACATTTGACTCCCCAACGAGTGAACGTCCGTAAGAGAGGCTACGTCGGTCTTACTGTATTTCGTTAGGCCGCTACATCTCGAGAGAAAATTAACTAAATGTGAGAAGGAAAAGTACAATGACAATTGTATAGTTCACATTCTTGAGGTGACAATGAAAATTACTGAAGTAGGTAAAAGGTTTGAAAACTAGACGAAGTTACAACATACACACACATTTCAATAACAGAAGTCGGATTTAGTGATAAAAGGCGCAAAATTACAATACAGGAATCATTTAGCTGTATACAGGTTAATGAGAACAGGTTTGTACGTTATTATAGGTGTGTTCGATGTTTATTTGGTTTATTATTATTATCGCATTCATATGCATAAACAGCATAAGTTAAATTCATCTTGCAAACTACATGTTACAGGAAAATGCACACATTTAACACGTGGCAAGTTTATCAGATTAAGAAACACTATGAAATTTTGAGTTCTAAAATCACTTTTCTTTAACTATAACGTAAAAGACAGCATTTGTACTGTCTTGGTAGTGCCATCAAAAGTTTTATTATAAACAGTTTTAAACATTTTACAATGTTTGAATACATGCATCTGTTACGCAGTTGATACTATATTTGGTGAGTCACATGACCTTCATTAGGGTCGCCATTTTTAAGCATACGATGTCGAATTTCTGGGTGAAATATATTTCTTCTAGATAAATTGTAATTCGACTGGAAGACCCCATTAAGCATTGTATGATCAATATGAGCTAATGTACATCGGGAAGTTTTAATATTCAGTCTTACTAAGTCTGCCACAAAAGAATTGAGCATACTGCAGGCATTAATTTTCAATTCTTAGGAATATTTTCAGGATTTGTCGCTTAAACAAGAAGCAGCAATGTTTAGAAAGCTTTCACTCTTAATATAATTAACAAGTGAGTGTAACGAACAGTGGGAACTAGAAAAGAGCTTAAGGAAATGAATGTGGGTTGCGAGTTACTTACGACTTGAAGTACACAATGTACCGTTCACATTAAGAAACAGTCTGTCTGGAGCGTTTTGAAAATTTGGGTCAACAGCAGGTGGCAGTGTAGAAAGCCTCTTCAACCACTGCTCTGTCTGAGTCAGTGACAGACGTGCCTGGTGTTATTAATCTCAGTTTTGTATCACATCTATGAACTCTGCTGTTAAATAATGTTCTGGTCTATACAAACACTAGTTGTCATCACTTTCATTTTAGCACAAATTTCCATTGATATGCTACTTTCTTCTAAAGGAGTAATAGTGGTAGATTTTAAGTAATAATTATTCAATATAATTCTGAGATGAATGTCCTTAAAATGTGCTAGTGTTACGTAGCTGTAAAAATATGTAGTGATGAGAATATAAGAAGAATAAATAAACTTTCCCGTTTAACCATTGTTCGCATCTGTTAAAATGTTCACATAAAACTGTTTATATAGGGCTTCATTGTCACTTCATTACTGATTTTTTATTTCAGAGATATACTCTATAGAACTATCGTTTTCTTTTTCTGTGATATCAAGGCAACGAAGTACTTTACAGCTTCCTTAGATTAAAATAATTCTTTTTTGTGCTTCATGATCGGGATATATTTTGTTACTGTGTTTTGCCAACCTTTTCATGATTCTGGCATTTTCGCTACCATTTTCAAGATTTCGTTACCATTTTGCATTTTCAAGATCCATTGCTTTCTTCTTTTTTATGGGGGCAGTTATCAAAGTATCTAAGCTCGCGATTGTATCTTCATTTTCCTATCTCACATGGTTAGGTAAATTATTTATTGTTTTGTTCGTCATTATCAAGGCTTCAAAAACTTATTTCTAATAATAAACATATATAGTGGATCTGCAACTGGAAACTTGCACTTTGTAGGCAAACGTTTTATGAAATGGTTGAAGATTTATTAATTTTAACTCAAGTAGTAGGTAAGGGCATTAAATTTTTCTTTACCCAAATATATTCATACAATACAAGGGTCGGCTGATAAGTTCCGGGCCTCACATAGAGATTTTTTTGTGTGTAGTTTACGTCCTCCAACGTTGTCCTTTTTTTAATTTACGTCCTCCAACGTTAAGTCATATCGGACGGTGAATGAATTGGGTGAAATGATGCTCAAATGAGTCCAGGGTCCATGGAGCTTACAGTTACCCGACATTTGTCTTGAAGAATAAGGAAAATCCCGGAAAAAAACTTATAAAGGTAACTCACCGAGATTCAAACTCGGGACCTCTTGAACGTGAGGCAGACACGGTACCATATACGCTGCCGAGGCGGGCAACGTTAAGTCATATCGGACGATGAATGGAATGGGTGACATGATGCTCAAATAAGCCCAGGGTCCATAGAGCTTTGAGTTACCCGACATTCATCCTTCAGGATAACAGAAAACCCTGGAAAAGACCTTATTCAGGCAACTCACCCTGACCGAGATTCGAACTCGGGACCTCTTGAACGTGAGGCAGGCACACTACCATCTCCGTTACCGAGGTGAGCACCAAGATTATAATGCAAATATGCGGTTCCTTCATTCGAAAAAATTGAGTTTAGAAACAGGTCCTCGCGCGAGTGTTTTTTTTTTTGGGGGGGGGGGTAATTTACGTCCTCCAACGTTAAGTCATATCGGACGGTGAATGAGTTGGGTGAAATGATGGTCAAATGAGTCCAGGGTCCATGGAGCTTACAGCCATCCGACATTCGTCTTTAAGGATAAGGGAAAACCCTGGAAAAACCCTTATCTAGGTAACTCACCCTGACCGAGATTCGAACTCGGGACCTCTTGAACGTGAGGTAGGCACACTACCATCTACGCTACCGAGGCGAGCACCAAGATTATAATGTAAATAGACGGTTCCTTCGTTCCAAAAAATTGAGTTTAGAAACAGGTCCTTGCGCGAATGTGTGAATAGCATAATTCAAAAATGGGAAGTCTGCTCCGAAACAGATTTTATATGGACAATTTTTTAAAAATTTGTTTTAATTAGACGTATATTTTTTAGTTGTTTGTACACACATAGATATTTTTCAGAAATATCAACAAATCTAGTATTTGCAGTGAAATCTCAATATGAAGCATTTAGATGGAATTCAATGCTTTATCTACTGGGTAGGTGATAGAGAAAATATAAATTCAAACCTGTTTAAAAATGTCATCGTTGCTATAAGGCTTTACTCATCTATAATCTTTAATGGCTTTTCCTTTTAGTATTTCTATCTGATATATCAATACAACTACTCTTTTGAATGTTAATATTTAATTCATTCAGCATAATCTTTCAGTACCATTGTATACGGATGCTGGAAGTCAGGAAATTAGTAAATATCTTCCGGAATAAAAAACAACTGTTTTGAATGAAATAGACGAAAGAACAGGCATATACACAGGGCGTCCAGAAAGTAAGTTCTGTTTCAATTTATCTTCGCTGCAGCGCTGCGATTGCAGTTCCGCACATGCGCAGTAGACTCTCTGTATCAAGGAGAAGAAACGTGAGCCATTGTGACATCACTGTCAGCCACGTACGCTTTGTTGTGCTTGTTTACAATGTCGGTGTTGATTGAAAATCCCGCCGCTTGTGAAATCAGATCTGTGATTCGTTTTCTGAATACTAGGAAAGTGAAACCAATTGAAATTTATAGGCAAATTTGCGATGTCAAAGGGTGTTGTGTTTCTTCACGACAACGCACAACCACACACTGCAAATGCGACGAAAAACACCCTACAGGGATTTGGTTGGGACGTGTTTGACCAACCCCCGTACAGCCCTGACCTCGCTCCTAGCTACTTTCATCTGTTTCTGCATCTCAAATGTTTCCTTGGCGGTCAACACTTCGACAATGATAAAGAGCCGAAAGAAAATGTTTCCAACTGGTTGAAGACACAGGCGGCAAACTTCTATGAAGAAGGTATACAAAAACTTGTGCCTCGCTATGACAAATGCCTGCAAAATTTCAGCAGTTATGTGGAAAAGTAGTTTAAGAGTTGTAGAATTTTGTTCAATAAATAATTTTTCTGTATCTGTACTCAATTTAATTGTATTACCAAACAGAACTTACTTTCTGGACGTACCTCATATAACGAAATTGTGTAGACATAACGGGCGAATTGGAAATACCTAATGCGTTAGGGACTAAGGGCAGAATATCGGGTGATTCATTGTCACAGAAACATCATACTGTTAACATAGGCAGTACTGCTGTACTACAGTGCGACCGCCTCGGTAGCGTGGTGGTAGCGTGTCTGCCTCACGTTCAAGAGGTCCCGAGTTCGAATCTCGGTCAGGGTGAGTTACCTGGATAAGGCTTTTTTCAGGGTTTTCCCTTATCCTAAAAGACGAATGTCGGGTAACTCTAAGCTCCATGGACCCTGGGGTCATATGAGCATCATTTCACCTACCCCATTCATCGTCCGATATGACTTAACGTTGGAGGACGTAAAATTACAAAAGAAGAAGTACTTCAGTGACGACCTTGTAAACTGTGGTGCTTCAGTTACCTATCGTTAGGATTATATGAAATAGGTTTTAGGTTGAAAACATTGATTTAAACATCTTTTCTGGTGTTTTTAAAAGCTATTTGAATTGGTGTATCTCATATAAGGAAGTGCATTTTGAATAACATATTGCACATACTTTCCTATTTCAAACCGTCGTAGTTAAGCAGCTTGGGGTATGGATGCGTTAAACTGCAAAATTTTGATGACAGATTCCGGTAAGTTTGCTTTTTTTCCTACTTAAGGTACATTTTCTCGTATTCTAGTTAGCAATGGCATAAATCTTTCAGGATTTATAATATCAGGATTAACATCATTGTCCATACAAAGGTAATGTATGCAGCATTGGTGGTACCTGAGAAAATGGACGTTATGCTTTTACGTTTTGAAAATAAGACATTTCGTAAACCCCTTCAGTTTCAATCCTGCGATCCACTGATTTCTACTTAATGTGTACCAATAATGTGTATGATTTAGAAATTAATGTAGGTATCTGAAATTATGAAACACACTTTCTTTATCTTTGTGCATATAATCTTTTAGTTCTTAACTGCAACATAGCTTAGTAAAGGGTAAGGGATGGATAACGTAGGGAGACGTCTCGCACCGACCAACCGAGCTACTGACAGTTATTATACGAGGGCTGTTCAATAGAGAATGATCACAATTTTTTTTTTTCACAACGTACCTTTGCTCATCCTCATAATTTTGATGGTCCTTCTCAAAATAGTCTGCCCTGAATGCGATGCACTTGTCCCAGCGTTTCTGCCAGTCTTCAAAGACATGCTGGAAACCAATTTTTGATAAATCCTTCAAAATCGTCTCCGCAGCCTTCACCACTGCTTCTGACGATGGATAATGCCTCCCACGAAGGCATTTCTTCAAGTTAGGGAATAGAAAAAAGTCACATGGGACTAAATCCGGACTATAGGGAGGGTGACGGATGCACTTTACGTTGAGTTATGCAATATATTCAGCAACAACATTGGCAATATGCGGCCGCGCATTATCGTGATGCAGAATCCAGCCTGCTTCACGGAAATGTGGTCTTTTGCGCCTGATGTGGACTTGCAATGATTTCAGGACATCCCTGTAGTATTGTCCAGTTACTGATGTGTGTGCAGGGACAACATGCTGATAAACCATTCCATGAATATCAAAGAATGACATGACCATAACTTTCCCAGCAGAATCAACCACTTTTGCTTTTTGGGGGGTTGGTGATGAAGGATATTTCCACGCTGAGCTTTTCTGTTTGCTCTCAGGATCAAAATGAAGTAGCCAAGTTCCATCAGCAGTGATAACGTTTGAAAGAAACTCCGGATCTTCCTGTAACATCAACTTTAACTGCATGCAGACGTGCATGCGAATGTCCTTTTGTTCGGGAATCAACAGTCTTGGAACCCATTGCACACAAACACGTCTCATGTGTAATGTTGCTGTCACCAACGTGTGTGTGGCACCCAATGAAGTCTTCAGTATTTCAGAAAGTGATCTTAAGGTAATTCGTCGATCCTGTCTCACAATGTCAGCAGTAGTGTTGATGTTTTCTTCCGTAAGAGCAGTAACTAGAGCACCGGTTCCACCTTCCTTTGAAATTGATTGTCTCCCCTCTTTAAACATTTTAAACCACCTTCGAGCTGTGCTGTAGGGAAGAAGAGACTCTCCATAGGCCTCCTGTAGCATTGTATAGGCCTCAACTGAAGATTTGTTGAGAAGAAAGCAGAATTTCAAAGCCGCATATTGTTCCTTGAGTGTTACCTCCATTGCAGCGGTAGGCGACACTGAACATGTCTGAACTTGCCTGGTTCTCACAGGCGGGAACCAGGAGTACCAACAATGAAACTACTAAGGCATGTTTGATTTACATTAAGCTAACAGAATATAATAATATCGAATTTTAGTGCGAAAAATTGTGATCATTCTTTATTGAACAGCCCTCGTAGTTTGAATGTTTTAGCTACTTACCTACCTCGTACACATCGGCCTACACACAGATAAATTGCAGCTAACATCCCTTATCATTTTCAGTCACAATTAATAATGTTAGGCGACCACTGCTGACTACAATAGGTAGATATGGTTTGCTGCTTCCTTGCTGTAAGAGTGAAATGCTTGCTTTACGAACATTAGTTGCTGAATTAGTCAACAAAGAGAAGGTGAGTTTTAAGCTTGTGCTATCAGTACTAAAAGTTACCAATGATTACAAAAGTAAATTTGAAATATTGTGGCGTTTTACTGCCAGTCCGTGTGGAAGAAGTTAGTCACAAAAATAATGGGTAAATAACGTGACCTCGAAGAATAGCAGGGATAAAAAACACTTGATTAAAATGTCTTTCCAAATTGAAGACACCCTAAGACCACGGGTATATGAATCTTCTATGAGGTAAATAAAAATCAGAATGGAATTAGCTCAATAAAGGACATATGATGATGGAAACAAATTTTCACACCAACAAAACATAGCTTGAAAAAATTTGTGAAAAAGTGGCTTATAGTTAAATTCAAGACAGTGATAATGCTTCATATAAAGGTGTTGTAAGGTACACATTTTGAATTTAAAATAACATAGACTCACGAAAAATCCCAAATTAACTGCTAGTATGTTGCTAAACAACTCAGGTAAGGAAAGGATCACTAGGAAAGGACTGGAGCTTCTGAAAATCAGTAAACACGTAAATCTTTATTAGCTAGAAAAAATGAGTTGAAATTCATATTTAAAGGATATTACTAAGATCTGAAATACACAATTGAAATAACTTTACCTGGACCTTTTTTTAAAAATTTGTTTTTGATGTAAGATTTTAAAATACTGGCAAGAAGAGCTCAGTTTGCGGAAGGTTCTGGTGAAATGTATGTAACATCTACCTAGATTGTATTATGCAAACTGTAAAATATTCCACCAAAGTCATCAGTTGCAAAGGACTAGACGATTAGATTATTTGTCCAATGCTCGCTCACTGTATCAGTACGAGCAAATATGTATACGAAGTAGGCTAAACCACGAGACTAGGGGAAAAAGTCTATCAGTGATACTGCTATTTTTAAAGAGGAGCAGTTGCTAGTTAAGAGTTGACTACTGAGTATCGGAGCTGTCAAAGTAGGCTAACAGAGTAGTGTAATAGTGAGTGTTGGTCGGCGGGCAGTGAGCGTTCAAAGCTACGAGCAGCGAAAGGTGGTGCGTGCAACAGAAACGTAAAATAACATTAGACTGACGTGCTTCCACGGTGTTATATGTAAAAAGTGAAAATAATTGTATGTTAGCATTGAGCTAATGAGTCTAGTGACAAATAAAGTTAGTTTGGTGTAGCTTTGTGATGTCACTTTTGTCACATTATGAACTATTAAAAAACATGGATAGTAAAATTAAAGGTTTTAGCTTCCGTTTAATTTTGTATGGTGTCGTTCACCCCTGTTCTACATTCATAAGATAGTAATGAGCAATCAATAAGTCGATAACCATGGTTACTTCCACAAGTGCAGTTTCACTTGTAAGTGATACTAAAGACAACATAATTAAATCATTTAAAGCAGCTAAAAACGAAGTCTATTGAATGCTTTAAGCAACTAATACAGGAATAAGCATGTCATGAATAAGCATGTAGTAGCTGCAGATTTTTATTTAAATTATATTTATAATTGGTTTACTAACAGCAGTGTTTTCCAAGTGGATCGCAACACGTATACACAAACATTGCGAACTCTAAGGAGGGAGAGAGTGAGAGAGAGAAAGAGAGAGAGAGAGAGAGAGAGAGAGAGAGAGAGAGAGAGAGAGAGAGAGAGAGAGAGAGAGAGAGAGAGAGAGAGAGAGAGAGAGAGAGAGAGGACGTTAGCCAAAATTAAAAAGCGTAAGGGAATTGCACGAGTTATATTTAATAACAAAAAGACAACAATATGCAAAGGCTTAACTACTTCTGCGCGATGTTTTCATTAATTATTCTTAGAAATTGGATTAGTTTTGTGCAGAGAAATAAAATGGATGCAATTATAGAAAGAATATCGTATGATGTAAACACCTCTTCTCAATTTTATTGGGTCGCAACTAGGTTTTATTTTCTTTCTTGAGGGTTGGACACAACTCACGTTAACCTTTTTAGTCATGCTATGGACGTTCCCTTGTCAAACAATTTTTTTGTTTTTGCTGGCTGAACTATAGGGTTTCATGGTTTCTATCAGTTTTAATTGTTAAACACGCTCACAATCACTTCCACATACTTTCATACCTTGTAGTTAGTGGATAAGGAATGATTCTGGTAAAAAAAAAAAAAAAAAAAAAAGTCACGCCACAGCTGGGTTTCTGGTTTGAGAAGTTCAATGTTACTACCTGGTTATTATTCTGTTTTTATTATTATCATTATTATTATTATTATTATTATTATTATTATTATTATTATTATTATTATTATTATTATTATTATTATTATTATTATTATTATTATTATTATTATTATTATTATTATTATTATTATTATTATTATTATTATTATTATTATTATTATTATTATTATTATTATTATTATTATTATTATTATTATTATTATTATTATTATTATTATTATTATTATTATTATTATTATTATTATTATTATTATTATTATTATTATTATTATTATTATTATTATTATTATTATTATTATTATTATTATTATTATTATTATTATTATTATTATTATTATTATTATTATTATTATTATTATTATTATTATTATTATTATTATTATTATTATTATTATTATTATTATTATTATTATTATTATTATTATTATTATTATTATTATTATTATTATTATTATTATTATTATTATTATTATTATTATTATTATTATTATTATTATTATTATTATTATTATTATTATTAATCATCATCGCCATCATATCTGTCATTATACAATTATGAATTTGGAACCTTCCGCATAATTCTCAAAATAGGAAAATATAAAATAACTGAAATGAATGAAATGAAACTTAACTTTTTAAAGGCAGTATTCCGGTAACATACTTAATTTTTTAAATTCGGTTTTTGTCAAACAAAGCTAAGCTTTCAACTTTTTCCTCGAAAATTTATTTTATTTGGTCATTATAATCGAAAATACAGATCTCTGTCTTTAATAAAGTATTTACTGTGATAACAGATGGGATGTTTCTGAAAGACGGAGCATGTAGCTGCACGTCTGAAACGTTACACTGTGAACCAGGCTTTGCGTTGGCGATTTTGTTTCCGAAGCGTTGGCATTCCTGGGTCTACAGTCCTGCCCTCCGCGGAGAGCGGTGGGAGTAGACGTTCAGTCTTGGAGTCACTTCAGTTGTCGGCTAAGAGCCGTTGGTGTTGGTTATGTCGTGAAAGGTACGTGTCAGTGACGAACGAGTCCAACCGACAGCTTGTTGAACTCCACGATTCCTCCTATTCCTTGATCTGAACAGACAAATGATTGCGCACCATTTATATACAGTCAAATCCGGCAAGAGCTGTCGTGTGATGCTTGTTTCTTCGTAATTGCGAGTACGTTAGTGCACAAATGAAAAGAAAACGGTGGTTGTATTTTAATCCAAGTAAGCTTTATCTAGCAACGTGTTTAGATGTGCATACCACTCGTCGGTGTCGTGTGACTGAATATTAATTAGAGATTATTCCCCAGACAGTAACTTACTTGCAACCAGACAGCCAACAAATCAAGGCTTAGTGTTTCTGATAAGTATTTCAAAGCATCCTTAGCCAATTTTTGCGTCCATTATTTGTTTAAAAAATATATAGTGACGTTATAATTTGGTAGCGGTCCAAAGAGAGAGAAAAAAGTGTAGGAAGTAAGCAGCTTCCATTGTTGGCATAAGTTCAACTCTTTTAAACTACCAATAAACGTTATTTGTTGGAAACCAGCCAAACACTAATATCTACCATAAGTAAACTTCCAAAGTCCAATAATAGAAACACATCTAAAATATCACATTTTAATTTTATAATAGCTGTGTTTTCTGAAAGTTCTAATTACCATTTAATACTATCCAGTATTACAATCAGAAGTACTGTTAATCACAATCAGTGCAGTTGGTATAGCAATTCTGTTTTAAATGTAAGTGCTAATACTTCCCGAATATCGTTGTGATCGCCCGTTATCCACCTTCAAGATGCCTTTCTGCGATGGAAATAGTTACCATCCCAACAATTCACAATCAGTCACACAGGAGGGCGGTCCAGTGGGTGACAGCATGGGGGGCTAACTATACGTGGCACGTTGACAGCGGAACCCTACCAACACCGAACTCTTTCATTGCAAACGGCAGTCTAAAACCAGAATAAGTACTGTATCAAGTTGGTACGAATGGGGAACAAACATAAACACAACGCTACACGTGAAACAAGACAATCTAACATAGTAGTCAAAACATTTTAGCATCTTACAGATTCTTGGACATTGCATTTATTATTCATACTACGATTTCAGAAGATTTGTGACAAAGTAGAGAACCAGGGAGTGAGGAAGAAGACGAATGCCATCAAATCAACAACAGCGGCTGAAGCCCTCGCTGACATCTCATTGCAAACAAAACAAGTAAGGTCACTTTTAATGTACTTTATTTTATTTTCCGATTATGGTAGTGCAAGCTTATCAAAATTTTTGTAATGAGTAAAGAAAGTTCATTTTGAAAAAATCAACAGTTTTTCTAATCTTTTGCTTGTATTTTTGCTCAATTTTGCCCAAAATTATATTGGGTATTTAAATATCTGTAAGATTGCTTTCATATTAGGTATGTATTTTTAATTAGAAAAGCTTTCTGCTTTTCTTAATTTAATTTCTGCAATAAAGCAATATTTTAAAGTGTACATACTACTTTTACTTTATTTCTCGACTATTTACATAAGTAAGTACCTGGGGGAAGGATTGTATTTCACTCAAGAATTTGACATATACATGTTTTCCCCAGAAATCAAGAAAGGAATATACCTATGTACCTATTTACTAAAAAGAAAAATAAGTTAAATACTTGGTGTTAAGCTGAAAATCTTCTAAACTTGACACGAAAATTTTTAAATAGTCTACCGAAACTAAACTAGCCTTCACATGGAAATGTTTCCTTTAGTTCTTATTGTCCGAAAAAAAAAATGGCTGTAATGATGTTGATTAAACTACCATATGTTTTTACCTATTTGGATGACAGATTGCATATCTTGAATTGTTTTGGAATTAGCCTGTGAGGTTTTCTTCATGTTGTATGGCATTTGTATGAATTAGAAACGTCAAGAGAGGCTAAATCTTACTATATACATAAAATAATTTAGATAATATCGAAGTACACAATAAGTATACATACGCTTGTGTCATTAATTAGATATTTGAGATATATTGTTTTTTAATTTTCAGAACATTTACCCTCCACTGCTTACTATAGCAGTGAGTACAAATACTGTTTTCCCTCAAGAAGTTGATATCCAATTTTGTAGAAATACATGTTTTGAGGGGGTCAGAATCCACCCCTTCCTAAAATCCTCTTTACCAAAATATCCATATATGTGTTCGTGTTCGTTTGTATCAACAAAGTCAAAATCAAATCTCGTTTTAATGTCCTTTACATGCAGCATGTTTCCTTATGTTTAAAAAGAATATTTCAGGCTCTTGCATCCTTATGTCTATTATTAATGTGAAAACACGTAATGAAAGTTTCTCTCTCCCTCTCTTTGCCCATCTCTGTAGCGTGTCTGCCTCACGTTTAATGGGTCTCGAGTTAGAATTTGTCAGGGTGGGTTACCTGGATAAGCTTTTTCCGGGGAGTTTCCTTATACTAAATAATGAATATTGGGTAACTTTAAGCTGTATGGACCCTGGGCTCACTTGGGCACTATTTCACCATTTCATTCATCGTCGGATATCACTTAACATTGAAGTATGTTAATTAATGAAAAGTTTATCTCGCTTAACAAAATATAGAACACGAGAGTAAACTTCTTTAAGATTAGTTTGCAGAAAACTGAATAGAGAAAGCATTGGAATCAAAACGAGGACTGAATTGCTAAATTGCTATTCTTTGTAGGGATGATAGTCATGTAAAAGAACGCAATTTCAAAGCCACTATACAGCTACCTGCTTTTAAAAGATTTTACTGTCGTTTAAGACTATTTATTATCCCCTTTCACTTACATCGAAATGTGTAGGAAGCTAGAAGAAAAAGAAGCTTTCATGAGCATAGTATCTAGAAAAAACGGGTAAGAAATATTTGTGAATGAAATACATGTAATTTTTAGTGTGACAAGTCGCTGTTAGTTTCTTTACTCGTGTATGGACCACGACAATTCAAAAGTGCTGGCGATACTCATCTCTTTTCGCGATGTCATTGGAAATGGCTGGAAGTTCGTGTCTAGGTTATATATCTGACTTATTTGTTAGAAACTGTTTGTGCAAACATAAATTTGAAGTGACTAGCGAATAAACATTCGCAGGTAGTTTATTACAGCTATATAAAAGTAAACCATTAGGAGAAGAGAAAATCATGAGTGTAGTTCATTTGTTTCTCGTGGTCAGTCAAAGGTAGCGGAATTTGAAAGCCATCACCACCCAAAGGAAGTTCACTATCCCAGAGCCTACTGTATTCTCACATTACATTTAGGGACATTTGGATTGGTGGCGCTGTTATCGTTTTTACCTTCAAGTAATCTTGACTCGCTATAGTTGCAGCACTGGCCGCAAGTAGCCAACGCTAGACATATCCTGGGTAGTACCGACTGTGAAATTGTAACAAAAGCATTTATGCAAAGTTTTATCTCGATTAAGGTGAAACAGATAGATACAGAAACATACAAAAGTAGCTAAAGGAAGTCATAAGAATCGTAGCACATACCTATTTTTAAATTCTGCTCCACCAATCTATCAGATTTATTAGAGCACCGCTATTAGAGCAAATAGTTTCCATCAAACAATTGGCTATCAAAATTTCAGCGGAAGTACGTTTTGAAGTCACGAAACAAATAATAAGATAGTAATATTTAGAAAATGCTCCACGTAAGAAATTTGTATGTAGGTGGGTGAGTACGTGCGTGCACAACACAACTGAAACTACCTTTTATGGAATCGTTTTGTATGCGTTTTATTTTCCAAAATATGGCTAATCATTTTGAATAATAAAGTACTACATATATAACATTTACACGAAAATGTATTCATTAAAATCTTTGGAACATCTGAAGTACTCTTCTTCCGAAAGATACACAAACCCATACCACAAAAAATGCAAATTTCTTTAAAAGACACTGCTGATTGAATAAATTCTGTTGTATCAACCATTTGTTAGATATCCATTTATGCTCCTCTTGGAATTTTTCAAAATTTTCTTAATGTTTAAGGTGATGTTGCTATTTAGTTGTTTCTTGCAATGTTATGGAAAGGTGGAGATCTACGCCAGTTATAGCTCCCGGATTGAACCAGTTGACTATCGATTCGATTTCCCGGTACTTACAGGAAAATGTCATGGAACTAATTCTTCAAACATTTATCACGTATTCACTGATAAAGCTTAAGAAACACGAGGTCTTCTTAAACAGAAATGTATCTCTGCTTAAAACGGTTATTGATCTAAAATATTTTGTATTATCAGCTATTTTCGGTATATTAGTTTTGCTTAGTTTGAAGTTCTCAATATTTTTTTTTTTTTTTTTCAAATGCTGTCGCTATTGAGTTTTCGCTACATCTTGCAAAGCGTAGTTAGAAAAAATGAGCTTTCGTAAGAATATCAGGTATTCTATTCCTTAGACATTTCTCGTATGCGTTTGCATTTTAAAATAAGTATGGTTTTCTCAAATGGGATGTCGTTACTTGGGTTATTTCCTTCCCCGCTGGAGGGGGAGCCCTCCTGGCCATGCAATGACCTGCTGTCGGCGGGTCCTTAAACCTCACACTCGCTGACTCTTGCTCGTGCAAAAAGAATCGCATTTTTTAATCTTCTCACAGCGATTTGACTATTGCTGGTGTACCTACCTATAATGAGATATGAACTAAGACAAGTTTTGCAGATTTTTATCTCGAGCATGAAGTACACAGACGAATAAAGTAAGTGTTTGTAAGAATAGCGTGTACGAGAGTGAATAGAGAAAGTCATGCAAGTGTAAGATATAAGAATTTTGAATAAAAAACAAGAATAATGGATTTTAATAATTTTGATTACACAAGTAAATGTTGAAGATATTAATGTGACAAAAAAATTTACGTTGTGAAATTTCTGCTTACAGTCTACTTAATTCTTAGTGACCTTTATAAATGGTGTACTCTAAGAAATAGTAAAAAAGTTCCTAACATAAAAAAATGTAATGTTATGAAAGACTTGAGTGTTATCTTTTTAGTGTTGGTCATTTATGAGCTGTTCCTTGTCTTTTGATTTGCTATTCTGGAGCTTATAGTTTTCTGTAGTGAAAATTTGCTATTCGTTTGTTCTCGCTGCCATACAGAGAACATATTAAAATCCTTGAAGATTCGGTCGCTATGTGATGGCTTTGAAATGCCCTCCTTTTTGTATGGCTAAGAGAGAGAAAGAATGAGAGTCGAAACAGCAACAACACAATGCTTACTATTTGAAAAAAAAAAAGAGTATAAGTATTCGAAAATTCAGAACTGGAAATTATTTATTGTTCTACACTAGTCGTGTGTGTGGCAAGGTTTGGATAGGTAGAGCCGACTAAAAAACTCAATGCCATAGCCCGTCCGGTTACTCTTAAGAAAATGAGTCAGTCTGGAGAATTTAATGCAATGGTGGGGTGTTGCCATGGCTGCCCAGTGGTTAAAAGCAGATGGAAGAAAACCTGAAGATTCGCAGTTCAAACCCCAGCTATGACATTGAATTTTTCAGTCTGACTCTACCAATCATATCTCAGAAATTATTAATATAAAAAATTTAACATAAAATGCGTACTCTTAACACATTATAATTTTGCTTTCTGTACATCTAAGTAGGTGAGGTATTACATTCCACTCAAATATTCAATACCGAGGTGTCACTGGAAATATACGATTAAAAGTTCACTGAATAAAAAAGTATATTTTGAAAAACTCGCGCACGTGTGTTTGAACATTATAACTAAAAAACGAAAAAGGCAGTTAAATACCAAACTTCGTATTTAAGCTCAGCATCTTCCAAGGATGCCATAAGAAGATTTTCAGAAAAATAATCCCACACCAAATTATCCTTTACATGGAAAAGTTTTCAAATATTTTAAATATCTTAAATTATTATTTTAATTAAAATGCCACATGTTTAAGACATTTATACGGCAAATGAAAGGTGGTATAGCTTAAATTTTCTGAGAATATCCTCGGAATCTCTCTTCACTTTGGATGACTTGCATAACAAGTAAACCACAGGAGATACACAAAATCTTGCTACACAAATAGTATGTTGTTAAAACATAGAATTTGTCTTATACTTTTCCTTTCGTAAAGTGACCCATTTCGGAGATATTCGTTGTTACTTGTCTGAATTTTCCAATACCTAATTACACTTTTTGTTTCATATGCGGAAATTATTATTTTTAATTCTAGACCATGCAAAAAAAAAAAAAAATAAATAAATAAATAAATAAATAAAAGGCATCACTTATCGACTTCGTGAAAAATAAATGACTATCACTTAAAGCCATAGTCCCATATTCCCTTGCAGCTAAAAGAAAATTAGCAGTAAGGTAATTTCTGTTAATGCCTATCTCATTTAATATGAATTAGACGGAGGAATAAATGGACATTAATAACCGGGATTTGAACAGATCTTCTGGTTGCCGTCCAGCCGCTCTAACCCTTGAGCTACTATGGCCAACGTGCCGACATGACATTAAATTCTCCAACTGACTCGTGTTTTTTCCGGTAAACCACTTAGGAGTTCTCATAAACACGTGAGACAACTACCTTAATGGTGATTTACAACGTGTAAATATTTGTAGGAGCAGAGAAAGTATGAGTATGAGTGCTACATATCAAATTTTTGAGGTGATAAGATTTTGCTTATCTGTTTCGGTTTGTCACATATAAAAGTATTCAGAATGAGTGGAATTTCAGAAGTCCATTTGCAGATCATTTTTTAATTTACGTCCTCCAACGTTATGTCATATCGGACGATGAATGAAATGGGTCAAGTGATGCTCAAATGAGCGCAGTGTCCATAGAGATTAGACTTTCAGGTTAACTTTCAGAATAAGGGAAAACCCTACCGAGATTCGAACTCAAGACTTCTTGAACGTGGACTGGGCCAATGTACGGAGGGGATTTGAGAACCAAACTTGGTCTATTATACCTATTTCCCCAAGTGGGGCACCTCAGGGAAGAAGAATGAAGTGAGAGGAGGCAGAGGACGACCGACCCAAGGAGCCACGACAGTGCAGAGGGCAGTGCCCCGCATTTTACGAGATAAAACTCCCCCGAAGGCCAAGACAACGAACATCCTACCTTTCTGTGGTTCGGAAACGGCCCTCTCACCACGAGACCGGGTTCGGAGATCGGGACCGCCCTACCGGAGGAGGAAGTGCTACTCAGTGCATATCATCCTGCCATACAACGCCGAGACTTCTACCCTGAAAGACACCACCAGATGCGAGATAATGTGAAATGATAATGGAGATGAAATGGAGGGACAGGAAATTCGGGGGGGGGGGGGGTGTAAATAACCTCCCCAGCATTCACCTGCCCACTCGGGAAAACCCCTGAAAAAGCCCATGGGTCAGGTAGGTCGGCCACGAGAATCAAACCCGAGCCTCCCGAATGCGGGCCGCAGACGAAACAGTCTGAGCCATCTCGTTTGGTTCTTAAACTTGAGGCAGGTGCGCTACCATTTACGCCACCGAGGCGGGCATTTGCAGAACGAAGATAGGTATATGCTTTATTTCCATGGACTGTGTTTTATTCAACATCTCAGGGCTGTTTTGTGAAAATTTAAATTTTAAATGTTTTCTAAATTTCTCCGAAATCTTCGTATTGCAGCTTTGGAAGACGATGAAATAACATATCACGTTGTGTATTTAATTAGTTTTTCAATTTTAAACTATGCTGCTCTTTCAATTTCTCTCCTTCCCCCTCCCTCCCTTCTTTCTCTCGCACGTACATAGAGATACACTTTTCTAAAATTGCTCCTATAGGATTCAGAGAACTTTCGATGAAATTTCGATTTGGAATTTTTGGGTGGAAATGCTTCTTTTAATTTGCAGCAAAATTTCAGTTGTGTGTCCAGAAGAGGGCATGGTACTTCTCCCTAGAGTGCAGTGGTAACGTGGGGGAAGGGGGGAGCTCAGGGTTCGATCCCTCGTACCGGAGATTTTCCCCCGCTATCAGGCCTTGTCCGGGGGCGCCCATCCGCGTGATGCTAATGGAGTGTTTTGATAGAAAGGTAGCGCCCCTAAAAGGTCAAGTAGTCGCCTTACGGTCGCAGGTCTCCGCTATCCCTTTGTGGCCTTGGCTGCGGTTGGAGGACACAGCGGCCGGGCAATAACGGTACCCTCTGTAGAGGGGAGACGCCCTAGAGGGTTATCATCCTTATTATTACAATTATTATTATTATTATTATTATTATTATTATTATTATTATTATTATTATTATTATTATTATTATTATTATTATTATTATTATTATTATTATTATTATTATTATTATTATTAATATTAATGTTTACTCGAATAACGGCCAATATCTATTATGCCTTCTTACATATATACCTTTTGCAAAGAAATCCCAGAAACACTTGTTTTACTTTTCTACGTATTGATATAGTAAAGAGTGAAAGTACTGTATTCCACTCAAAAATTCCATACTAGATTTTACTTAAAATACGTATATGTGTAACCCATAAAAGCATTTTAGAAAAGATGTGTTACGAAACTTTCCAAAAGAAGGAAACCCCACTTCCCCATCCCAGACCACAGTTTACATGCAACATTGTTCGAATACTTCGATGTTCTGAAAAAGTAACTCAAGATTTTGATCAGAATACCATATGTGTAAGATTTTATAATGATAAATGAAGTTTATATCTAGAATTTTCTGCGAAGGTCCTCAAAAATCCTCTTCGTTGTGAATGCCATTTTTATAACTGCTAAACTATAAGAGAGATAAAATCTTACTACACAAAAATAAATATCTCGTTAAAACACACAAACAATGTAAGTTGCAGTTTTTCTATCTTGTCATGTTTTGTGTAAATGCCAGCAAGAAATGCCAGCAGCTTTGGAAACCAGTGTTCTTTAACGTAAGTACCATTTACTAGTAAACTACTTTAAAAATAAGGCTGTTTCTGCATTCAGGTGGGAAGTGTACTTAGTTCTCGACCTGGAGGTGCCAGACTGCACGTCTATTCCTTAGACAGCAATCGAAATTAACTTTAATTAATGATCATAGAAATAAACTAATGTTGACTGTATTGCTAATCACCAGACATCGGATCCAGTACATCTTAGCAATCAATGTACGTGCACAGGTACTATACAAGCCAGGCGTGACATCAACAAACGTCTGTGTCAACAAGTATACCGAAGCGCTGTGTGTGTACAGTCCGGTACGGATACGAAGTGTAAGCTATGTTACAATATGCCATTCTTCTCATTGCAGTGAACAACCATGTTCATTCGTAAATTGTCGAGTGTGAATTTTCTGCGGCTCTCACTGAAACGGTATAAAAATACTGGGAAAAAGTTCGTTCAATGTCACATGACGTTAATGATCCATATGAGTAGTACAAATCATTTTCATGTGTTTGTCCGAATTTAGTTTATTTTTTATATTACGCAGCATTAAAAATCCAGGATTTTTGTGTAGAATACTGGGCAGTTCATTTTTTGTTCGTTTGGTAGGTGGTGCATTCTCTATATTGTTAATTTTTGCAGGCACCTCCTCGACTGCTTTTAGAAGCTCGAAAGTACATTCTTCAAGCTGTTTAATGGTTGTTGATAATACCCAAAACTTTTGATTTATAAAATGGAGGTTGCCCAATAATTGTTGTGATAGTAATGCTATTAACACAATATGCCCAACACCTTGCATTCCCTGAAAGACAGATCTACCTGCGTGGCGAGCAGTAGTTATAATGAAACTAAAGCTACGCGTTGCGAACCGGACTATCCCTGCGTGTTGTCCCCGGTACTGACGTCAGCAGTTATATACTGCGAGATTAGTAAACTTCATATCCATTTAAAGGTGTAATGGCTCCGATGTCTGGTTATTATTATTATTATTATTATTATTATTATTATTATTATTATTATTATTATTATTATTATTATTATTATTATTATTATTATTATTATTATTATTATTATTATTATTATTATTATTATTATTATTATTATTATTATTATTATTATTATTATTATTATTATTATTATTATTATTATTATTATTATTATTATTATTATTATTATTATTATTATTATTATTATTATTATTATTATCATTATTATTATTATTATTAAAGTATAAGGTAATTTAACAATTAGGTCATATCGGGGGAAATGATACTCAAATGAGCCCAAGGTCTGTTGAGTTTAAAATTATGCGATATTCATCTTTGCAGGATAACACAGAAACATCTGTCTGTTGTGTGATCTGTCTTCACAATTAACTTATCCTAAATTTTTATTGTTTCTTGTTTGGATTGTTTCTTTACTGTGAAATAATTATGAGTGCTGTCCAGCGTGATTGGATGCAAATTTTTAAATCTACAGATGCGTTATAGATAATTAGATAATGTTCAGCGGAAATATTCTCTGCCGAAGCAGCTTATTAATGCGTGTCATTGTGTGGTGTAGATCAACATTTTACGTTAATTCTTCTAAATACATATTCAGCGTTAGGCATGCTTTTAGTTTTAAGGATTTTGCTAAAGTTCTTTCTCATTACCAATAGCGATAGGTTTTCTACTGCCAGGGAGAACCAATAGGTATAGACATTACTGTACCGGTGTTTGAGTTACAATTCCTAATTTGAGTAGCTAATCGACAAATGCAGCACTACATTGGTGATCCTGGGAATCTCAAGGATGTCAGCAAACAAAATTCAGTACGGGGAGAAGTTCATCACAGAAATGAGGGCTAGACTGCACTCACAAGCTTTGAAATTTACACCATTTTGAAAACCATATACAAATATTTGGTTAATACAATTAAACATTTAATTCCGTAGAAGCAACATAGCGCAAGATCAATCAAAATACAATGCAATGGTGAGTTCAATTGATGTTGATACAGTACCTTCGTTTTAAGGCAAGACACTAGTCAGTATTCCTTTAAAGCCACCAAATGATAAATATGATACTATCGAAAAATGCCACGCATCTGACTTCGCAAACAGCAAATTTGCCCGCCTCGGTAGTGTAGATGGTAGCGTGCCTGCTTCACGTTCAAGAGGTCCCGAGCTCGAATCTCGGTCAATGTGAGTTACCTGGATAAGGTTTTTTCCAGGGTTTTCCATTATCCTGAAAGACGAATGTCGGATAGCTCTAAGCTCCATGGACCCCAGACTCATTTGAGCATCATTTCACCCATTTCATTTATCGTGTTATATGGCTTAACGTTGGAGGACGTAAATTACCCCCCCCCCAAAAAAAAATATCAGTGAACATAAAAGCTACTAACAGAATAGGAACTGCTATGCACAATGAAAAATTTAGCCGAATTTAAAGTTCTTGAAAACAGTATGGTTGCAGCGTTTATTTTGCAGGAAGTTTATTATATTTTTCTCATATTTAAGTCTAATAGTTTATTATAATAAAACTAATAGGTAAGCATATTGTAGAAATAGTACTGAAGTTAATTTATTATGTATTTAAAAGTGAAAGAAAATAAGAGTAAAAGATATAGTATAAAATAAGAGTTAATGAAACAAATACATAACGCTTTATAATACTATATGACTTAAGCAAAAAAAAAAAAAAAAAAAATCAAATAGTATTATAAATTGAACTGGATGCTAGTATTTAATTTATCGGAGGCTATTAGAAGTTAAATCTCTTAAAATATTTAGTTTTAAGCTGCTTTTTAAAACTTAATGTTTAATGTGTTATATATTTGTATGTATTTTCAGTGAAATCTTGATATGTATTTTTCGGTGGAATGGAACTTTTACTGCCTATGTACATCCTAGAAAAAGTAAAGTATTTTATTATGAATTAGGATTCTCAACACTTTTATTTCAGGTGAAACCTTGGTAGGTATCAAATTTTTGGATGGAATACATTACTTCCCTAACTTACTGTATGTGTTAGAGAAAGTGATAAACAATAATAGTTGGATAAATAAATAAAATAAATACATAATACATAAATGAAAATAAATATGAATATAACGTTTCACATATTTGTTTTTGTATTGTACCAGTATTTTCAACAAGGGGTTATGAAAGATGTAATTTCTGTTGTAACAAAATTATTAAAATAAACTTGCCTTTTATTTATGGACTGTCTTTAACAGTCATGGCTCTCAGCTGCCATTCGAGTTTTGCATTGAACGGAAAAGACCGCTTAATTTTATTCGGAGGCCTCTTAGCCTCGTCAGGACCATTGAGTGGGTCTGAGAGGCATATCCCAAGGTCGGAGGTTCAAAACACGTCCAAGCCGATGGTTTATTAAGCAGTATCGAAAGGAATAACTCGAGGTCAGATTTACTGGCACCTTAAAGAAATCCTACGAAACAAAATTTCGCCACACCAGTGGCGTTAATATCATCTTAGCATTGGGGGTGTCGTTAACAAACAAAATATTTAAATATTTCAGGACTGACTTTATTTGCCTTCTAAAGGAAACCAGTTAAGGGTTTTTAGTTCCAAAAGAAACCATCCATTGCCCTCCACAGGGTTTGAATGGGTGACCTCGGTAAGCAGAGGCGCATGTTACACCTAAGAGTTGCTCAAGTTGCTGAGAATACTGCGGAATTAATGACGAAGTAGGGAAAGGAATCTGAAAAATGAGTTACAGTTCCCGAAATGCTTTTTTAAATGTGAAAATAAACCTTCGTGTGACTGGCCCCGTAGCTCAGTTGGTAGAGCATCTGTCTGCCGTGCTAGGGGTCCCGAGTTCGATTTCCGGCGGTGGGTGGTGGAGATTTTTCTCCGACCCAGAGTCTGTAAGTATGAATAAGATTGCGAATGTGTGCGTGATGTGATGATTAAAACACAACGAAAACGAGTTAATACCTTCGATATGTTCCAAAGGAGAACGGCCGCCGATATGACCATTGCAGTTAAAGGCGGGGTATAACAAAAAAAAAAAAAAAAAAAAAAAAAAAAAAAAAAAAAAAAAAAAACCCCTTCGTATTTTTAAAACCAAAACTTTCGTGCACATATTCTACACAATATTCTAGGTGTTGGGATTTCATCATTCTAGTTCTGAGTTTGGAAGACATTCATTTGTGTCATTCTTACATCTCAGTTACTACATGCAGAAATGGCAATGAATGGATGGCATGCATGACATTCAGTACATTCTGGTAATTTTTTTTTTAAATTTATGTCCTGCAATGTCTAAATCATATAAAACGATGAATGAAATGAGTGAAATCATGTTCAAATGAATCCAGGCTCCATAAAGCTTAGAGTTACCAGACATTTATCTTTCAGGATAAGGGAAAACCCCGGAAAAACCTTATCCAGCTGAATCACCCACGAGAAAAATTTTATATACACATATTTCTTTCGTTGATATGCTATGATTTATTTGGTTAAACTGATTTACTTCAGGTTAGTAAATCATTTTGTTGTATCACACGTTAAATGCTCAGCAATCATTTTTTTTTTTTAATTTATGGAGAAAGGAATTAATACAGTTAACTTTCCTTTCCTCTGGGAATGGAATCTGAAACCTCTGAATATAGATGTCCCCTTGCTGGGCCCTAGAACATAGAGCCAGTTTCAATGTTTATGGTTTACTGGAAATTAAAAGAAAGGAAAAGAAAACTACTATTGCTCAAATATAAAAATTAGGAATGAGTATAAATTAAAAACTTAAAAAGCTGCAATTTTGGATACATATATATTCTGTAGGTATTCAAAGGCTTACTTGATCTACAAGCCTTTTTCAGATCTTTTGAGTTGGACACTTTGTCCACATTGACAGGTGATAGATAATCCACGGTTTTGCCGAATTAGTGAAGAGAAAAAAAGGAACGAGTGCTAATTGTTGCAGGATTGTACGTGTTAAACGAGTATCGTATTCATTCTTGGAAAGTGTGTTCAAAATGGGAAGCTATAGAAAATAAAGTGCAATTAGAAAGAACCAGCTGCGCAAAGAAAAATTATTCAGTAATTTGTTAATGGAATGCATGGGTATCCGAACTCTCGGACAACGTGCAAGGTGTTTAGTATAGTCCTAGTTCCTAGTCACAAACTTATCCATTGATATATTTTAAACATTCATTTGCCCGAACTTACGTTAGGATTTTTTAAGGCTTGTTTTTTACCGTCTGAATGTCTTCGACAGAGTTGAAAGCACAAGACATGCTTCAATCAACGGGAGTTACGCTTACCCGGAAAAAGGACGTGGGACAAATTTCATGCTGAAGCAGTGACAATTAGCAGACGCTAATGTTCTCCGTAAAATATAGGTTTCTGACGGAAAATATCCTTCGCGTGCTAAGGGGACACGCTCATCACGTTGAACCCGCTTGAATAATTATTCTCTATCCTCGATCTCTTGGCATGTCGCTGCACTGTATGGAAGAGGCCTCAGCGGGCTTGTCTGCATTCTGATAGCAGGTGTTGCCTCTCGAATCTGAAATGTGATGAACGTGGGCCATTTATTTCATGTCACTAAGATATGCACCGTCCCTTGAGGTTATCGAGGTTGCAAACTTGCTTTAAGGGTATGCATGATTCCCTTCAATAGAACGAAGCCAGCTTACTCGTTCGCTTCATTTAAGATTAAATTAAGCTCCTTCAGCGAAGATTTTAGCAGCTCTTGCGCACATCATAGCGGAAGAGTTTCGTCCTAGATCCATTAAGTATCTTGGGTATAATCTCTGGTATATTTGGAAGGAGTGTATTAATGAATTTGACCACAAAATATAACTTAAACAGAAGTTATCAAGCTCATGTTCGAGCTTATCTCAGCATTTCGTTTAGAGCAGCAGTCACGCGCAAAACAATTAGCCAGTTATAACGGCTATGGAATACAGTATATACCATTTAAACCATATAAAAGGGGTAACTGAAATCGACGATTAATTTTCACCCAATGAGGAGTAACGAAACAGTAATTTTTAGTTTACGTCCTCCAACGTTGTCATATCGGACGATGAATGGAATGGGTGAAATGATGCTCAAATGAGCCCAGGGTCTGTAGAGCTTGGAGTTACCCGACATTCCTCTTTCAGGATAAGGGAAAACCCCGGATAAACCTTATCCAAGTAACTCACCCTGACCGAGATTCGAACTCGGGACCTCTTGAACGTGAGGCAGACACGCTACCACCACGCTACCAAGGCGGGCACGAAACAGTAAAGCTCAGCTCCACTTCAAGTAGGGTTGTCTGCTTATATCGTAAGCTCCGTTTGATTTGCAAGTCTTACAGTGCAACTGACAACTAAATGGTTTGAAAATGTCGCTTTTATCCCACATAGTTTCTCGTACCACAACTTCCATTGTAAATAAGCAACCCTATGCTGACAAGTAAACATCGTGTGAAGTTGTCCAAAGATGTTATCTAGGGAACTTCTTGGCTTGAGGTAGCATTGCTTTAGTTTATTTAAACAACCTTGCCCGCGTCTTTAGCATGGAGTAATGTGTCTGCCTCATATTCAAGCGGTCCCGAGTTCAAATCTCGGACAAGATGAGTTATCAGAATAAGTTTTTTCTGGGGTTTTCCATTATCCTGAAAAATGAATGTCGGGTAGCTTTAAACCCTATGGACCTTGGGCTCATTTGAAAACTGTTTCACTATTTCATTCATGATCTGATATGATTTATGTTGGAGGATGTTAACTTACAAAAAAAAAAAAAAACACCGTATACTTTATACTTATGATCCAACAATTGTATTAAATAGGCCAAAATGTATTGTCAGGTATTTGATTGAATTTTGGAAACAAGTTCCTTAAGCCCAGTTTCCTGAAATTCATTTTTTTTTTTCAAATTTGTATCTTCCAACGTTAGGTCATATCGGACGAGAAATGAAATGGATGAAATGATGCTGATATGAGCCCAGGGTCCATAGAGCTTAGAGTACCCGACATTAGTCTTTCAGAATAAGGGTAACCCCCAAAGAAACCTTATCCAGGTAATTCATTCTAACCGAGATACGACTCAGGACCTCTTGAACGTGAGGCAGACATGCTACCATCTGCGCTACCAAAGCGGGTCTTGAAATTCATGATCGTACTTTAAAGCCTGTATGTTCTCATACATTTGTGAAACTTTTCCTGCCATGAATGTCTTTAACAATGAATTGCGTTTAACTATTACAGAAGCACATGTTGCAAACGTACAATAATATTGCGAAATAGGGAAAGAAAAGCGTGTTCAAAAGCCACATTATCATTTACAGGTCTTCAAAATTCATTAGAATGTTATCAAGCAGCATAATAATGGTTGTTGTAATCCAAAGTGTTTCCCGCAATGATTAAAACTCTAAAAACGTGCGATTCAAACCATTTCATAATAAGAATAACTATCAGATATTTTCGCAAAGGCGAACTCAACTCCAAGTAAGCAGTAACATCCCGGTGCCTACCGTTTCTGATCAACACCACAGCCAGTTAAGTTAATGACTTCTATAGATTCCCTGAAGCCTGATATTCTCGGCAGAAAGAGGGCTAATATGACCTATACTAACAATACTTGCTCACTCTTTGGAGATGTTACAATTGAATTGAAATGTTTTCTACCTGCTCAAGTTGGTATATGTCGATCTCTACTCTTTTCGAATGTTTCAGCAGACGTCTTATTTGCACCCATATCTGCTTCTCGGAAGTTGACCTTGCAATACCAGAACAGTGGCGGTCGCTATGCTCATAGCTGTCTGGAGTAAGCTACGGCATTTCTGTCTCTCTTTAGTTAACTGCAACTCAGTGCAAAGTCCAAAATGTTAATGTGTGATTGACCCAACTCGGGAGGTGTCCAGGCAAAAGCAGTCTGGCCTAAAAATATTACCGATAGTTTTCGTCAGCTTCATAGTTGCATTAATAAATTCGTTTAATCTAACTTCGACATTCATCTTGATTATTACTAAAGAGCTAACTAATCAAACGGAGTAAATTATGCAAATAAAAACAAGTTTGTTTTTCAGCATTTGTAATGACTCTAACCAGAAGCTATAATTTGTTTCTATTTACGAAGATAATCGTTTCTGGTACATGTAGATGAGCTGCGTGTAAATAAAAATTTAAATGAAGCATTTAGATATTTCAAATGTTCGATTAAATTAAATTGAGTTTTACGTAATGACACTTTTTAATGCTAATGTTCTCAGTGTCCCATTCTATATTGGACGTTAAAGACTGTTTATCTTTGCTCATAGGCCTCTTTATCAGGCTTTAATACTTTTGCGTGCCGTAAATCTAAGGTACACCCATCTTACTTCCCTTACAAAAAAGCCATATTATGAATTTTTGTGCACGAAAACACAAAGAGCTTTCGCTCTCCACTGGGTTTCAACCCATGATCTCGGGAAGAAGATACCAGCTTTTTTTTTTTTTTTTTTTTTTTTTTTTTTTTTTTTTTTTTTTCCATGATGTGTTTTAGATTTTGAACAAATCTTTCCAAGTAATTACTGCCTTCCGTATTTCCGGGCACTTTTGCTATACTATTGGAAAATCTGTCGATTTGTTTCGGTAATAACCAGTACTTTACTAAAATAATTACTTGCAATATTTAACTGCTTATATCCTTCGCCTTTCCTGAAGTGCATGATATTCAAATTAGAGAAAGAGAGAGATTGAAGAAAATAGAAAAAAATTGTTAGATTGGTTGTAACTATTTAATCACAAAGATCATGTCATGTTTTATTTATTTTCTTAATGAATTTAAAACGTTCTGTTTTTCTTTGTATCGCATTTCGAGTGCATACAATATTCTCTTTTCCCACTGTGGCACTCCAAAGAAGGTACTTAAATCTCACCTGAAATTATTTCTTCAAGAATAAGCAGAAAATTGATCTTACATTAAAAGCTTCCATTACATTACTGCTGTTTTAATGCCAAGAGCTCATTTTGTTACTTATCATATATTCCAAGTATATATGCCTGTTCACTTGCCCAAATATTTCGTCTAGAATTTACATCCTATTCTTACAGTAACCGTAGCTTCTGTTTTTTGTATATACGAGGAGGGACCCAAAAGAAACCAGAGTCCGAGGGCGCTGCCACACGTAAACGTAGTGCAGGGTTCTCACGCTAGATGATGTCAGTAGAGACCTTCATGAAACAGCTGTGCAGACGCCGTCAGTGTTGAGCTGAACGTGCAAATATGGTATTGTGTTTCTGTGACTGTTGGCGGGTTACCTCTGCGAAGTCGTTATGGCAACTTTAAAAGAACAAAGAGTGTGTGTGAAATTTTGTTTCCTGCTTAAAAAAAACTGCAACGGAGACACACCAAATGCTTCAGTAAGCTTTCCAGGAGGACGCTATGAACCGCTTACAGGTTTTCAGGTGGTTTGGGCGCTTTAAACGTGGTGAGATGTGTGTTGAAGACCAAGCTCGTTCTGGATGCCCTTCAACATCGCGAAATGAGGAGAACATTGAAAAGGTCCGCCAAAAGATCAACGAGGATCGTCGCGACAGGAATCAGTTGCAGCTCGTGCCAGCGGATTTCGAGGTTGGATTTGCACATGAGACGTGTTGCTGCTAAATTTGTTCCGCGCCTTCTCACACAGGAGCACAAAACCATCCGCATGAATGTGTGTCAGGACTTGAAAACAGAGATTGCACGTGATCATCCAAACTTCTTGAACAAAGTCATTACAGGGGATGAGAGTTGGTGTTACGAGTATGACCCAGAAATCAAGCATCAAGCCAGTGGATGACTCCCAACTCTCCCTGGCAAAAAAAAAAAAAAAAAAAAAAAAAAAAAACAAGGCAAGTGAGGTCAAATGTGCAGACGATGATCATTGTCTTTTCTGATGTTCGTGGAATTGTGCATAGGGAATTCGTATCCCCTGGCCAGACTGTTAACCGGCACTTTTACTTGGATGTTTTAAGGCGTTTGCGAGAGGATGTGAGGAGGAAACGCCCGGAACTTTGGCGATCAGGTGACTGGTTTCTGCATCACGACAACGCTCCAGCACACGCGGCCTTATGAGTGACCCACTATTTGGCATTTCAGAGGTGGTCTGTCGTTCCTCACGCTCCGTATTCGCCGGACCTAGCCCCGTGCGACTTTTTCCTATTTCCACAAATGAAAAAAAAGCTAAAAGGGGAGCGTTATGACGATGTGGAGGCGGTAAAAACAGCTTCGCAAAGGGCACTGGACAATATCAAACTTGAACGAGTTCCAAACATGCTTCGAACAGTGGGAAATGAGACTTGACAAGTGCATCGCATGTAATGGATAGTATGTTGAAGGTGACTGAAGTAATTTTGTAAAAAGGTTCATCAATAAAGTTTTATGACAACAATCCGGTTTATTTTGGGACCCCCCCCCCACCCTCGTATTTACACGCCATTCACCGTATGGATATGGTTGGTGTTCTCATGCTGCATCAGCGACATCTATATTCTGATGTGGGTCTGACGTCCATTCAGTACCCGAAGAATTGGCAAGTCTTCAGAAAGCTTCATATCAGAAATGAATATCAACTGCATTCGTCCAGCGGATGACAAGTTGAAATGGAGCCTGATAGTACACCCTCCAAAGAGATTTTGGCAAATATTTCTGAGTGAAAATATTATAATCTGCGGAAGGAAAGTAGCAACACCATTCATATATAACTGTCGGCAGTTAACCCTTCTCAGCTGTTAACAAGTATCTCATTTTCTCATCCCTGTGTAGGCTATAATTTTTGGGATTTTGTTTTGGACTGAGAACAGCCATATTTTGTCCACATTGAGCACCCGTTCGGATGGAAATTTGTGTTTCTCGAACTTTTCTATAACATCGAAAAATTTCCTAACTTTCTCTTTGTTGAATCCTGAAGTCCTTGCATGTGACGTGTCGTTAAGTTTCCGGATTTATACCATTTCCTTTTGCCTATTGAGGAATCTTAAAGCCAGTCTTTACTGAACCTGCCAAAGGGATTGAGGATATTATTCCCTACAGCAAGCTGGTGTAAGGCCATAGAGTGCAGACTCCATTTTAAGACAATAATTCACCAAAGCTTTTTCGATCTCACTGTGCATATGCAATATAGCCACCCCCCTAGTGTTATCAAAGAAGCAGTACTTACATCTTCTTCTTTACTATGTGCCAAACTAAATTAAGTGCTAAAAATATTAACATATTTAGCTGTCTTATGAAATGCCATCTTATTTTCTCGTTACTGCCTATGTGACGACAGGATTTTGTGTTTTACGTATACAATACACTGGGGATCTTGATTTATGATTTGGTATGGCACAAACCTACCAAGAAATTTATACTCACAATCAGTCGTAATTAATTTATATTTTCAATCATAATTGGAGCTGAAAAATGCCTATGAATGTACCCTAATATCAAGATAAATTATATAATTATTAATTATAGCATTTGAAAATAATGTAACATTAATTGTAGTATTAATTCAATGCTGTTTTATTAGTACTGCTTTGGGATGTATAAACTTTAAAACCTAATTTAAAAAGCAACAGGAATACCTTCCACAAATCTGGTACATAACCCCTTTTGCAGTCAAATTACATTCTCATGCTCACCATTGACACTGTGTGCACGTGAGCATAAATGTAAGTACATTGTTTAAAAGCTTAATTCCAGCCCTATATCTTGACATAATTTCAGAAGCTCTTCAGATTGTAATAATCAAAATTAATTAGTACATATACACCTCAAAAAGTTTTGTTCGCCCCCCCCCCCTTTGTAATTTACGTCCTCCAACGTCAAGTCATATCGGACGATGAATGAAATGAGTGATATGATATTCAAATGAGCCCGGGGTCAATAGAGCTTCGAGTTGCCCGACATTCGTCTTTAAGGATAAGGGTAAAACCCGGAAAAACCTTATCCAGGTAACTCACCCTGACCGAGATTCAGACTCGGGACCTCTTGAACGCGAAGCAGACACGCTAGCATCTGCGCTACCGAGGCGGGCTTTGTTCGGTTTAAAAACTAACAGTCGTCTTCCACAAAGTAAACCATTCTTCTAAGGACGAAAGTAATTAAAAGAAATTATACGGTACGATGACGTCATTATACTTAAACGATGTCAGTACTAAGCAGTACGAAATTAGACATATTCCATAAACCCATCCATTCTTCTGTAATTTGTAATTATTGTAACTATTATCTAGCCTTAAACTTGTGGTTTAAGAGATAGAGATTAAAGGAGATTTAAAGTTTTAATCAGAAAAATATATAGCAATACCACGCAGTGCAGCTAAAAATAAATTGTGCCTATCAATGATTATATTTTCGAAGTTACACCCACACTGTGATCTTTATACTAAAAGTGGACATAAAATTGCTAATGAAAGAAAATGAAACAAAGAAAACATTTAATTAGTCTGCTGACTCCACAATGCTAAATGCTATTTATTCCCTTTAACTGATATTTTCCAAATTGGATCCTTTGATTCATTATCCTTGCAATCTTTTGTTTTAATTTCCTTTGTTCTATATTTCGACGATTCGCCTACGTTCTAACTATGTTGCTTGTAATTAAATCTATTGTTATTGAAACAGAAAATGTAGGTATATTTTGGTAGCATATTTTACAACTTATTGATTTATAAGCAGAAGTCTCTTCAGTCAAATTAATTCCTTTTTTGTTTCCTCGATGTTTTCTGTAAGGAACCGCATTATGTCTTTGTAGCTATTTGGAAGCATAATATTATACCATGTAGTCTACATTCAAATTCATTCATTCAAATTCATTCGCGTAATGAGTATTATGAGAACTGAATTAAGAGGATACGGGGAATACGAGCTAACATTTTATAGGGATGATCTCAGGAAAACTTACTTCATAAGGGAAGCCTATTTTACAACTAAACTAAATCGTAAGATATAGCATAAATATTTCCATGAGTCATAACTTAATACGTTAAATGCTGAAATACATAATTGAATTGCAGTATTACGCAATATGGTTTCAAGTTAAGAAGAAAAATGGATAGCATCATTTCAAATAAATATAAGATATTGTAACTTTGTGGGTTCTTAGAATTTAAAGTCCAATTTGCCGAAATTCGAAAAGTTCTTTATTTGCGTAGAAACACTTCGTAGCAGCAGAATTACATCACATATCACGCCCGTCTCGGTAGCGTGGTGGTAGAGTGACTGCCTCACGTTCAAGAGGTCCCGAGTTCGAATCTCGGTCAGGGTGAGTTACCTGGATAAAGTTTCCGAATAACTTCCTATCAGGGAGGGGCTCGAATGTTCTGCCCGAGGTTCCTCTAGTAACGTCAGAGGTACCACGAGTGCTAGGGGTCCGCAGCGCCCGCACCACGGTAGCTGAAGGGGACGAATCCCCTCCCCTACGGGGTACCAACCCGACTGCCGGCCTCACGCCCACTTACGCACGACAGAGGTGGACGATCATCCAACCGATACGGGGAGGAGATGTGGTCAGCATCTTGGCATCCCCCAGCCGGAATATTGGTTTCCGTGACCAGGGCCGCTTACCTAGCGTAAGCTCCTCACTTACCTCACGATGCTGAGCGGGCACCTAAAAAACCCCCACCACATGGTTGGGATCGAACCCGGACCGCTTTCCAAGGCATGCTGCCTTAGCCCGCTACGCCACGGTGCAGGACAAATAGAAATTACTCTGTTTTAATTATTAGGCTCAAAATATTGTGCCCCTCGTAGGTGTAAGAAGAATATATTAGGCTAAGAAATAAACGAATTTTTAAAAAAAGTGAAGTTCTATGCGATGTTGTTGCAGTGGCCAAGTCATTAGACCGCTCGTTTCTCACCAAAATGCCATGGATTTGATCCCAGGCGACAACATATGGGATTTGTCGTGGACAAAGCTGCATTTGGTAGGTTTTCTCAGGGTTCTTCGGTTTCTCCCGCCATTCATTTTACCTCTGCCACAATTATTACCCCTCAGTTCATCAAATGCGCCAACATTTCAGATCATCCACTTTCTCACCCTCATACTGTAGATATCGGGCTGATCCCTATCTTGGATATTCTCTCGGATCCAGCGTGCGTCTGCTGCTTCCTGGATATTCTCTTGGATTATTGCTACTAAATAATACATAAATTCAAAATTCATCAGGTCATTTACAATTTTATAAAATATGAAAAAATAAGTTACTGTACTCATTAGCCAAAACATACCTTACTTAGCGTTGCAGTATACCATCATGGTCATCTTCACGTTATCAAAAGTAAGGGAACGGCGGTTGTCAGCTAAAACTGTTTTATACTTTGAGAAACTTCTCTCCACTTCCACAGATGTTATAGACATATTAAAAAAAAACACTGTCACTGTCTGTTAAATTCTGTTCAAAAATATCAGTTCTGAAGTTTTCTCCTCTGATATTAGCAATCTGACAAACTGGTATCCTTTATTTTTGCCCAACACAAATTTTAGTTTCTGTCTAATTTTGTCCCGAATCTCACCTTTTACATTTTGTATTCTCTCTTCCGCAGTCCTCATTAATTCAATCGAGCTATCCAGTGTAATGCCACTTTCTTCAAGGCAGGTTATGGTATCCGTAAAAATGCAAAATTTGATTTAGTGAAGGCTAATTTACCTTGGATTTGAGTATTAGAAAACAGATCTTGTGCGCTCTCAATTGCCTTAGAATCTAACATATCAAAGCTATTCACCACTTCTCTCACTATTTGAAAAGTGTCACAGTGGTATATATAAAGCCCATGGGTCAGGGTGAGATCGGCCACTGGAATCGAACCCGGGCCTCAGGAATGCGGGCTATACATGAAAATGCCCAATAAATTCGTGAAAAAGAAAGAAAATGACCGGAAAGTGCATCTAAATGTTAAAAAATGACTTTGTTATAAAATGTGGAAAAAATGAATTTTGATGACTTATAAAAACCATACATGTCTAATGTATTTGTTCCAGAATGCACTTAAGTTCCAATAAGCATCGTCTATGACTACTCAGAAAAAAGATGCCTTTTCATCAAAATCCGGGCCCTAGTAATTACAGTAACATCGAGACACTATATTTTAAATTGGAGCACGATACTTCGTCTAACTACTACAAATAAGTGGTGGAGCAACCAAAAAGAAAAGGAAAAGGACCTCATAATGCCAAATGCAAAACTATGCATCATTCACAATGTCAGTTTAAAGTTTAATGTTTAACAGCTTTAACCTGATCGTGTTCCAGAACTTTTGTATAACATAGGTTAGCAAAGCGTACAGTAACACGATTATATACAGTATATATTATAGCTATGTACAGGGTGTATAGAAAACAACTGACAATTTTGACGCTAAGCACGTTGGGTGAATGTTTTTCAGAAGGAAACCCATCTCCGAAAATACATGGTTTAGAGCCTTGGAACCTCTAAGTCTGCATAGAGTTCGGATGTGAATGGGTGTGCGTTCCATATTTCGTTAAGAATCCCAGTATTAACATCACACTGCAAGTGAAATACAAGAGAGCTTCAGACTGGTGGCCCCCTATCTGAATACTTTGGCAGTGCAGAGACTGATGTAGGGTAAATAAGTGCTCTTATATGCTCAGGATTTCACCCAGCATGGATTCGTGCGATCAATTCTATCTCTGTTACAGAGTAACCATAGTGTAACCTATACACCATAGTCTTCATGGCACCACTCAGAAAACAGTGATGGCCACGGCATAGGTTCCCGTCTACCAATCCATCAATTGGGATAAGTATATGGCTACAGGTGCAGCACATTTGCATCAAAATGAGCTGGAGCTTAGTCGTGTTCCAACCACAATATTTGAACCTACAGTAGTGCCTTATCAAGTAGAGTAGGCGGAACATCTCTGCACAAACATGAATGATGTGCTAGTCTATAATGCCGGCTCGAGTTACAGAACATGCATCAGTGAACGGTAACAAAGTGGGGAATTTGGCTGGAGCATGCCGCGCTGTACACACTATTGTGCACCGTACTCATCAAGAGTAGTCCTCTGCTATTAATTCCTGGAATTTCTGTAAATGGTATGACGTAGCTGTTGTACATGGGCAACACTCGACACGTTAGCATGTGCCGAACGCTTGCACCACTTGATGAGTGATGGTAGACAGGTTGTATTCGAAACGTCTCAACACGCCCTCGTCAGAGTCAAGTGTTGAAACCGAGCGTGGATGGCCCGCATCCGTTTTAGACAGCTGACACCGATTACAAGTGCAGAATAATTAATCTGTGGGTAATAAAGGTCTGACAAAAGACGGAAATTTGCCTTAAACTCTTTATTTATCCCCAAAATAGTTAACACAATGCTAACTTACAATCATTTTCTCTTTTACACAAATATGCAACTTTGACACGTTTCTTTATGTCTCTTTAGAACTTGTGCTAATATAGTAATTTCTCTGACGTACGCACAAGTTCACCTCTTACACGGAGCTGCACGCTGATTCTTAACATAACTCCGATATTCGACGTAAACGGCTTCGCTGCTTGCTCTACAGTCTACCGACTCCTAATCACGGATCCTGGAATATAGGAAACTTTCCTTAAGTACTGTGTTGACTCATATAACGCGACTGACTGACTGATTCATGAACTGCTTCAGGGCGCCGAATTCTCAGCATGGAGTCACACTGGTTAATTCAACTCGAAGCCCGAAACGCACACAAACTCTGAACACTAAACACCACACACTACCAGGCCTGTATTGTTCCTATATACCCCGTCGGGCAACAAGCTTCCAGCAATGGAAACTTCTCAAATTACAGACTTGAGCGGTATTTTACTCTGCTACCTCTGTGGCCTCTGATAAACTCCTTACCTAGAGGGCTAGAATTAGCTGATGTTTCGTTAGCATTGTTCGCACAACAGCGATGTAATATGGATGTTAATGCTTATCCTGCCCATTGCTAGTCGTTACTGGAGTCTGCGACGTGTCTGAAGCACTTCGGTGCGGCGTCGTCGTCAGCTAAAATGGTCCTGCGGGGGATAAGGAAGTTGTTTAGGTGCATAAGTTCGTTCTTTAATGACACTGTTAACCACTACGTCCCCTGCAAGAGTCTGCTGTAACGAATTTGTTCCCCATTTACCACACGAGTATTCTCCAACCTCGGACACTTCTGAGGAGCCACCTATCACTACTACTTCTTATTGCCGACCTATACTTGGTCTCTCTATTCACTTCTCCAACGCGTACATATTTATTTTCTTATGCTTTGCGTCACTGTTCTTTTGTTCAGCGTTTTGTTGTTGCATGTGTCTTTGTAATTTGTTTGGCCTATAGCAAGTGTACGATATCATTATTTCACTTAGCGCACCATTCGCTCATTAACATTGGTGAATGCGCGATCTACACTTTGTCATATCCGCGTTCCATCCAATTATTTGTTTCTTGCGCGTCACTTATTTCCGTCTACGTGTGGTACGTCATCCTGTTGACTAAAAAGTCAGCGAACTGAAGTCCTACATCTACACAAATATACCTTTATATACTGAGTAATGATGGCCTTCATAACTTTACTCACACGTCAGATTTTACTATGCACCCTTGGCTAAATATCTTTCTGCTAGAACAACACTCTATCCATTGATGCCCTTTCGAGTTTTTAAGCCTTATCCGTGGTTTTCACTGATCGTTGGAAGATGCATTCCTATCCATACTTTCAGTAATGTCCCCAGGGAGTGCAAAAGGATTACATGACTTCCCCGAACTCGTGTAATACTTTACAGGGAATCTCAACACTTGACAATTTGTACGAGGGTGGTCTGAAAAGTTTCCGATCCCAACATGAAGATGGAAGCACTCGTAAATGGAAAGCTTGTGAATTTCGTTGTACATCTGTTGACAGTTACTCATCAAAGTTTCAGCTATTTTGGACGATCAGTTGTTATGTAACAGTCGTTTGAGTGAGTTGATGTGAATGTTTTTATGAAAATGGACAACATCGAGTATCGAGCTGTCATTAAATATTTGCTTTTGAAGGACAATACGCCTACTCAAATCAAAGATGAGTTGGATCCTGTGTATGGGGACTCTGCACCATCATTTACCACAGTGAAATTTTGGGCAGCTGAATTTAAACGTGGCCGTAAGAGCTTGGGAGACGATGAACATTCGGGACGTCCAAAAACTGAAAATACCGACGAAAACATCGCCAAAGTTCACCAAATGGTGCTAGACGACCGCCTAATTAAAGTGAGAGGGATAGCAGAGGCTATGAACATGTCAAAAGAACGTGTTTGTCACATATTAAATCAATATTTAGACTTGAGAAAGCTGTTCGCGCGTTAGGTGCCGGGTTTGCTCACGTTAGACCAAAAACGTGTTTGAATGAACATTTACAACACTCTGTTTGCGCAATTTAGGCACAGTAAATCCGAGTTTTGGTGCCGATTAATTACTGTAGATGAAACTTGAATAGACCATTATATGCCCGAAACAAAAACAGTCCAAACAGTGGACTTCAAAGGGAGTACCGGCTCCAAAAAAAAGCAAAAGCTCGTTTTTCGGCTGGTAAAGTGATGGCGACTGTTTTTTGGGATAGTCATGGAGTTATTTTAATCAATTATGTTCAAAAAGCAAAAAACCATTACAGGAGCGTACTACGCATCATTACTTGATGCCCGCCTCGGTAGCGTAGATGGTAGCGTGTCTGCCTCACGTTCAAGAGGTCCCGAGTTCGAATCTCGGTCAGAGTGAGTTTTCTGGGGTTTTCCCTAATCCTGAAAGACGAATGTCGGCTAACTCTAAGCTCCATGGACCACGGACGCATTGAGCCTTTCACCCATTTCATTCATCGTCCGATATGACTAAATGTTGGAGGACGTAAATTAAAAAAAAAAATCATTACTTGACAAGCTGAAAGCAGAACTTGCGGAAAAACGGCCACATTTGCAGAAAAAGATAATCCCGTTTCACCAAGACAACGCACCGCCTCACACCTCAACGGTTGCAATGGCAAAAATCCACAAATTACGGTTTGAACTGCTTGGCCATCCGCCTTACTCACCAGATCTACCCAAGGCTACTTCTTTTTGCTCCGTCATCTGAAAATTGCATTCGGAAGACAGATTTTTTTGTCAAATTAAGAGGAGATCACTTTCATGAACAATTATTTTGCAGAGAAAACGCCGAGCACAATTGAACAGGTTACAGACATGGGAGTATAGCTGGAAGAGGTGTGTAGAGTTACAAGGAGACTATGTTGAAACATAAACAATAAAAAATAAAAAAAAAATATGAAAAAGTGTCTTGTATCTTTATTAGGTCGGAAACCTTTCAGACCATCTGGGTACTTTGTTAGTGAAATCTTGATTTTTTTTTTTTAAGTTACGTCCTTCAAAGTTAAGTCATATGGAACGATGAATGCAATGGGTGAAGCCATAAGCTTAGAGTTGTCCAAAATTCATGTTTCAGGTTAAGGAAAATCCCTGATATAAATCCTTATCCAGATAACCCACCATGGCCGAGATTCGAACCTATTGAACGTGAGGCAGACATGTTATTAAAGGTCGGTTTAAAAACTTGAATGAAACTCTACGTAATTGTGGAATTGCTTACTAACCGCTTTTTATAACACTTACACTATTTATCTATGTCTAGGGCTAAAGTTGTGGAGATTGATTCCACTTTAATGTAGCTCCGAGATTGTCACTGTTTTTGGAAGGTAGTCGAAACGACTGTCGCTTCAGTTAATCAGATGCTTCACGCACTACTAAAGTCTCCAGAGAGGACAAATAATGCTTATAAATTTGTAAATGACTATGCAAATTTTATTGTCAACTGCTGGAAGTGGTCAATGGATTAGGATAAGGGGAGAGAAAGGTTATGTTAACATTAGCCTGTTAAGGTTGTTCTGTCCTTGGCAGAGTGCACAAGCACTGGCAGTGTGTGAGGTATACGGTACTCCATGTTGGAACCCACCGAGGATAATATACAAGTGCATTTTGCTGCTGCAGAGCAGAGCTGAGCTGTAAGATTTGCTTTCCGTCTCCAAGGTCGCCTTGCCCTACCCCTCCCGCGGGCTTGAGATGCGATCACTTAATCTTAAAAAGGACCCGCTTTATCTTCCGGTTTTCTGCTTGCTTTGAGTGAACATCCTTAATTTTATAAGCCTTAGTTTTAGTATTTATCTTACTACTAGGCCCGCAAGCTGACACATGTTTACATTAGATTCAATTTCTGTCAAGATAAAACAAGAAGTTATTTCCTTCATTCTTACGGCACCGCAAACAATTGCACTATTTTCCCCCTATTTCTGTAATAATTAGATACTTCCTAATCCTCCGAGTCGTTTTAGCCGCAGTTAATGAAAGTTTTACTAGACAGAAGTCTGCTTTTTGAATATAGTAACAGATTGGGTGTATGTTTTGCAGGGGCGGCTGGTGGCTCTGAAAATCGGTGGTTCACAAAGTTATCCATGCAATTTAATTTTTTTAAAGTAACAAATGGCTGTTTTAGCCTGACACCATAGACTGCTGTATACACAAGTTAACGGTAATTCAAAGCGTATAACACAACATGCGTATTTCAGAAACACTCTAGAGCATAACACTCTTCTATATGCAGCTAAAATGGACTTGATATCTCTTCATGACAGACTTCAAGTGTACATTGCAAGATTTCGTTCTGGATTGTCTTGGAGTTTTTACATTTAAAGAAATTTTTAAGTCATTGGGTTAAATTTTAAATTATAAAGGGTTTTTTAATTAAAGTGTATTTTTAAGTCAAAACTTACCAGCTCAAGCACCAAAGATAAAATATAATGTTCCAATGTAGCATTCTCCAAATAGGTTTTTCAGAACACAGTCTAGCTCTGCACTGAAGTTTATCAGTCCTCGAATAATACCAAGATTGTTTGACGTAGCTGACTCATCGTGTCCTCGTAGAGCTAACTCAAAGGCTCCACAAAACCTAATGCAGTTAACAATAATGTTTAAAACATACCTATTTTGAGCCACTTTCTGGTTGTGTTCTTCAATTGTTCTCCGATATGCACTGTCCATCTGCTTTGCCCTATTTACATTGTCAAGCATAGCAAAACTGTGTTTTTCATGTGCAGTTTTTAAGTTACGTGTTTTTAGCGCGATCATGAAGATGCTGCAAAGCATGTTTTGTTCACGGATCTTCACCGCCAAACAGAACGCAAGGAAAGCAAAACAGGCTATTTTTAATATTGCAACCACACATCAAATTATATTTCTCATATACATTGTTGTTAAAGTTCCTGTTCAAATATCTTGTTTTTGTTTTGACTACCTATGTGATGTTTATATTTGCCGTGGGACTTCCAAGTCGTTTATTTTCGGTTTTTTCTTCTAAGCTCATTTTTAAAAAGGATGTGCTAATAGACACTTTATGGAATTCATCGTTTCTCCTTATACAACACAATATACTTGTATTTAAATAAATCACTCTTATTCACTACTCAAAGCACGGCACAGCTAACAAAACACGGCACAAAACATGTGGCTATGCTCTGGTAGGTAATAGTAATCTGTGGTAATAGTTGACCGATACGAACATTTAATATGAGAATAATAGGTGGCGCTGAAAACTGAAGGAGAAGGCTTGGCATTCACTATTCTCTGGCTGCTAGGTTAACCAACCTTATGCAGCCATAAGCCCCGCCCTTCCCCCCTACTTGCCTCGGTACTCCATAGGTTCATCCTGCCCTATACCTCCCCATTGTATACCAGTGGTTTGCAACTGAGAGTGAACTACTTGGCACCTGCAAACAATACAGCACGCAGAGGGTCCACTAGACAAGGTCGAACTGAACTCCAAATGGAACATGCCCTTACTTTAAAGGGAGACCCAGCATTTTGGTTGTAGCGCAAACATGCTACCCCATTGAGAAGCCGCCCCTGATGTTTTGGTTCCGGTGCTTTACTAGAGACAAATACTACTTCGCAGCAAAGAAGCTACAAAAACGACATCTACTTTGGTCCTACTAATAGTAGCGGGAATTTGGCCTATTGACTATATCATTAGATTAAGGGGTGCAACTTATTGCCTAAAGTAGGCAATTGTATCTTTTATGGAAAAAAGATACAATACTAAGAAAGAAGTGAAAAATTATTTATTACAAGAATGGCAAGAAGAGTGGGATAATGCACACGTAGGAAGAAGAGTACATGATTTATTTCCGGATATTAAAGAGAAGCTAAAATTGGAACATATAAAACCAAGAAAAGGATTTTTTTTTTTTTATTTTCTTACAGGACATGACCCATACTCCATAATCGTCTTTTTACCTGGATTGTTTCCCGAGAACAACTTGAGCATATTCCTCACCAGGAAAGCTTCAGGTCTTATTTTACTATTGGATTTAATTAACATCATTAAATAAGCCAACATACCTGAGCATATATGTTGGAATACCCGCTTTAGAGATGAAACAACTACGATTGGCGTTGGGAAATTGCGTCATTCCACACAGAGAGAATTTCTGTTACTAATTTACGTTTCTCAGACTTTGCTAAATTGTATTGAGCCGTCTGTCGAACATGTTACAGAATTCTTTCACAAATCTGTTACGTTTTGATTTTAATCCTACGATTCCTTTGGCACGGTGCAGTAGAAATCGTCTAACATTGTAGGAATATTTCAACAAAACACTAGTTTTCAGTGGATGGGGAAGGCTAACTAGTTTAAGCAGGTTAGAACGTCTGCGCCGTTTCTGTTCCTCGACATTCACACATGTTTATAGTTAACAGATTAAGAATAGGATAGGTGCGTTAATTGCGTCGCTTGTTTTAGTGCAATAAAAGTGGCGAATTATCGCGGTAAGCCAGTAAACACCCAGCCTCCCATAACCATAAACACACTTCCAGGAACAAGTTTCACGTTGACAAAAGCTAAATGGAATGTTTGTGATACGAAGAGAAGGTTAAGATATAACGTATTCAGAAAACATTGGCCAATAGCCGTACGGACGTTGTCTTTTTTTAATGTAATTCAAAGATACTTTTGAAAATACGACAAATAGCCATTTACAAGCATTAACATAAAAGTATGTAAAAATATAAGAGTAACTTTGCGGTGCACAACACTATTAATTCTTTTTACGACATATGTAAAAATAAAGCATAGGTATTTTGCCTAACATTCATATCTAGAAATTTGTAAATAAACTGAAAGGCAATAGAAGTATTGGGGAAGGACTTCTGAGTGTGAATGCAAGCTTCATCAAACGACGTCAAGAATGTGTGAATGTTGGTCACCACTTTGATCAACTACTGTAATAGTTAATGAAATAAAATAACTGTATAATTGCCATTGACTGAAACTACGGTGGAAAATACTGACGCTTAAAGTTGCTCAATAAAGATTAAAAGTTCCCAAATTAGAGATTAAAGAGTAGTTATTCATGATTAAAGTTAGTTTCACTCTACTGAGTGTTAAGTGCAGAGGATCTACTCCCATTAGTCCTGGACCCGTAGGACCAAGGACCCGGGCCTCCTTCGATCAGGGAGCGATGGATATTCTGGGTTTTTTTCCATAGGGCAGTGCCTTGAGTCTAAAAAGCCTCCCCCCCCCCCCGCTGAGCACAACATCAAGACGGGATGGAAGTGGATACGCCACTTACGCGCGTCAACCCCGCAGGGAAGACTACCGAAAACCTCGGTGTGGCTGCCTGGTGATCTAGCACACCTTCTACTAGCTCTGCAGGCTAGTACCCGGGACTTATTAAGAAACCCTCTATCCCCTCCGGGCGGCCGTAGCCTGGCCGGAGGTACCCAATTCCCCGTGGGTGTCGGGAACACACTGCCCGCTCGAGTCCAACCCAATCCGAACAACTCCCCGATGGGAGGGGCTCGGCAGTTTGGTCCGAGGTTCCTCTAGTAACGTCAGAGAAGGGTCCGCAGCGCCCGCACCTTGGCAGCTGAAGGGGACGGATCCCCTCCCCTACTTTCTCTACTGCGTATAATAGCTAGGTAAGTATTGCATTCCACCCAAATATTCTATATACAGATTTAACCAGAAATACATATTTGGTGTCCTGCGTCGTGGCGTAGTGGGCTAAGGCAGCATGCCTTGGTACCTGGCCACGGAAAGCGGCCCGGGTTCGATCCCACCTATGGTGTGGGGATTTTAGGTCCCGGGTATAGGACCGGTGCCCACTCAGCATCGTGAGGAAAGTGAGGAGCTTACGCTAGGTAAGCGGCCTGGTCACGAAAACCAACATTCCGGTTGGGGGATGCCGAGATGCTGACCACATCTCCTCCCCGTATCGGTTGGATAATCGCTCACCTCTGCCGTGCCTAAGTGGGCGTGAGGCCGGCAGTCGGGTTGGTAGGCTCAAGCCCATTTGGGGCTGTCACGCCATGGGTTACGTTTTACGTTACATATTTGGTTACATATTACGTTACATATACGTATTACGTTACGTATTCAAAAACCAGGGGAATTCTCTCTCTGTGTGTGTGCGTGCGTGCGTGTGTGTGGAGAGAGGGTTCTGAACGGCATAACTCAATAACTAAAAGTTGGTTAGATACGAAATTTGGTATAGGCGAGAGTGTTCTGAAAAGTTCTCGACCTGATAGTAAAAAACGACAATTAATGCTTTCAAAGTAGTTTTATGTTTCAACATAAGCTCCTATAATCTCAATACATTTTGTCCAGCGGTGTTCCAATGCATTACCCCTCTCTGGAGTGTTCCTCTGGAAGTGCTACGAAGTACCCATTTGTAGCCGCAATTGCTTCCTTATTGAATGAAAAGTGCTTACCAGCGAGGAATTCCTTCAACTTTGGAAACAGATGGAAGTCTGAGGAAGCCAAATCTGCGGAATAGGGTAGATGTTGCAGCACTTCATAGTGCAGATCTCTCAATTTCCCCATTGCCAAAACTCTTGTGGATAGGTGCATTGTCCTGATGGAAAACCCTATTTTTCTGTTTTAACCTAGGTCTGTTTTCATGAATGCTTCCATTTAGTTGGTCAGAAGTTGAGAATGGTATTCTCCAGTAATAGTTTTAACTTTTTCGAGATAGTCAATCAATGAAATCTCTTTGGCATCCCAAAACACTGAGGCCATGATCTTTACCGCCGATGAAACTGGAATTGAAGAACCAGCTTCTATCCACTGCCTCGACTGCTGCTTGGATTGGGGTGTCTAATGGTGAATCAATGCTTCATTCTCTTCACAAAAAGTAATTTCTGTTCTTCTGAAAATGCGCCAAGCACTTTTCAGATACGCGGCGCTCATCTTGCGCAAAGCTTTTTTTTTTGGGGGGGGGACCAATCCTGATGCAAGATGTAACCAATACGTTCCTTTGAATTCCCAAGAGCTTCGCAATTTCACGCACCTTTTTACGTCGATCTTCCAAAATTTTGTCATGCACTTTTTCAATGATTTCCGGTGTGGTTACAGTTTTTGGACCGTGCATCGTCTTGGACGCTTTCATGGCCACGTTTATGATCGGTCGCCCATTTCTTCAAGTGGAAACTGAAGGTGAAGAGTTACCATAAACATTTATAATCCGCAAATGAATTTCTGTAGCTGTTAAACCTTCTTTTACGAAGAATGTTTTCACAGCACGATACTCGGATTACTCTATTTTCAAAACAATGCGCTATTTTACTTCTTCAAACAACTGCCTATAGTTTAGCTATTGTCTGGAATGACTTGTAATTTTATACAGAGTTTATTAGCATATGTACCAACGTAAGGGGAAAAATAATGCAAGTAGTTCCGCGATCTCTGGGTGAGGCCGAAAAAATTTCAGGCCACCCTCGTAAGTTCAGCATCTTCTAAGGTTGTGAAGCAAAGATTTTCAAGAAAATACTCACTCCAGACTACCGTTCTCATAGTACTTTTTTAAAACCTTTCCTTTGATTAAAACACCACATATTTAAGATACTTTCATGACAGTTGTAATGTACTGTCCACCCAACACAAGAAGGCAAGGCAGAGGAATGTGTGACGTAATCACTTTTGCTGTGTTTATGCTCGCCGTCCGATTCTGATAAGGATGCTAGGTTTATGTAAAATACACAGTGTTGTCACATAATTCAACCATGCGTAATGCCCGCCTCGGTAGCGTAGATGTAGCCTCGCGTTCAAGAGGTCCCGAGTTCGTATCTCGGTTAGGGTGTGTTACTTGGATAAGGTTTTTTCCGGGATTTTCCCTTATCCCGAAAGACTAATATCGGGTAGCTCTAAGCTCCATGGACCCCGGACTTATTTGAGCATCATTTCACAATTTCATTCATCGTCCGATATGACTTAACGTTGGAGGTAAATTGCAAAGAAAAAAAATGCATAATACCTATCACTGCAGCTCCTGGAACGAACAGGTATTATTTCTGGCAGAATGGGAGACTCATATGCACTCTCATACATTCATTTCGTAGTAAACAGATCTACAAAAGAGCAGATAAACAGTTCAAGCTCCTCTCCCTCTTCAGACCGCGTTTGCCTTCTTGTGGTGGGTAGACACTACATCCTGAATTTCCCCTGTAATAACTTAAAAAATATATGGTTTAGACAAAATCTAACTGTACGAAAAAATTTAAATCTCATTAAAACATACAATTTATGCTAACATTTTTTTTGTGAGATGAATCATTTTGGAGGTATTCCTTGATACTTCTCTGAATTTTGAAATATACTGTAGCGACCAGCTTTAAACGACTTGAATATTACTTAGAGCCTACTGTATTTGGATATTCCTCTTGCACCTACAAGGATATTAGCAATAAGATAAAATATGCAAATATTTGTCTCAATTAATGTGAAGTGACGTAGGTTTTATAATAATTTGTGGAAGAGTAGAGAAAGTCATGTATAGTCCCGCTGCTGGAACGGTTACCATGGATTTATCTTTGGTAATAGATACCTCTCAGATAACGCACTGATTATTCCACGTGGAGTGAACATCCATCTGCCATTTATGATTCCTGCGAACTCCATTGGCTGAAGTGATGCGTTCATTGGTGCTTAGCACACGAACGGAAGGTGCGCCAGTACCCCTCTCACTCTTACCTCTGAGAGGTTTCTGTTAACAAAGATAAATCCATGGTAACCGTTATAGCAGCGAGACTATACGTGCGGTTTAAATTTCTTTTCAGTTAATGAACTTTGTAAAAATAATACTTTAAAAAGTGAAATTTGACAAAAGCATAATTAAAAGACTTCAAAGTACACATTAGGAAATTCAGAGGTCAAGGTGATGAATAAGACACCGAAATAACGAAAAACTGAGTAGTGAAAATGACGTGGTTCGGTTTATTGCTGTGATCCTACGCCAGATGACTCTTGAGTCATGCAGCTCAGGCAAGCCTGCTTCCCATATTCAGTTGCTTCTTCACAGGAGTAGCATATTGTAGCATACATTTGAAAGCTATTTGAACCGAAGTATGTTTTCCTTGGTATTTTGTTTCATTAATACGTATATTCCTAAATGGTTCATTTTCATAGCTGTCATAATTAAGAGAATATTGTCTAAAGGAGATTATAATATCATTTTTATTCTATTTTCCTTACTGTCTAACATACTTTTCTTTTCTGCCTAGTAATACGAGGGTTGGCTGATAAATCCCGAGCCTCACCAAAAAACAAGTTTTTTTCTCTATTTCTCAACATAATCTCCAGAAAGGCTAATGCATTTGTCATATCGGTGTTCCAATTTAATTAAACCATCTCTGTAGTGTGATTTATCATGGTCCTCAAAATGGCTGTTTACCTCATCAGTGACCTCCTCGTTGCTGTGAAATCTTTGTCCCCTAAGAAATTTTTGAGGTTCGGGAACAGGTGGTAGTCACTGGGTGCTAAGTCTGGCGATTAGAGTGAATGTTCAAAGAATTCGAACTTTAATTCGCACATTTTTTCCATTGCAATGACTGGGCCTAAGCATTGTCGTGAAGAAACAAGAATTTTTTCTTTACCAAATGAGGTCTTTTTCTTTTCATCTTATTACTCAAACGTTGCTGTAAGCTTACGTAGTAATTTCCAGTGATACCTTTACCCTTTTCCAAGTAGTCAATAAAGACACTTCCCTGTGCATCCCAGAAAACACTCGCTAAAACCTTGTTACCTGAAAAAATTGACTTTGCCTTTTTTGGAGTTAGTTCACCTGGCGCATTCCACTGTTGTGACTGTGATTTACTTTCTGGAGTGTAGTGATGTATCCAATTTTCATCCATGGTAATAGGTTTTCTCAAATATTCACTTGAATTTTTACGGTAGAGCTCCAAATTCTTAACAGAAGCGTTTTTCTTTGAAACTTTTGATCAGGTATCAACAAACGCGGCACCCATCTTGCACAGACCTTGTGAAAGCCCCATAAATTAAGTATGCACGTTCTTGTGATTTGTTTACAGCCTCTGATATCTCAAATCACTTTAATCTGCGGTCTTCCAGTACTAAACGATCTAAGATCTCTGGAGTGTGATTTCCACAGGGCGTCCAGAGTGAGGCTCATCACTAGTCCCATTTTAAACTCTGCAATCCACTTTTTAATCATTGTATATGAAGGGGCAGAATCTTTTAATGTACTGTCCATTTCCTCCTTGATTTCTTTAGACGTTAAGTCTTTCAAGTGGAAGTATTTAAACAATGCTTGTTTTTTCATAAAACCTCTACACTCGTATTGTTTAAAATGCTGTTATTCAAATATTAAACAAGCTATTTACCTGTAGCTATGGATACAAGCTAGTCTAGAGTTAAACTATATGCTACTACCCGTCAAACTGGCACAGTGGTGCCATCTCTATATGAAACCCGGGACTTTCAGCATTTCCTCGTATTGTTTAAAGGTGTGCATTGGAATGCTATTAAGGGAAGGAGTTCGCTAAATTAAACTGAAACCAAACTCCATGACACAGCAGTTCATAGAGGGTTAAAGCTTACAGCTGCAACTCCCATCTCAACAACGGGCATAGAGTAGAGGAGCAGTTGCAAAGGATGGGTTTTGGTATAGCCTCTGAGTCTCTCCTGGCCGGAGAGCGCTGTCTTCGCAGCCTGAAAGCGGAATGGGGAGCAGAGAACCACAAACCGGAGTGGCGGCCCAAAGCCAGATATGAGAATCGGAAAAATATGATAATATGAAAGGTGATAATGAAACAGTTGCTGGAATGAATGGTAATAAAACCCGAAGAACGCGTATAAAATCCGCCCCAGATTCCTTTTCGTCCATCACAAATTCCAAATGTCGTCCCCGGAGATCGAAACTGTACTGCCTTGGTGAAAGAGGTGTAATCGAACCGGTCAGCCCCGGCTCGTCAAGGAGACAGAATGCGCAAATACAATAGTGGTCAGGGAAGTTAACTTGACAATTTTGCTGGGAGTTCTGCAGTGCTAAACTCTAAAATCCTGAATAAATTAATATAAAAATTATAAGTAAAACATCCAGGCCAGAAGGTACTCCTTTTAATTTGAGTTGTCATGTGTAAACACATCGTCTGTTCATCGATTCAGTTTGTTATGGAAATATTTTCTGATGATGGTCAGTGTTTTATTATTATTTTTGTTTAATATGAGCAAAAACATAATTTCATCCTTATTTATTACAGTTTTGCAGCAGTGATAGTGGGGATACTGCTGATACAGCTGTGACGTATTCCTTACTTATAGCTATATGTAGAAAACTGCATACATTATCAAACTTTTCACTACCACAGCGTAAATCGCGAACTTTACTTCGTGATTTCTTCACATCTGTACACTGGAATGTATGATCTCTCTTTTGAATAAACTCTGCGAATAACTTTGGACAGTTTTTGTTTTAAATGTTGATATTTTGATGATAAAATGCCGTGTTAATACGCGTTTTATGTGCATATTAGATATCTTATACTGGATCTTCAGATTTATTGGGTCTTTAGCGCCAGAGGATTTAAATGAATGACGTCATTAGTTCAGCGAGCCCCTTGTCTCGAAAGGGCGTTACGGAATGGAACCCTGGACTGCATACATTTCCGACTTCGTAAATAGGTTGATGCTCTAGGTGGGGCAGAACTGTTTTTTCATGAGGACATTTTGTACTTTCTTTACACATGAGATACAAGTGACCACCGATCACAGAGAAGTTGTGTCGTTAGTCAACAACTGTCCAATTATTATTTGATTTATCTATCCGCATAAATGCTGTGATTGCGAGTTTGCGATATGCAAGAGAAAGTTCCAAATGTAAATATTTGAAAGGTACGACACAAGTCCCATTTCACTAAGGTGACCTCGAAGCTGTTGACATCCACCACTCACCTTTGCTAGTCCTCTGCAAGAGGAGCAATGCGTGATTAACTCGTTTCCTAGTACTGACGTCATACGTGGTCAAAATATTGGCGGCAAAGGCCGAATAAATCTGAAGACCCGCTATAAGTAGCCGTTAACACTGTTAGCAGTGCTGAATGTTGACAGAGTTGCTATTGGTCCTCTGAGAAATCAGCGCGTGGAGAATTATTAACGTATTGCGTTGCGCACATATTGTTTATTCAGTCATAAAGTTAAAGAAAGTCAGTAAAAGGCATGTCAACATTGAGCAGAGCATGCAAACTTATCAGCGTTGTAAACGAGGCAAGAACAGTTCTACTTAGAGCGAGCAAGTCAGCATTAACATGGGCGTTGGTTGTACGATGGTGAAAGGACCCAAGGTCTAACAGAAATTATTCATCAGACATGTGAGTGAATAAGTAGGTAGAAATAAATAGGTAAGGAGTTTATTATTCTGGTTAATTTTTAAGTACAAAGGTATAATCAGTGCTGCACACGTCAACATGAAACAAAACACAAATTATTTATAGAATTAACAAAAGTAGGAAACCCAAAATATTATTTGAATCTACAAGAAAGAAGAATATATGATTTTATTGGTACAGAATAGGGATGCCGATTTGTGATCCGTAGTACCATTAGTTTCTCCGATGTGTTGCGGGTGGTTGGACTTCACGGCGATACAGTGCTACAAATACTCCTTGTACGGTAGGCAAATGGAAGAACAAATTAGAGGGTTCAGTTAAACCTCGTGTGCCCTCCATTGGCACTACTGATGTAGAATACATGCACATGTGAAATACAGTCATTTTATAATTATTTGTTAAAAAGTATTGAATTGAATAAAAACAGCGGTTAATTACATGTGCCTTTAGGATATTTTGAAACCTTTTCTTGGTGTGTTTCCTTAATAATTTGTAAGGCAATTGCGTATTTTAATATCTGACTGTGTTATATTGATACACCGAGTCATTCTTTACAAGCAGTGAACCTGTATTGCCGTTCATTTATGAATAAATAATATTGTTTTAAATATATAGATGGCGGGAGGGTGAGGATGCCTAAAGTGTTTTTTATTTCTGTATCGTAGCTTACAATAAGTTCTTGGGCTTACAGCTTCATGACTAGCATTTTCCCCTTTTTCCACATCTGATTCCCTCCAGAATATTATGCCATATCTCACCAAAGAGTGAATATATGCTATTCCAACGGTCGGCTCCCTTTTGTGCCCTCTAGAACCGTTATCATGTAATAGCAGGCCGAATCAGTGTTTGTTTACATAGTTTATTGCATTGTTGGCACAGATGCCAACAAGTCTGTTGATTTCTATCTTCTCATTTATCTGATTGAGAAGTTGTATATGTGGAACTGAGCTTTAAGAACTTTAGTGTGGGTTTCCATTACTATTATCTTACTGACATTGATTAAAATATTGTTATCCATGAAGTAGTAACCTATTTGGTATATTGTTTACTAAACTGATTTCAAGAAATTCTTTGTTGTTTGCCCTCGTGAGAATATTTGCATCATTATCAGAGGTTCTTACCATCAGGTTATCTTACTGAAGTCGATAAAGAGCAAAAATAAGATAGGATCTAGTATGGAAAACTGTGGTACTCCATAGTTAATCTCTAAACAACTTGACCTATTATAGCTCTTTAACTCCACATATCCTCTAAGTTTATTTCGACGAGTTGATTCTGCTTCTCACTACGAATTATATTCCAATTGCGCTGCAATCCTCTTAATTTTTAATGATTGAATGCATAAAAAATTTAACAGGTTTGAAAATAATGCTGAGATATGTTCTTTTTCATGTAAGGCTCTTAAGTGATTAGCTTAGAAGGGGGAATATTACTTGTTCAACAGAGTTATTTCCAAAGCAATGTTGGCTGTTTCTTCTCAGCAAGTTTAGGAGTCGTTTATAGAATTGCTTTTTCAAAACGTTTAAGAATTACTGACTATGTGGCTATTGTCAGTAATTTGACATACTGTTTTTGTCCCATTTTTGTGTTGGGACGTAACATTACTATTTCGGCAGAAAAAATTATACTGCTAAACGATTCATTGCATCAGTATGTTAAGTTTTAGTAATTATATGAGCAAACTTTTTGATGAAATCTGGTGTGTCTCTGTTCCTCTAAAGCATTTGGGTTTTAAATATTTTACTTGTTAAATGTTTGTTTTGTTTGTCTGGACAAAGTACATTGGGTTGTTAAGGTCCTGGTTTCATGGGCAGCCGTGGGCAGTTGTTCGTTTATTGTTTTTATCAGATTTCCGATATGTTGACAAAGTAGATGTTGAAGGATTTAACTACATCGATAAAGCGTAAAATATATTTTCAATTATATTTTAAAATAACATCATCACTGATTCGAGGGTAGGATGCCTCTAGTTTTGATTTTAATTATATTTAATATACGTTTGATTACTGTCATTTGCCGGCCACTTGTCTCCTAGTATACTATTTAGAATCATTTCACAGTTTTGTTGTAACTTTTTAATATGGAGCTAGAGATACGCGATTTTAGTAAACTATGTAAGTGGCAGTTTATTTTTGTAATTTGTTATATTGAATACTTAATGCAATGCCTAGCGCTGTTAAAAAGCATACTGAAAACAAAGCGTGTGTGTGCTTGGGGGTGTGTGTAGTGTTTAACGCCCGCTTTTACTACATACGGCACTGCAGATGGTGACACTGATGATACATGAGATGAAGGTGGAGCACCTGTGGCATGAGATGGCGGGGGAAACCGCAGATCCCGGAGAAAATCCGTCCCAGCGGCGTGTTGTCCACGAAAAATATCGCTTTGCGGTCGCCTGGGAACGAACCCGCCGCCTTAGCGAGTGCCAAGACATCTAACCACTAAGCTACGGCGCGGCCTGGAAACAAAGCAATCAATCTTTTATTGAAAACGAAATATTAAAAATTATATATCAATGTGTTCTGAATCAGAAGACCCGATATTTCGGAACGTTATACGGGGGCTGTTCAATAAAAAATGGTCATAAGTTTTTACGGTCATAATTTTTCGCACTAAAATTCAATCTTATTATATTCTGTTAGCTTAATGTGAAACAAACACGCCGTATCAGTTATATTTTTGGTACTTCTGGTTCCCGCCTGTGAGAACCAGGCAAGTTCAGACATGTTCAGTATCGCCTACCGCTGCAATGGAGGTAACACGCGAGGAACAATATGCGGCTGTGAAATTCTGGTTTCGTCTCAAATCTTCAGTTGAGGCCTATACAACGTTACAGGAGGCCTATGGAGTCTGTTCTTCCCCACAGCACAGCTCGAAGGTAGTTTAAAATGTTTAGAGAGGGGAGACAATCAATTTCAAAGGAAGGTGGACCCGGTGCTTCAGTTACTGCTCTTACAGAAGAAAACATCCCACTGCTGCTGCCATTGTGAAACAGGATCGACGAATTACCTTAAGATCACTTTCTGAAATACTGAACAATTCATTGGGTGCCACCCACACGTTGGTGACAGAAACATTACACATGAGACGTGTTTGTGCGCGATGGGTTCCCGAACAAAAGGACATTCACATGCAGGTCTGCAAGCAGTTAAAGTTGATGGTAGAGGAAGATACGGAGTTTCTTTCAAACGTAATCACTGCTGATGAAACTTGGCTATATCATTTTGATCCTGAGAGGAAACAGCAAAGCTCAGTCTGGAAATCTCCTTCATCTCCAACCCCCAAAAAGCAAAAGTGGTTGGTTGCTTCTGCTGGGAAGGTTATGTTCATCTCATTCTTTGATATTCATGGAATGGTTTATCAGTATGTTGTACCTGCACACACATCAGTAACTGGACAATACTACAGGGATGTCCTGAAACATTGCAAGTCCATATCAGGCGCACAAGACCACATTTCTGTGAAGCAGGCTGGATGCTGCACCACGATAATGCGCGGCCGTAAATTGCCAATGTTGTTGCTGAATATCTTGCAAAAATCAACGTGAAGTGCATCCCTCACCCTCTCTATAGTCCGGATTTAGACCCAAATGACTCATTTCTATTCCCTAACTTGAAGAAACGCCTTCGTGGGAGGCATTATCCATCATGAGAAGCAATGGTGGAGGCTGCGGAGGCGATTTTGAAGGATCTCTCAAAAAATGGTTTCCAGTAACTGTTTGAAGACTGGCAGTAACGCTGGGAGTAGTGCACTGCAATCATGGGAGACTATTTTGAGAAGGACCATCAAAATGATGGGGATAAGTAAAGGTACGTTGGATCATGCTTTATTGAACAGCCCTCGTAGTATGTCCAAAACCACTAACATATACACGTAAAGGGATCCAAAAATATGCATTTGCCCACTCCAAGCTCAATTTGATAATCGATATCTTCGAAACAAAATGACAGACTTACAATCTCCACTAAGGTTATTTAACGCTTTCTCAACGAATGTCAATTTATTTTATGTGTTTAAAGTGCTCACTTGTTAAGGGAACCACGGATGTTGGTGTGTCCGATATGATTGCTTCGTATGATTCTTCGACGGATTCACGTAGTCATGTGACTGGCCTTTATCCATAAACTTTATTCTTCAAAATTCCCGATAGGTAAATGATCAGAGGTATTCTATCGGTTTAGCTATCGTCCATATAAAGTGTCATCCATGTATAACATCTCGATGGTAGGGACAAACTAGTAAACTAGATTACTGTGTAAGAATTGTAAATATACCCAAATATAGTCCCGTTTTATATACAACATTTGTGCAAAGTTTAAAGAAACTAAATATCTACTTTTATAAATATATATCCCTGAAGCTAAGTTAAAATGTTTATTTTGAAAATTTTATTGTAGAAACAATAAAGGAGATTTGTGAACCTTAAATTTTACGTCTTTACTTTTATATCTGCAGTAGATAAACTGTTGTCAATAAAACAAAATTTCACTCGAGCTCCATATAATAATTTTACGCTGTTTTTATGGTTATAAATCCTTTGTGACTAAATAGATATCCCAAATATTTTATCGCAGTGTATATAGTTTGTGAAGGTAATGTATGTGAAACCTTTTAGGAAAATATGAGGCATCAAAATTCAGGCATGTCTTTTTCTACGTAATAATCCTTAAAACAATTATTATTAAAATGAGTGCCCGCCTCGGTAGCGTAGATGCTAGCATGTCTGCCTCACGTTCAAGAGGTCTCGAGTTCGAATCTCGACCAGGGTGAGTTACCTGGATAAGGTTTTTTCCGGGGTTTTCCCTTCTCCTGATGAACGAATGTCGGGTAACTCTAAGCTCCATGGATTTCGGACGCATTGAGCATCATTTCACCCATTTCATTCATCGTCCGATGTGACTAAATGTTGGAGTACTTTAATTACAACAACAAAAAAGTAAACTTATTGAAAATTACCTTTTAAGCAAATATTCAGCTACCGCAATTCCTTGTAGCTATACATACATATTATATAGCCTTTTAATTTTACTTGATCAAATTCTTTTGAGATCTAAGAGCAGAATTTGACTGGCAGACTATAGAGTTCTTGAAGAACAGGACATCTGGAGTCGTTCATTTGCTTATGCACTTCTACGATCTATTCCCGTTTTCAAGGATATCTAGTTGTAAATGAATTAGTTGATTAGTTGAAATGTTGTGTCTTTTCTTCATTGTGTTTCATTATACATCATTTTAGTTATTTGATATATTTTGTTATGATGCTTTATGACCATAAAATAGATTTTACGGGAGCTAGCCGAATATATATGTATATATGAATATGTTTTATATGAATATATGGGTGTGTTGTAAGCTAGATGTGTAAAAGTGCTATTTTTTGCCACTGGTTTGTAAATCATTGTTTGAAATATTTCCAAATGACAGCAGTACACTGAATAAAATCGCTGAGGCAGAAAATACATAACTCAGGAAGCTAAAGATTTATTAAATGAAAGAAACAAAAGCTACGCTTTGTTGAAATGCTGTAATGAAAGCATTAAATGTATCTGCAGTATAAAAAAGTGCTGTATACAGCCAGCAGATGTATTTGAAACGGAAATAGACCACCATTTTCGTGAGAGATGGCAGATTAATGTCATTTTTTTCTGACGATAAGACGCGCCGACGTTTTATGATTACTTGACGATTGCCATTAGTTGTGCATGAATGAAAACAGTAGTTTTACATTATCTCAGAAGGCCTTGAACATTGTTAAATTCTGCGAGTTGTATGCTTAGACCATATTTGTTTTTATATAAGCTCCTTCAGTGAATTCTCCTTTACGGTAAGGCATAAATAAAACGTTTCTTTATTATAAAGAATAACTATAGTAATTGCAGTTCTTAGAGGCTACGGCTATACAATTAGGTAGCAAAAATTATCTCGATGGTAAAATATCCAGGAATCAAAGTAACCAGTACGTGAATACAAGTTTTGTACGTAAAGCGAGATTGCTACCACGTAAAGAGCACGCTGTAGTCATATGGACAGTTATCTCATAAAGATTACTCCGTTTTAGTTGGAAAGGTCATACAATGGCAGAATTTTATTTCCAAGTAGCTTGATACAAAAAAAGTTTACGAGTATCTAGTCTGAGACTATTTTAATACAAGTTAATACTTACACTTAGAAAGGAGTCCCCTTATAACAAAGGATATTACAGTTTTCAAATTCATTGGTATCCAGTATTCATGATTGTATAATTGATCATATAAAATTCCAGAAAAATAACACAAATAAGGAAATAATAAATATTTTAAAATGTTTTGTTTACTAACAGCACGGCAAATTCATAGAATCATATCCCCGCCCCCGACGTGACGGAATTTCGTCCCGCAGGGGTTCGTTTACATCTCAATAAATCTGCTGACATGGGGTTGTCGCTTTTAAGCACTCTTAAAAAAACATCGGTTTTAACCAGCGATTTTTTGTTGTAATTTTACGTCCTTCAACGTTGTCATCGGACGATGAATGGGATGGGCGAAATGATGCTCAAATGAGCCCAGGGTCCATAGAGCTTAGTTACCCGACGTACGTCTTTCAGGATAAGGGAAAACCCCGGAAAAACCCTTATCCAGGTAACTCACCCTGACCGAGATTCGAACTCGGGACCTCTTGAACGTGAGGCAGACACTACCACCATGCTACCGAGGTGGGCATTGAACCAGCGACCTACCGATTAGCAGTGGTGTTGTACTAACGTTGGTGTTGTAACGAAGTGTACAGGCATATTAAGGCTGGATATATGTTCTTATTGAAGATGATAAATTCCATTAAATAGCAGATATCGTTGACAGTTTTGGGAGGGTCTCGTTCTCTAATTCCATGCTCCTTGTTTGACCACGAGAAGAAAACGAATAGGGACTTACCATTTCAAAAAGTGTAAGTATTTGAAAATGCAAACCAGTAACAATGAATATTTTGAAGGATACGCGACACATTGTGTACTTTATCGAAATCTGCATTTTTGTGTAATAATGTTGTCTATTTTACGCTTACCAGTTACACAAAAGTAATTGAGAATGAAAACGACTTCAGCGGTTAATGACAGAAAATTCATGATATACCTACTTTTATTTGTGACGCAAATAGTTTAAACATAGTAAATGAATCAGTCTTTGGAGACATTTTTGAAAAAATAAAAAATAAAGATCGCCTTTCCGTGTAAAGGTTTGTTTTTGGAAAATATGGATTTTCTTAAAAATATTCGTAACGCATTCTCAGAAAAACCGAATTTAAATATCAAGTTTGATATATAACCGAGTCTTCGTTTTTAAGTTACGCCGTTCAGACACACGAACCTTCTTCTAACCTTTTATTCAGGCAACCTTAAAACGCCAATTTGCATTGAAATCTGAGCAAGTCACCTTCATGTCAACAAGAGGTAGCAAGACATGTCAGTGAGAAGATCTTTTCACGAGAAAAATATATATGAAGACACGGAAGCATGGCACGACGAAGCCTTTCTCCCATTTGTTTCCCTATATTTGGAAAATGTCTACTTGTCATAAAACATTTCTCCCTCCCTCTTACATCTACTTGTTTTGGTGTTATCGGCATTGCACTCTAATTCTGTAAAACTATTAGAAGTTCAGATGCCGTTAGTGTTCCATTTTGGTCAATGTGATGTTAAAATCACATCTTAGTGCTTGATTAGTTAACTAATATGCCCGCCTCGGTAGCGTAGATGGTAGCGTATCTGCCTCACGTTCAAGAGGTCCCGAGTTCGAATCTCGGTCAGGGTGAGTTACCTGGATAAGGGTTTTCCCTTATCCTTCAAGACGAATGTCGGTTAACTCTATGATCCATGGATCCTGGACTCATTTGAGCATTATTTCACCCATTTCATTCACCGCCCGATATGATAACGTTGGAGGACGTAAATTACACAAAAAAGTTAATAACGTTGCTCTCCCCACTTGTAACAAAAGTAATAGCCGACATAAGTAGGTACTGCTATTTGATTCACATCGTGACATTTTCACGAATGCTTCAAAATGTATGGTCTATCCTTTGACAGAAATCATAAATTTCTGCAGGTGGTATATCATTTCAGTCCGCTGTCAAGGTGCATAACTGTTTTTACTTTTCCTGCTACTTTATATAGGAAGAAGAAATACTTCGATATAGAAATGTACTGGAAGCACGTCCAAATGAATAAAAACAGCATGTGTTTGTTTCACATGACTTTGTTCTTGTAGAAAATATCTGTACGAAAGATTCCATTCTATTTCTTATTAACGTTGATATACATTTACAAAAACAAGTTTTTACACAAGAACAGTTTAGAGTGGAGGGAGCCCGCTAAATTCTTTGTGTCACATCCATAGAACACGCGGTACTAAATGCCAAGTTTGGTATTGTACTGACCTTTCGCATTTGATTTATGCTGTTCAGACACGTTCATATGACTACATGGACGCACGCGCGTGTTTATCTTCTATAAATGCTTGTTTTGGTTTGAAGCCTCAAAACGTGCTTTTCTGATGTTATCTTAGTATTGAAATATGGGTGGACTGTAATTAAAGTTGGGTTCTAAGAGTGCAGCGACGATAGACAGTCCTCGATTTGCAGATGATGCAAGTGTTCAAGAGAGATCGTCGTATTCAGCAGCCCGGTGGTTTTCTTGTTGACTGTTTTACTAGAACAACGTTAAGTTCTTGATTGTTGTGTTGTGTGCATTTCCATAATTATTATATTTCGATAGTGTTCTAGAATAACATGTTTGCTCCAAACTAAATCTATGGAACATTATAGAATTTGGGTGGCCTTAAATTACTTTGTGTGATCACAACGGCTGATCGTGAGACTTTATTTTAAATAAAGTATTTCGGCATGCCTGTCCCAGCAAACGTTTTCAAATACCACAATTTTTGGGTTAAGAGCTGTTCTCTGGAGTCCACAAGTCGTTTTGTCCACAAAGAGGTCAACTGTCTGCAGGTTCGGTTCGCATTAAAGGGTGCAGGGGCACGTAGGCCCCAACAGAAGGTCGTTTTTCAATTCCACATCAGTTATGCTCCAAAAATTCAAATTCATGAAACGTCTTTCAACTTAAAAACCCTTAAAAAGTCCCTAACGTATCCTGGAAACCACAATAGAAGTTCATTTCCTCTAATGCCGTACAACCATTGTTTTCTGTTGCCTATGGGTGCAATCCAAATTGTATGTTTTCTTGCACAGCAGCTGCACCGGAGTGGCGAAATTTACCAAAGTATACACTGACTGAGATGTAGAGTGGCTTGCCCACCACTTACACATTCGTAAATACTAGAAAACTGTCATCCCTGCAATGGACAACTCCTCTTTCAGTTGTATCTCGACATAAATATGAAAATCAATTAATAGAATTCCAATTCCAGAAATTGAAGCAAAATAAAGAAACTTTAAAGCCTCTTTTATATTTACCTGATAAACAGGTAAATGGATATTATACAAATATAACAATTTGTAACAAAAACTTCACCTAACTTAAGAAAATGATGTTAATTCGTCTTTCTAATTGATATCGAGTTCACGAACTCTTGTCCGCATCTTCAGTCAAAGAAATCCACAGGAGAATAACGATTTTCGCTTGTTCCATTGATAAGATTTCCCAATAAACTAAAGCTCTGTTGTCAATCCTGATATCACTGAACTCGTCTTCACATGCTTTGCTTTCCATACAGCTGCATGCAGGTCGAATGTTTCCTTTGTGATTGCAAAGGACTAATTGCTGTGATTTTGGGTAAGCCTAAATGAATATAGTTGATAAGCAATTAAGCTTTCAGTACAGCCTAGAAATAAAGATCTTAAAAGATTTGAGAATCACTTATGTCTGTTGTATTCCCCTATTATCATTATACCAACAAGGGAATCTATATCCATTCTAATATTATAAAGAGAAAATTTTATTCTGTGTACAGGGTGATACCAAAACGATTCAGCTGATTTTAATTCTTACACTATTGAAAAACCCAATTCCAAAATAACTTGTACCTAAAAAAGAACACACTGATGTTAAACAATAATTTGCTTACTCAGAAGACATTTGCGTTTAGTTGAGAACCATTGAGAACAAATAATTGCTATTACAAAATATAAACAGTATAGACTCAGCCAGCATATAAATACAAAATGCGTTTATGTAATCTTAAACGAACAGAGGACAATAGTTTAACAAGTGACAATGCATCCTATGTTATATTTCACTCTTTAATTTACATTTACAAGTACTAGAATGCATCACTAATTAAACAGTGTCAAAACCTCTGATGAACTTTTATTACAATTCAATAAATGTAAGCGCTGAATTTTACGGACGCTAAATCTTCTCAGGAATAAAGTTTGATAATGTTGTAAACAAGTTTGTTGACAGAGCATTCTAAATAATTGTATAAAAAGAGAAAACGGTAACGGTTAAAATGTCAGAATCATATTTTATATTAAGAGAATATTCTTTCTTTTTTTCAGTGATCGCATGAAGTATTATGTTTTCCAAAAAGGTTAACTTGGGCCTGGGAGTGCAGAATAGTATTTCGCTGCGCATGTTAAAATTTATGTATTATATGAAAATTGCGCATATTATGTTATTAAATTATTTAGAGACCAAAAATGAGGTACAAAGTTAATCTGCTATAATAGTAATGCCTAAAAATTACCCAATTTTAATGAAGATTGTTGCACGCCAAAAGGTACTTACATGCTATGCAGCAGTTCAAGAACTTGAAAGGCGGTCAAAAGAGAGGTTACGGGATTCAGACGTTCCGCCGATGTTGAATGACGTATGCATAATTGGTAAACTATAAAAGATACACACAAGTAAATCTTGTCGGAGCACATCATGAATTAAATAAAATTATTTATGGGTTTAATTTGCGAGATATTCTTTGTAATTGGTTTGTATTTTCAGATACCTCATAGTTTTTTTAACTGATGAAACTTTTTTCTTCCTCTTCCTTTCTGTTTCATGTTCTTGCAAGTAGAACAGGAAGTCGATGGAAAAATAAGAATTTGTTGAAGCTATATACAAATAAACGTGTGAAAATTACGCATAAGGTTTTTAGAAACAGGTGTGTGTGGGTACCCAACTTTTAGTTAATTTCAATGTTTTCAAGGATGTAACATGAATCTTTCCAAGATCTCCTCACCTCAAAAAGTACCCTTTACTTGCTGCAAACATATTCGCTACTTTTTATTTTCTTGAAAATGATCTAACGATTTTGATTGAAATATCACAATACTAAGATTTTTGGATTATAAATGAAACTTATATCTTGAATTTATTGACAATTGCCCGTGAACACCTCTTCATTTTAAAATAATTTTTGTATTTCTTGTATACTATAAAAGATACTGGATGGTAATGATGTAGCAGCGAAGTCTATTCCAGCCAATAAAGGATTCGTCCGAATCCAGTAGTAATCAATGCATATCTAACTTTATTACTAGTGTGACTCTAACAGGCAATGTTAAGAGTGAGAAAGGTAGACACATGCAAGAGAACTATTACTGTGCTCATACCTAAATTCCCTTGAGAGTTTGATGGCATCATCTCTGCTCTGTGTACCAAAATTTGCAGCGAAGTAGAGTGGCGGCGCCCAAAACTGAAGCCTGAAAAGTGCCGCATGTGACCATTTGCAAGTAGCTGCTGGACATCCCTCGTCAGCTCTGTATTGGCGCTCCTTACGTATGCCATGTGTAGACCGCAGACTGCCAGGGGTAAACAATCCCTCCCGTACAATGCTGTGTTATTATGCCTATATGTTCCTACATTGTGGACTCATTTGCGGGTACTTCCAACTTACTCCGCACCCGAATTTTCGCACACAGGCCCCACATAGAGCAGAGATGATGCCATCAAACTCTCAGCGAATACAGGCATGAGCCTGTAGTGATAGTTCCCTTGTTAGAATGCTCGGACCAGACAAAGAACGACAACTGATATTCCATTTTAAGGACTGACATCGCAATTAAGGTGTTCACAACTTTAAAGCGGAACCCGCTCCGGTCACCGATTTACTCCACTTCAAGAAAATTTTCTAATACATCTTGTCGGCTAACGTTAGATACGAATCGAACTTATGGATGGAAGCGGGATGGCAACAACTCTATTCCAACCAAAGAAGGACGCCACCGTGTTATTTTTAGAAGTCAGTATTTACCCAAAGTTTCTAAACTGTCATATTTTTCTAAGAATGGGAAGTCAGCTGTTTAATTACAAAGTCCATAAAGAAATAAAAACTGCATCGCATAATGCGCAGTCATGGTCTTGGATGGGAGAAATAAGTTAATTAGTTTTCTTAACACAAAGACTGGAGAATATGTTTATTTTAGCAGTGCTTTAGACCTTGTAATGTAATAAAGCAGTTATCGCCGACATAGATTAGGGCATACAATGAAAATAGCTCCATCAAAAGATAAACAAGTAAAAAATTCAACGCGCTTGCTGTTGTAAGAAGCACTGGCTAGACGAATGACCGCGGAATGTGCGATGGTTGTTTCGGGTCACTTACGGAACCCCGGAGTTCTTCAGATAAATACAGTAATTAATGCTTTGCTCTGAATTGATTCAGAGAAAAAAATGCTGCTCATCAGCTTTGCGTAACTTTTGCATTCGTGTCGATAACACATCTGGCGTTCATTCATTTGCCCAGTGACTGTCTTGCATCCGAACAAAGCAGACGTCCGCTACGTGAAGGAGCTCCGCTATGAAAGTACAACCAAGCGCATGGTGAGGAATCATTATTGTTAAGTAGTGTTTCGAATACTAGTGGTGTGATTATAGGTGTGTTAGTTTGTCTGGCTCGATGCGACAACCCAAGCACATAAACGACAGGTAATACAACATGCATGTTTATGTTTGAATTGCTCTCTCAGGTGACTGACCGAACCGCAGTTAAGATTCTGGCTTGGGGTTCACGTGTTCGTTTTATTGCTAGTTTCAAAGCCCAGCGTTTTAAGAAACTGAGAGGTTAATCAATTTGATTGCTTTACCTGCGAAGTGGCGTCCAATAACGTGTGTGACTTGCATTCGGAAAGTTGTGGATTTGATCCCCGTTGACTGCGTTCTCTGGTTTGTGCTTTTGTCATTTAGGCGATTGCCGGAGTATTTACTTTCATACCACGACTTTCTAACAGTTTTTTTTTCATTCCATTCCTTTATTATATTTCAGGAGTGTTTTCAGGCTCGAAGTGTATTGCGGTACCGGACAAATGGCGTAGATACTTGCGCATTAAGTGCTGTTCTTGGTGTTGGGCGGCTTGTTAGGTCGCTCTCCTCAAATGGGGGGACGCTTGTCGACACCAAATTCAGAGTGTTGGTGGCTTTGCAGCGGGATCAGCATTTCTCAGATAACTTCCACGCGTTTCTGTATCCTGTTTGTCTGTGATCGTGGTTCAGTCAGTTTATCACTTCCTCCTGGGAGGTGTTAGCCACAGTAAATTTGCGTAGGTTGCAGTGTACAAGGTGTTCCACTTCTTGTCTACTTTTTATCCCTCCTTGTTGCTTAGAAATCAAAGAAAGAAGTGGGAAATAGCATGTCAGTTTTTAAACAATTCTCGGGATGTGAGTTTTGTAACAACCAGGCTGTCGTAACAGTTTGATTTTAATGTAGGTATTCGTCGGCTTATTTTTGTAACTTGTGTATGGGTGGAACCTATATACGAGGAGGTATCGTATCGTTAGAGTAATTATCACCCTTTAAAACGGTGATAGAGAGTTTGTGTTATGTGCTTGTTAATTCTTCTCTACATAGTCAACATCCATATTTACAAATTTTCCCCAGCGTTTATTGACCTTCCAAATACCTTGATTGTAGAAGTCAGCATTTTTGAACTTAAACCACTCTTACACTTTACGTCATTTGTGTTGTCAAATCGGCGACCACGCATCGGATTCTTTATTTCTAGGAACAAAAAAATTCACTTGGTGCAAGATCGGGCGAATAAGACTCAAAGCCATATCCCAACCCCCTTTTATTACATTTATGCCTTTATCTGCGGTAGTCATATCAGCGGCCGTTCTCCTTTGGAACATATCGATGATGTTGAAGTCTGTTTAGTTAACGCATGTGCAGTTCGGCCACCTCCTTTGACAAACCCTTATAATCGTTTTACAACACAGGTCCTGCTTCTCCAAGTCCTTTCTGCAAGGTTGACACCTTTCTCGATAGGTCATGGGTATCGTAAATTATCTTATGTCATTACTGCGAAATTTCCTTAGTTTATATATCGCCAAGCTACAATCCTTATCTTATTCAAAGTACGGTATTTGAAACCCAGCTCCTTTAGGAGGCTGCGCAAAGTGCAGTGCCCATAAGGAAAATAGCAAATTTCTTCCAAATGTGCAACCAATTCATCTAAGGTGGGTGCTCTCCCTTTTGGCGAATTAAATCGCATGTGAAACTATCGAAACATTAGATAAACATTTCCTTTTGTTTTCACACTTGATCGGCGTCTTTGGTATTCTTTTCGTCATAATTTTTCTTACTGTATTTCTATGAATACCCAGAATTTATCATCAGGTTCTTTGCACGACCCCTTACCAAGAATATTGTTCAGCAATATTTCTATGTATTCAAAACAAGCGTTTGAATTTGCTTAGAAAGAGTTCCCGTTATAACTTCGTTTTTTGAGGCTTCTCCAGTAACATAACTCGGCCCAGCAACACTTTCCAATTCATTCACCCTATTGTCTCCACTTTGATTATTTTCACGTGACTGAAAGTAACTACTACTTCATTTGTATTTACCACTGCAATTTCCCTCCCATGGTCTCCACATCATGAGACAACGAATTTCTGCACGTGATGAAACAGATCAACTGGAAGTTGGTACTTTGGCAACTGAGACTCCACGTGGAGTAAACATGCGACTGTCATTTCCAGAAATTCAGGGTTGCTATTGGTCGTCAATGACAGTATTCCATTTCTGAAGTGAGGAGATAGATTTATGACGGTCATTAGTGGGCGGTAGGGTCCATTTCCTTTATGACGCAACTGCACGCGCGTTGACTAGACAGACTTTAACTCGTATACGTTGGGTTGCAATGTCCAAATTTGAAGCCTGAAAAGTGCCGCATGCGACCACTTGCAAGTAGCTGCTGGACGTCCCTCGTCAGCTCTGTGTAGACCGCAAACTACCAGGGATAAACAAACCCTCCCGTACAATGTTTTGTTCCTACTATTCTAGACTCATTTTCGGGTACTTCCAACTATACTCCGCACCCGAATTTTGCAGAGGTGATGCCATAAAACTCTTAAGCGAATACAGGTATGAGCATTGACACAGATGCTGCAAGATCTCAAAGCCATATTCCCTTGTTTTGTCAACTGTAGCTTGAGATGAATGAGCTGGAGCATTGTCAGCCAGAAGACATTCGCCTTTGGAGAGCGTACCACATCGTTTCTTAATCAGAGTTGCTCGTAACTTTTCCAAAAGATTGCTGTAGTATCTACCAGAGATGGTTTGACCCTTGTAAAGATAATCTGTAAGAACGACTCCACGACAGTCCCAGAAAACTGAAAGCATGACCTTCGCAGCTGACTGTTTCACCTTTGTATTTTCGGAGGGCGGGAATCAGAATACTTACATTCCTGCTCATGATTTTTGTCTCTGATATATCCACGATTCATCCCTGATTACCAGACCATAAAAAAACTTCACCTTCATCCTCTTTCAACAGCATCATCTGTCTTTTGAAAGGTCACGCCGTTTTACTTTTGGAAAGTAGGAAACATGGAACCCACTGTGCAGCCATCTTAGATATGTGCAGTTCGTCATGAATAATTTTCCATACACTACCATAACTAAGATGAATCTCATTCATGATCATTTGAATGGTTGTTTGTCTTTCTTTCAGGATTAAACACTCCACTTTCTTCACTGTGACAGCATCATCTGTCAAAGACGGTCTACAAACTCTTGGCTCGTCTGTCAGGGACATGTGAGCAGTTTAAAAATTCCGTTTCCACCTCACATTAGTTGGGCAATCATTGCCATAAATAGCCGTCATCTCTTCATGAATTTCCTGGGAAATTTTGCCCTTCAATGCAGGAGCTTTATCACACTACGGGCTTCAATTTTCTGCATCTTACACCTTTGTCCCTTCTAGCACTCCCTGTTACAAAAGAAAAGGACACAACTGACTGAAACATTCAAAATTGTGCCCCGATTAATATATGTATCGTAATACTATGACTTTCATCCTCTTGGTGTGTCCCTACATCTTTTCGTGCACAAATAGGAACAAGTTGTCGTCTAATTCAAATGACAGTTTTGGATCAGGTGCAGTTACCCAGTTTGTACTGATGCGAAACAGACAAACTTATAAAAAGAAGCAAAACAAAGAAGAAGAAAAGAAAAAAAGAAAGAAAGAAATATGCCAAAATGCCGTACTTATTTAGTAAACTGTCCAAATGACTAGCTGTCGACACCTACTTAACTCACTCACTCACTCACTCACTCACTCACTCACTCACTCACTCACTCACTCACTCACTCACTCACTCACTCACTCATTCATCTATTCCTCACTCTCTCTTACTCATTTTACGTAAACTTATGACCATTAAATAGCCAGTCTTAGGAGCTCATATATGATTTTTTTTTCTTTCTTCGACCATCTTAAAAAGTTTTAATGCATCCAGCATTTTCAATTTTTTAAGCACCTACAAGGAAAAGCTTAGTTATCGGGTTCGTTAAGAAAACTTTAGGAAATAAGGAAGGCGTTAAAAACAAAATCTTTATCAGCAACTCAAGCCAAAGTTCAGTAAATAAGCAATCGCACATATCCCATTCGACACTGCCTTGGCCTAAGACAAAACAGATAAAGCCCAGAAGTAAAAATCGTCGCCACTCCCTACATTGGTTGGATACGTATTCGTCCATGCCCTAGGACAAGGGTCGGGTACCCGTAGTGGGGAAAACATCGTCACCATCCCATTCCACTTTCCGTGAACGCCGAAAAACTTTGCTTGGTGCTCGGCATAGCTATGTATAGCTTGCGTTAATTGGCCTGGAAGTTGAAATAATGTTTATATTAATACATAATGCCTTATTTTAATAAAGAAGATATAAGTAACAACACTTAGTGAGATCAATAAAAATGTCTTCTTTCAAGTAAGTAAACACTCTGGAATTCAGCGGACTGTTGATTTCTTACTAATGTCAATGTAATTCTGTTACAAAAACAATGATTAATCCGTCGGAATCAAACGTACAACTAATTCAACAGGTCGATTGATACATATACAAAGTTGCATAGAATTACATTACGTTCGCTGCTGCTCACCTTTATTGGTAAGGAAACATTCGTTGGAAATGAAATGTGTAGTGTTTAACGCTCGCTTTTACTACATGTGGCATCTCAGGCTGTGACGGTGATGATACATGAGATGAAAATGGAACACCGGTAGAATGAGATGGCGGGGGAAACCAGAGATCCCGGAGAAAACCCACCCCAGCGCCGTGTCTCACTTGCGGTCGCCTGGGATGAAACCCGGGCCGCCTTGGTGAGAGCCGAGCGGTCTAACCACTCAGCCACGGCGCGGCCTTCTTTGTTGGAGCTAAACCCTAGCAGATAAGCTACTTCCGCAATTTATTAAGCTAGAATTGAAAAATTGTGCTTTTTTAAGTTTATGAACGCTCTTTATCTTCGGTTTACAGCATTCTATTCCATATTAAACGCGAAAGACGGATTCATTTGTTCAGAGTCCTCATTATGAGACTTGAGGTGCTTTAAGTGCCGTAAATCTACGGCACGGTACTACTGGCTTTACTACATTTCGGACGACGTCATGTTAAGAATATTTACCCAGCATAACAAGCTGATTCTCTTTTCATTCTGTTGAATACAAATTAGTTCAGTTCCCATTCCTCACAGGAAGAATTTCTTACGCAACGCCATATCCTTAGCTCTAAAGTAACACAGGCCACTGAGTCTCCGTGCACCTCCTTTTGAGTATCAGGAATGCAGATAAGTCGAATAAGTCAAGGTAGTGGAACGGGTAAATGAGAGAAAAGTCTCGATGTACCCCATGAGTGTCAATCCCCAACCCAAGCTCTAGAACACTGGCAATAGGAAAACTTCTCACTACACCCCTATATAGTTCGTATTCCTTTATGTCCTAGCTCACTGGTGGCATTAAATTTTCTGACCACTCCCCTATGCAGTTGGACACGTATTCCTCCATGCCCTAGGTCACTGGTGACAGGAAAACGTTTAACTACTCCCTTATACAGTTATATACTCATTCCTCCATGCCCTAGGTCACTGATGACAGAAAAGCCTCTGACCACTTCCCTATACAGTTGGACACGTATTCCTCCATGCCCTAGATCACTGGTGACAGGAAAACCTTTAACTACTGCCTTATACAGTTGTATACTCATTTCTCCTTGCCCTAGGTCACTGATGACAGGAAAACTTCTGAGCACTCTCCTAATCTGTTGGACACGTATCCCTCCATGCCCTAGGTCACTGGTGACAGGAAAGCTTCTGACCACTCCCCTATACAGTTGGACACGTATTCCTCCATGCCCTAGGTCACTGGTGACAGGAAAGCTTCTGACCACTCCCCTATACAGTTGGACACGTATTCCTCCATGCCCTAGGTCACTGGTGACAGGAAAATCTTTAACTACTCCCTTATACAGTTGTATACTCATTTCTCCATGCCCTAGGTCACTGGTGACAGGAAAACTTCTGACCACTCTCCTATACAGTTCTATACTCATTTCTCCATGTCCTAGATCACTGATGACAGGAAAGCTTCTGACCACTCCCCTATACAGTTGGACACGCATTCCTCCATGTCCTAGGTCACTGTTGAGGATACATATAACTCCCCTAATTTGTTGGGCACGTATTCCTCCATGCCCTTGGTCACTGGTGACAGGAAAGCTTCTGACCACTCCCCTATACATTTGGATACTGTACCTTTCTCCATGCCCTAGGTCATTGTGACAGGGAAACCTCTCACCATTCCCCTATACATTCCTCCATGCCCTAAATGAGGGGTAGCGAAAACCGGACTTGCTTTTTATTTTTGCTCTCTGTGATTGCCAGCTGTTACCCTGCGTGATTTTAATTAATACATTTTTAAGGCACTACTTGGTAACTGTGTATCTCGGTTTTCAATGCTGCTATAAAATGTGGTGGATATGACATGAAATGCAGGAAACTGATAAATAAATGCAAATAATAAATGAACTGTCTTAGGTAAATCAAAAGGAAATATTTACAGAATGTGAACCTTTCATCCTTAATGGAAGTTTCGTTCATGCTACAGTTCTTTCAGAAAGGTATGGTGTCATGCATTATCAATGAACTCTTTGTTCACTGGTTCAAATACTGACTTTCTGTTGCACGAAAGTTTCATACTTACAAACTAGTGTCATACTTACAAATTTACAAGTTAGATTTATGAAATTTTCAAAGAAATTAAACATTTATGCCTCAATATTGAAGTGAGGAAACATCAGTAGAGGTAATGCGTGTCTATTGCAATTTTTATCTTGGTTCTTTTGGTGGCAAAGGGAATAATTATATAACCTTTGATATCGTTATATGAATATTTTAAGTAAAAATTTTTAAAGTCCCTTTGGGTTTTCCCAGCAGACTGTGTGCACACTTCTAGTGCGGAAGAATTATTAATCATTAAGTACAGATGTTGCATTGTTTACAAATAACTTCGTGAATGCTTGTAGCTAATATTACGAACGCGTAAACCACTGAGAAATATACGCAGAGATCGCGGAAGAAGCTATGACTAAATGAGTATATATTTCACATTTTACGTAGTGACTAAACTAAAATGTAACGTTTAGGATTAAGGAATTCGAAGAGAAATTACAGTTCACTATTTGTTACTAATACGCCTTTAAATAATGGCACTATAGTGAAGCTGAGAATCATAGAAACTTAATTTGAGAAATGAAATGCTCAGTGTGAAAATACGGTGTTTTATTTTTGATATATGTACTATGGTGTGATATAAGTTTTAACAATTCACTGATAATGTAGGACACTCTAATTAGTTTACGTACAACAGAAGTATACGTACACAACTTGCAGTAGCTAAGGTTACCTATCGGTATACATTCGTGGAATATGGTTCACGTCGGCTCAGTATGTTGTAAACGAATACAGTATTCTATTCGCTAATCATTTGCTATGTGTGTGACAGCAGACTAGGATTCGTATTCCGGTACCACCGATAGGTCTAAAAGCCAAAGCATCCTGAAATGTTTAAGTACCAATATGGACGTTGACATTGTGAGGCAACTCCCGAAAACAATGGATTCGCGACCAGGATTGGAAAGATCTACCAAATCACTTGCCATTTCTATACCTTTACTCGAGTGGCGAAAAGAGATAGAGACCATACAGGTCGCTCAGTGACCATAAGCTGTTTAAGCCTAGCAATACCAGTTTTTGCAATCCACCACGCCAGAAGTTAGCTTAGGTATACCTCTGCTGTCATCGATAATGGTTTTATAAAGCCTCTAGGAAACGTGTCGAACTCCTCATGCTAAAATCACCGTTCAACACTTTAGCCACCGAATTGTTAGAATTCGTACAGAAAAGAAATGGTGGTCTCTAGTTCCCCTAGTATTTCCATTTAAAATTATAGGGAAGCAACAATTTAACTTACAGAGTTATATAACCCTGAAAGTCATGTTGAAAATTGAGTTGAGAGTGAAAGGCGCGAATTCTGGGAACAGTATAGATTCAGCACGCTCTCCTTAAGCAATAATGCCCTACTTAGCTTCGAACGTCAAGGGAAACTGAGCGGATGGCTCAGGTGGTAGCGTCTCTGGCCCGTATTTGGGAAGTCGCGGGTTCAATTCCCTCGACCAATCTTCCTAACTTTAGGTTTTTTTCGGGCGGTTTTCCGGATCATTAAGGCGAATGCTATAAAGGATATTTACCTTACATCCCCCGTTTCACTTTTCATTTCATTCTCTTCGTCCGATCTTCCCAGGTAGCAAGAATCAGCTAAGTTGTCAATGGGTCACGCTACAGTGGCACTTGTGCCTTGGAAATACGGTGTTTGGCTGAGGGGGGGCATTGTGATCGGCAGGATGCCCTTCCAGTGGGACTGATTGATAAGCCGGACCTGGTTGGTTAGATAGGACTCTATGGCGATCTTAAACACCGTTGGGCTGGAGAACCTACTTACACCTGTTAGGGACCCACTGTGTTTGCAGTGCCATCGGCTTTGATTTGTCTTTTCTTCCGGAATCTGATGCACAATAAGCTATCGGTTGAAGTGCCGGAATCCGTGTCATGATAGATAGGTCGCCTAGGGGACATGGGTAAGAAGGCTACTCACTAAACAGCCTCCTAACCCCTTCCTTGGTGAGAAAGGAATATACCTAACAGCTCATCCAACGCCTCTCCCGCCGGTCAACAACTCCGTCTCACAAAATCAACTTTGTCTGCTAACCTACCTGCATTCCCATATCTCTACCGCCATCATGGAAGTTCACCGGTAACTTTCCGCTATCATAAGTCTCCGAGCTATCCAACGGCTGTGGCTCTCAGAAGCCAGAGCCATCCGGATAAATAACCAATAGAAATTCACACCATTGATAAGGCTGAAATTCTTAGATAGAGAGGAGTACTTTGCGTCGTTTGGCACAGGGTTGGTGTTAGGACAAGCCCTGTCGCTGGAGGCTAGCTGCTTTGTACCTTACAGCCATTACGCTCACGTCAACATCTGTGACGCGACCCGCTTCTGTCACCTCTCTGACCATAGACAGTCGAGAGCACGACCTGACTCATTGCTGCACCTCCTGAGTAGGCAATGGTCCTGAACTCGTCCTCACCTCATTAGAAGTAAATCTAAACACCCAGATCGCCTTTATTGTCGATGCCATTCTCATGATCATAACGGCATCATCAACAGCCACGCCGATCACGTCAGGGAAACTTTAGGCACCAATATGGAATGCAACCTAATGAACTATACCACTAACAGCCTACACGGAATTATCGGAAAATCATCACACACCTCACAGCCTAATCTCATCTGCCCATGAAAAGAAACAATCGCAGACAAAATTATCTTAATATGGACATAAAATGCATCCCCAAGACTAACGTTATCCTAAGCAGGACGTTTGGTGTCAGATTGCTAGATCATGGCGCGGTATCTCTCGCTTCAGTCGACTTCCGACTTTATCATAAATCGCCCACAAAGGTTACGCCTACATCCTTACAAATATGTTTACTGCTTAGTATCAGGACTCTGTTCACTATAGTGCTGAAAGGCAGATCGTGTGTAATAGCAGTGATTAATTAGTTAAAATAGGTAGGTATTATGTAAAACAGACCTAATAAAACTGCCTTCCTTCAGAGGTAGGCAACTTACCTCATATTTAAGGAAGCGTGCTTGTTCGGAGTAAAGGGACAGAAACAGAGAGGGAGAGAGAGAGAGAGGATATGTAATCGTGAATTACAATTTTGCCATCTGTTATACAAAGAATACATCGATGTAAAACTTCATATTAAATGAACCAGTAATAATAAAAAAAATCAAATTGAGGGCATACCTTGCGGTAAAGGAGCCGACACTGCAGATAAAATAAAAAAACGCTTATGCCGTTAAGGTATATTTATTAGATTTGTTTTATTTCTTATGTGACATTGAGTGAAGCAGATTTGAGCACTAGAAAGGCTTCCAATAACAAGGCTCAATAACATAGAGGTTTCTCATCCCTTACTTCGCTGGACATAAGTAGTTCAAATACGTGGCTGCCACAAGCAATTAGGCTGAATGTCATGCCATTAATATCAAGAGATATTAATATCAAGGGTTTAGACTTTCGAATCTAATTGGTGTGGCAATGTCACTTTCCAGAGATGAAGTAGCTATTACATTCCACCCAAAAATCGATACCGAGATTTCACCAGCAGTAAGTTTTCAGCACCCTGAAAGCCAATAAATAAAACCTTCAGAAAAATGTCCATGCTCATGTGTAAACAGAAGGTATAAGTAAAATACAAAACGACAATTAAATACATAGCTTGTATTTAAGCTCATTGCTTTTATAGCTACGACAGGAGGATCTTCAAGAAAATCTCACTATCCTGAACCTTCTTTTACATGAAAACACATCTTTAATTTTTTAAGCTCTAAAATTCAGATAAAATACCATGTTAATTTATTTATATGAGAAATATAACGTATTTATACCTTGAAGCTTTTAGAAATAGCCTATACTGTTTATTCTCAATCTCTTTTTTATAATTAAGTAAACTACAAGAAGTAGACAAACCTTATTCCATAAAAATGCAGACATATTTTTATGTTAAATAAACCGGTTGTGCGGCGATAATTTCGAGGTATTCTCTGCTACGGTTCCAAATTTTCAAATACGTATAATTAGTTTTAAGTGTAAAGTCGCTATTCTTCTTTTTTCTGGCAATTATGCAAAAAGCATAGAGATGCAAACTCATAACATAATGATCCGAGGTATTAGGAATTATCACTTTAGCCTACTGTATCCCTCCCATACTTAAAACGAAATTTGTAATTAAGGTTCATCTCGATAACAAGAAATTTATAGAATAATACATTGTTGAAAAGTGTGTAGAAATTATTTGAAGTTATGCAAAGTTCATATTTGCTAATATGAAATCGCTGTTCAGTTGTTACTCAATGCTGCGGAAGGAGTCAAACGCTATTTGAGTCTGCCAAAAAGATGTTTAACAAAGTTACCCCGCTCCAAATTATCCTTTAAATGGAAAATTTATCCGTAGTTTTCAGCTTCTAAAAATTACTATAGTGATCTTAATGAAAAAGATAATATATTTGAGATTTTAAAGTGAAAATTAAATGTATGCATTGAATAAATATATTATATTGAATAGCTGTAATGCAACACAAGGATTTCTTATTTGGAAAAAAATAGTTCTAATTAAAACATAAGTTCTGTCTTTTTTTAACAACAACCCGCTTTTAGATTTCTCCAAACTGAAAGTGCATAATCGACGGAAATTATTGAAAGTTTGCGATTTTATTTCCAGTTCAATAGCTGGTTAACACGATTAAACTTTTGAATTGTGTAATCAAATAGAGGCAACTAAATAATTATTGCCTAAAAGCATTTAGCGTTGCGCAGAGGGTCGCGGGTTCGAGTCCCGCCTCGGGCATGTTGTATGTATGTTGTGTATGTGCATTGTATATATGCGCCACTAGAGAACATAGATTCTCCCCTGTGGCCAAACGGGTTCTTCCCGAAGGCCAAAAAAGTGTCTGTGTATCATGTCTATGTGCTCCATTAGAGAAAATAGATCCCTCCCCCCCCCCAATGGCCAAATGGATTCTTCCCGAATGCCTCCCCCCCCCAAAAAAAAAAGCATTCATAAGTAAGAATATAATGCAAATTACTAATTAGAAGAGGGAAATAACATTTTATATGCACAAATAGATGTGCACTTCTCATATGTCATTTGATGTACTGCATTAGATTTTTGTTTCCAATTGTTCAGTATTTTCGTCGCATATGGAAATAGCATAAATTTTTATACTGTTGATTTAAATGAATTAGACACATAATACAGAACTGCTTCATCAGTTTCGTAACTTAGTAAACTTGATATAAAGGCAAAATTCATAGTGATGAGAAAAGACTTATAAGCAAAACAAAAGCAACGCATCTTACCTTTTAATGAGCCTCAGGTATACATGAAATAACCATGTTGAGAGTCCATATGCAGCGAAGTCGGATTAGGGTTACGAGGTTTTGGAATTAATATACGACAAAACTAAATAGTGGAGCATAGAGTATAATTATTCTTCCTATGACATCGCAAATAGCTGACTATGAAATTCTATTTAAACATTTATAAAAAATGCTACTCATAATGAATGTCATAACAAGCTGATATATTAGAAGACGAAGAATAATGTAAATGGGTAGGAACAACTGAATATAAAGAATTAAATTAATGAATTAAGAAACGCTTTTATATTGCCTTGCTGTAGACGCAAATGCCAGCTGTAGAGTTGTCATTCAAACCACACTTTTCTTAACCAAATTTGAGATGTCTTGTGGTACTGGAGTATACAGAAGGGGTGTTTCTTCCCTCCTTAGCTGTAAACAATGAATGTAAAAGGGGACACTGGCTTTTAAGCAGTTATTGCACCCGAGGTACGCCGTGGTGCATGGGAAAGAGGGATTAAGGGTGGAACTCCAGTTGAGCAGATTATTTCAAAGCCTGCCCTACGGCAAGATTAAGGAGACCCCTTCTTCTTTGCGGCAGCAATCTCTTCTGATTCTTTGAATGGCATTGGTAGCGTGTCGACTTTTTCTGTCTTGTGGCTGGGAAGGGCGTCATTTGGAAGATCAATCCCGCTCCTGTCGTGGATGGTAACATGGAGCTTTTATAGCATCACACCTTGCAAATTTCAAGGTCGGGCATTCAGTTTTTTCCATACCCTTTTTGATGATGTTACGATATTTTACAAACGACATCGTAGGGACTTCTGATGGCACAATGCATTTTACTGTATTTCTAAACCTGTGAAAATCTCTACGACTGCCTTCTATCTCAGCAAGGTGGCCTCGTGGAGATTCTGTACCCAAAGGGCACATTTATTAATTGTGTTTGTGTGTGTGTCTGTGTTTTGTTTTGTGTTATCCTAATGTATAGCCGTCCAGTTCATTAGTAAACATAAATAAGAGGACTGATGCGTCAGGCAGTTTTTCTCGGCTTCATCCGTTTGGTTTCTGCTGATTTTGCTTGCAATCTGACTTCCTCGTGCACTATGGACATTACCATTCTGGCTGTGTACGTCGTTCTGGGAGTCATGTGCGCTTGGTTTTGCTTCAAGGGCTTCTGGATATATATCTACAGCGATGAATCGATAAAGACCTGAAATTATATTTTGTATAGCTAGCATACTAAATATATGACGTGTACAAAGAAATCCTTTTACATTATAATAAATAATTCCAGTGCCTCTAGTTCACTAATAACGTTAACTTTTACAGTATATAGTTAGACAAACAGAGACACCTTTTGGGGTATAAGTTATTAGTATCGATAGTTGTGGGCTCTATAAATAAAATATTACATCAGCATTTGCTTCATTTACGGACTTACAATTTTACTTATGAAGTACATTTTCAAGTAAGTATTAGTAGCTCCAAGTAGGCGTGATACAGGCAGACTTTATTTTGCCCGAGACGGTGTAGTGGAGACGTAAAGCAGAGTGAGCCGGCCTAACTATAACGAATTGACTTCGAATGCTTTGTGCAAGGCTTTGATCCTGTCCTACGTATACCAGCAAGAGGTATAAGTACGCGGAAGCAAAACGGATAGTTTTTACTAAAAGACGTCCATTTCATGGCCCAATTGCAAACATGCAGAAAATATAATCTGATATATTTGTGGAAAAAGTGCACGCCAACAGTTGGAGTAAATGTGACTGTATTAAGCGAATTCCTGGCTCAAGCTGGTTTCACTGAAAGAGCTGTCTGACGTTGAACATAATTAATAAAAGCTCATACTCCTGCAAAATATGAAGGGTGGCAAATGTAATTACTTTAATTAAAGATAATTCACTGCCCACATCTTAAGAAACTGGTTGCGAAGAATAACTAGACCAAAACATTGTTGCTAAAATAATTTTGAGCACTTAACACTTTTCCTAGAACTGAATGTGTTTTGTCGTCGTGTGCTATATAGGTATGTTAATTTTCAAAAATATACCAGGTGATTCAGCTGACCCCTATTTATTCTTATCTATGCAACCCGCAGTTTATTGTCTAATGTGGAAACATTGACCCTTTTAGCTCAAAAACCGTTATTGCAGCTGTGCATGCACAAAACATTAATATTTACGCCCTCAATGAGAACCAAGAAGCTGCGATATCCTTAAATAAACGACGTCTTTTCACGCATGCAATACAAGCAAGGTGACAACGAATGCTTTCCGAAAGAGCGAGGTGGATGGAATACGTGCTAACTGGTCAAGAGGTGGAATGCTGGTGGAATATGATGATGCAAAGGCTAGGTTCGAAACGACATCATGTTGTTTCGGTTTTTTTTTCTTTCTACTAGTCTTTATTGTCTGTATTTTAAATTTATTTATTGTTGCTATAGGTTCTCTTGTAAGCCAAAAAACACAGGAATTACAATCCGATAATTAGGGATTAGCTCACCATATAAGTTGCGCCAAGCTCACCCTACCGGCAGTTAGATGATGATTAATTCAAAATTTATTATTTTTAATTTCTTTAATATATTTAATTAACATTAGTGGCCCTTGCCCTTCAAAGGGAAACTACGGGCTATCTGTATCTTTATTTTCTATTAGGGATCGTGTTTGACTTTCTGAGCCTTATCTTTACGGTATCTGGTGTTGTAAACCATGCTGACTTTCATCTTTTTAGGAGCATGTCGAGGGCATCAATGTAATCGTTTATGTTTCGTGCGTAGCTCTTATGTTACATTTTAATTTGTGAAATGTCTCAAACTTGGTTTAATGGATCAAGCACAACACCGACCGTAATAAACTATGAATTATTTAATAATAAACTATAATATTATTTTAATTATTTAATTTTTAAACATCTATATTGTTATAAATGTTATTTGTATGATATTACCAAATTATGGGACCCAAGAGATAAAACAAAGGGTAATACAATTTTTGAGTTGAATACGAAGGATTTGAACCCAACTTGAAGTGGCAGAGTGGTAAGGTAACCTGTATGGTACCATTGAGCCAACTCCAACTTTCGAGCAGAGATTCCTATACGAATAAGTAACCGCAGATCTCAGGCTCCACCTGGAATCTTTACACGGCTTTTACAGCTTCATACAGTATTTTGAGCTCGTGTTGATAGTTTTAACACAAATAAGAAAACTGCACCCGCCATTATGACTACTGTATTAAATAGAAACTACCGTAATTTGTGACAAGTGAAAACAATCTACCTAGTTCTTAGCACTTTTGACATGGCTGTACAACGAAAACACGTGTTGGCTTTCGATTTAAATCCAATGGGTTCCACTGTGTAGATCTGCCATTTTGTGTTCCAATGCTATTGTCAACTGATGCATATGATAGGTTGTTCCTTTAGGGGCGTGTTTAAAGGTGTGTGCGGATGTACGCTAATGAATAAGAGTTTGTAAACTCGTCTAAAATTACTACTGCAGCTCTATGTGTTTAGGTACGATGTTTTTGGAATCGACATACATAGTGATTGCTTTCTGTCCCATACAACACTTAGGCACTGAGCTGTCTACCCCTTCTCCATAAGCTGTTCTTTAGATCATCCATTAGAATACATTCAGGAAAGTCACATGTCGCTTAGCATGTTGCATACATTCAAAAATAAATAGGGGCAGGTGACTCACCATTCACTGTTTTTTCTCGTTGAGAGATTTGAGCTGCGGTTAGTACGTTTGATTTGTTACCACTAGGTTTAATATTTATTGTAGATATAGCCTTGATGATAAAAACTCTGAGGAAGACTGTCTTTCCTTTCACCAGTAGAGCTGCAATATTAAATCGACTAAACAACTTCGCTATTACGTTTTATCATAAAGTTTCAAATACAGGTTCAATTCCAGTCCAGATGACAGGGTTTCAACTAAGAGGAAGTGGAGGAACTCGTAGGTAAACCTCGATGACTATGGGGTGATTCTGTTTTGTAACATCTGTGATACCCGTAAGGCTCTACAGGACTAAGCAGCGATGATATACTGATGATGAAAATACTTAATAAAACCTTTAAAAAATCTACCACTGTGCACTTAAATCTATTTTTTCCGAAATACTTTAAATGTTCGACACTTGAAGTCCATTAATAAACCCGTTCATCTTATAGAAGTTCAGAACTGTCGAACTGCAAATTTACAGTAAGCTTTTTAATACTGTTTTCAAGGACAGGAAATAGCTATAAATACTGCATTTTGGTAACTAATCTGAAAGACAGGACAGTCCACATTGGAGAGATTTATGAGGTAGCTCCCTCTCTCCTCAGGATCATTATACAATTCATAAACGATTCTAAATTCGAATATATTTAGAATTATATAGAAAAAGAAGAAGAGAAATAATATTTCTGCTGTTTTAATCACTTGAGCAGCTAGGAAAAGTTGCTTGGAAGAATGTTATTTCAATTTAAACCGGCAAATATGCATGGCTGTAACCGTTAGGAATGCATTTAAAGTCAGCAATTGGTATATGCTTCGTATGATAATTTTCAGAAAAAGTGGATTAAGCCAGATGGTTGGCATACTGCCTCAGCTATATATCCTCTCGTATATTGGTTTCCTCTTGTAGTATAATCGTAGACGACTCCTTCAACCGCATTTAAAGTCCGACTTCGTACTGGTAATTGAGCACTTCTGAAGATTTTTTGCAATTTACGTCCTCCAACATTTAGTCATATCGGACGATGAATGAAATGGGTGAAATGATGCTCAATGCGTCCGGGGTCCATGGAGCTTAGAGTTACCCGTTATTCGTCTTTCATGATAAGGGAAAACTCCGGGAAAAGCCTTATCCAAGTAACTCACCCTGACCGAGATTCGAACTCGTGACCTCTTGAACGTGAGGCAGATACGCTACCATCTACGCTACCGAGGCGGGCTTCTGAAAAATATATTAGTGTTTAACTCTCTGGTTGTTATTATTGCCTTCTAAATAGTTGTTCTCTTCAGATGAAGTCAAAATTACAAGAAAAAGTCATACAAACCCCTCAAGAACTCCTGGTTATGTCGTTGCAACTGGCAAAATTCTATTGGAATTTCCTAAAAGTGCTTACATTTTCATTACATCTGTTTTAATGCATTCTTCGTAGTGGCCATTTCTCCAGTCAGTAAAATGGCACAGAAAATTAATATCCTCAAAACAGGGTGAGCCCCAACTTAATATCATACCGATCAATAATTTTATTGCATATTTTGACCACTCAGTGATTCAAATCTCTAATTTCTGAAATAATACCCAACATACATTTGGTTTTCGTGAAAACCATTCAACCGTTGAACTATTCCATTGAATACCAAACATTATAACAGAATTGTTGAACAAAATATGAAGTATAAGATCATCGATTAGTAAATATTTTAACAGAATCCGTTCAACAGACATATGGTATCAGGTTTGAGAACTGGCAATAACTCCGATACTGACGCCCTACGAAGATTTGAATCCAGAACTTTGTTGTTTGCTCTCCAACTCCACGCCACACACTGACCTGCATATTTCTAGAATAAAGGAAAAAAATCAAATGCTATAATCTTTCGGTATCAACAGCACTTAACCATCTGAACTATTTTGCTATCGATCTACTAGATGCCCACAATTGACCGTCCACACACAGTGCTGTAACATTTTGGACATTCCTTTTAGCTACCTATAGTACTTGTTACCTAAGTAAATTTCTGTTAAGAACAGGTTGTATATTTACGCTTAATTTAATAAAAAAGTAATTGTTCTCAATACTTATCTCAGTGAAGGGTGTTTAAGAGCTGAAACACAATGCAAACAGTTCTCACCAGGAGAAGGTTTAGTCCTTTGGGTATGCCGCCGGCCCAAGTGCAAAACACGCAACCACAAAAAGTAATTAAATTGTTGTTAATAAATAATTAAAGGTTATTTGTAGCTAATCTTTGCCATAATATTTTCCGTTAGATACAAGAAAAGAAACATAAGCATTTTTTATTTCATCTATACTGACCAACTATTTGTTAATGATAATTTTACATTCACAGGTTTCGACGAGCGGTTTGCTACGATGAGATAACTTCGAGTATGGAGAATACCTGGGCGATAACGCTGGCAACAAAACGGGCCTTCGCCGCCGCGTTCATGATGCTATGTAAGAATAGGACAGCTTACCGGTAAGTGTGACTTAAATATGTATGTCAAAATACGAGTAAAATACATCCCCGAGGTCTTCTGGATCAGGGAGTTCTGTATTCAATCCCCAGCTGAACAGGAAGATTTTTTTTTCTTTTACAGTACTAGGTTAGAAGTGGTTCCTTCAGACTTTTCAGGTTAAATGTGGAGCTATCTATTTATTTCACAGTATTAAAATCCGTCTCTAAAGCCGAGATGAAGAATGGTAGATGTCTCAAGAATATAGTTCATCCTTTACATAGATTTAAATTCATATCTATGAGTAGGTTTAGTGTTCCTAGCAGACACTTCTTGATCATATTAACTTAAAACATAGCTTTCGCTGTTGATTATTTGAGTTGCTGGATTTATTCTTTTTATTTGTCGAAACGCTGGTATTCACTCTCCCATCTATACCCCATGAACAATCTCTCCGCGTTTGGGAATTCCACTTTCTGTCATCAGCTGACCATCAAATACAAAGGTACTATTATAGAATTACTATCAACATTTTTGTGGGTATGGTGTGTGGATACGTTTTCTGAAAGTCATAATCATGTATAGGAATGCCTAACCATTAAAGCCAGGACGGAAGGGGGTTAAAGTTGAACTCTTACTGGACTATAGGCAGGGACATCCCTCGGACAGTCTGGTGTTTGCAGACAGCACTCAAATCGATTTTACCTGCTTGCCAGTGACCCTTGGCTGCTGCTGTTTATTTCTTTGTACTACAATGTATTAAGTGTAGATAACTAGAAGCTAAATGCTGAAACATTCATATGCCTGGCCATAATGATCACATTGACAAAACTATTGCACGGGATTTTGCATGGAGGTATTTTTAAAAATACTCTGAAGTGAAAGCAGCTGCATAATGAAGATAGGTCATTGCCAATATAAATGTATACATGATAATTTGATAATCCAAGTGAGTAAAGTATTACACTATTATAATATCAAGTTACCAAATCAAGTTTTCAAGTGTCAGTTCGATTATATATATCCACTAACTGCAAATTTAAGAATATTTACGACTACAGGCAGAACAAGTGCAAGTTTTGGATAGGTATAGAGTCAGATTGAAAAATTCAGTGTCATAGCGAGGATATGAACCACGGATCTCCCGGTCTTCGTCTTAATCATTGAACTACTATACAGTAGCTCCGTTTTCTTCTGAAGTATGAGCGATGACTCAGAATTATGTGGGAGTGTGGAACAAAATCGAAACTTACAAAGCTAATTGAACTAAATTACATAGCTTTTTCGGGGCTGTACACCAGGTCTAATTATATTTCTTTCTCCGGCGGTTCTACGAAAATTGCATTCGGCCTCTTCAGGGAGGTCGCAGTCGAGAAAGCAGCTTCAGAGACCAGATTGTCTGGAGCGTCTCTGACTGCTGACGCACTATTTATTGCTGCTCGTGAAGATGGGGATGGCTATTGTAGTAGGAGTCAGATTATTCAATTATTGATGTGATTGTTCAAATTACAAGAGCCGGCCATCTGTGGTACCCGTCAGCCCATAAAGACAATGGGGGACGAAAGATAGCCAGCTTATATTTGCCATGCCTTAACTAAAACAAGGAACCGAATTAGAAAACTGTTATTGTTACATCACATAGGGAGGATTTATCAAAGAGGAACATAAAGCAACTGCTAGACTCTGCGAAGAACAGCAACTGTCTGCAGAATAGACACCTGCAGAATATATATATACATCACCATGTGGAGCATTCATACACGGCTCAAAGGACACGAACTCAGACCGAAAAGTTAGCAGTGTCAGAACATTTCTCTGTTAGTTGACCACGTCATAAACTAAGTAGTGCTCTCTAAGACGAGTCATAACCACATTCGCTTGACACGTGAAATGGTTGAAAGTTGGAGGCGAACCTTGCTGCGTAACAAGCGTCTGCATTTCTCTCATTTGATATTCGAATGATGTAAGCAAAGTCATTTACATGGAGCTAGCAGTCTGTGTGTTGTCCTGAAATTTCTGTAAATGTGCTACATGCGCTTAGAGATATAGGTATTTCTTTAGAGATAACTGTAAGGAATAGTATAAAGCAGCAATAAGAACAAAAGATTAACCTACATACGGCTACTGTGGAGAAATGATTAATTTCTATCAATTAACTAAAATAAGAGTTAAATGATGAAGCCTGGGACTCATGTACTTACGATAGTAAGTCGCCACAAACGGTGTATCTCGGATGCGAGAGCACTTAGTGGTCTACCGGGGAAATATGAGTCAAACGGAGAATTTAATGTCAGGACGGCACGTTGGCCATGGTAGCTCAAAGGATAAGAGCGATTGGACGGAAATAAGGAGATACGTGGTTCAAATCCCGGCATGGTATTGTATTTTTCATGTTGTCTCTATCTATAAAAGTAATGTATATTCACATGGAGAAGCCGTACAGCATTATATTAGAAAAAGAACAACTAAACAAATGGTTTACCATGAAAATGTTAATCAGTACAATGCAGTACTACAAAGTGCTATTTTTGACCACGAGTGCCAAGCTGTGTACATTACCAGTATACCTGTAATTAAAACAGAACAGAAGCACTCGGTGTGATTGGAGAGCGATCTCTCGATCTGTGCAGGGCGATGAGCGAATATTCATTGAGAAAAGCCAAGCGCCGAAATCGGATGAGATTGTTCTACCCATTGCCTGCCGTAACTATAAAACACCTCCGATCTACAAATATTTTATCCCTACGGGTATTTCGTGAAGGATAAGAATGTTGTAGAAACCTTAGATGATTTGCAAAATTCATGAAGTCGTTGACATCATTACATCACAAAGTTTCTCAAGTTGACGTCATCAACACATTTCAAACTAACACCCGGCCAGAACCGTCCTTTCTGACTTAAGCTTTTTCGTAAGTTTTCCTTGGGCCCATAACAGCAAATCCGAGTAGTTACCTTATACATAGGCCTGGGACAATTCGTTTCCAAATTTCCCTTCAAAATTATAATTTCATTTTACGTACCACTCCTATGGCACCACACGTGCTAAGAGAGGGCGTTACACAATGTTTTAGAAAGCAATTATTTTCTACAGTTACTTCTTTGTTATTATGAATAAAAAGTTCATAATTATTAATTTATTAATTCTTAATTACTTTGTTAATATGCCTTAAGTTTTTTTTGTTAACTTCAGGTAAATGAACACCCAAATATGAGGTTCTTGTGGCGTAATATTAGTATTCTTAAAACCATGACTATTTAGTAAAATATCAAATTAAAATTTTCGATTGTATTTACTATGTTTGATTCAACATTTAAATTAAAGCGTCAAGTGTTTATTCAATATTAATGTATTTTGAAAGTGACTTTATAAGAGAATTTCTTTAATTACCTGATTTTATTTATTAAATGTACCTCACAAATATTTTAGCTTTTTCCACAATTAAAAGAGCGAAGTGAGTTCTCGATTCTTTTTTCTTTTACTCTGTTACTTATCTAAATTAGAGAAAATATTGCATTTGACTCCAGAATGGGATTGGATTGGATTGGATTGTTCGGAGGGGATTCTGTACCTCGGCCAGACTGCTCTTTTGTACCTATGTCCCAAATGCGGTATCCCCGGGAGGGAGGATGAAGTGAAAGGAGACAGAGTGGCCTACCCCAAGGAGTAACTATAGTACAGAGGGCGAGGTCCAGTCTCTACACTTTACCAGATAGAAACTCCCCGGTGGTGGGTTTAGGATAATCATCATCCTACCTGCCGTGGCTCCGAAACAGTCACAAGGCCAGTGCAACCGGAGACCGCCTGCCCAAACAGGATACTTCAGACAGGTTTGTACAACCAGTATCCTGCCTTCCACGTTTCTTAATCGGCCCACTAGACCGGCTCGGAGACCGAAGTCCATCCCGCCGGAGGGGAACGCGTTTTCTCAGAGCATATCATCCTGCCATGCACCGCCGGGACTCCCGCCGATACTTCTACCTGAAAGAAACCACCAGATGAGAGATTATATGAAATGATAACCCAGGTGAAATGGAGGAAGTTTGGTGGATGTAATTAACCTACCAGCATTCGCCTAGCGACCTGGCAAAACCCCGAAAAAGCCCATGGATCAGAAACGTCTGCCACGAGAATCGAACACGGGCCTCCCGAATGCGGGACACAGACGAAACCGCCTGAGCCATCTCGTTCGGTTGACTCAAATACTATCTCATGAATTCACTGGAATTGCTCGTTTAGGGTTCCTGAATAAATAAAGAATAAATGAAATGAGAAAGAGAAAGGAAGGAAAGAAGAATCCCTTTTGGAAATTGAGTTAGAGATGGATGGATGGAATAAATGGATGGATGGAATAAATGGATGGATGGATGGATGGAATAAATGGATGGATGGATGGATGGATGGATGGAATAAATGGATGGACGGACGGACGGACCGACGGACCGACGGATGGACGGACATGTCAGAGAGAGCGACAGACAGACAGACAGAGAAGCATAACTCAATGAAAAGTTGAATAGTAGGAGAGGAGAATATTAAGTCTGGGACTTTTTAAAGAAACAAAACTTTTTAAGGGGATGCGCTTCATCTCGCATGCTTTTATTTATTCTAATTTGAGTTATCGACAAGTACAAACTGGTCATTATCTTGAATGTTCTGCGGATAACCGTAACGATTCATCGTATAATTGTTGTAAAGCTTTCTATAAAAATATAGATTTTTATCTTCTTTCTATTTGCATTTACAAGCCTTCTTTAATACCTTGTCGGAATAGGAAATAGCCTTGCCAACGGAAATTAATCAGAAAAGTCGGTTTTTGCCCGCCTCAGTAGCGTAGATGGTAGCGTGTCTGCCTCACGCTCAAGAGGTCCGGAGTTCGAATCTCGGTTATGGTGGTTTTCCATTATCCTGAAAGACGAATGTCGGGTAGCTCTAAGCTTCATGGACCCAAGACTCATTTGAGCATCATTTCACCCATTTCTTTCATTGTCCGATGACTTAACGTTGGAGGAAGTAAATTTAAAAAAAAAAAAAAAAAAAAAAGTTGGATTTGGAGGTTAACTTGCCAACTACAGCGAAAGACAAAAGATAGTGTGCATTAACTGTACAAAGTATTCGACTTCTTATGCTTAAAGGTTTACCATGTTGTCTGTAAATCTAATTATCTTAATATTTAATATTATTTAACCAATGTTTGGTGTGTTTATGTATGGAAGGCAATTTTAATTCTATATTAACTGCATTTTACCATAGATAGTGAAATTGTTTAATCTAACTTCAAATAGTAAGGGCATAGGGTGATCTAGCCGAAGCCATCCTAGAACTGGAATAATGGAAAAACTGCTGTTACTAGATTTATTTTTACATGCATAACGTCTACTTTAGTCCAATGATTACACCTAAGTCTGCTTTTGAATTGCCGCGATATTTCAGCATCGCTTTGTGAAATATGATCAAATGGATTTGTGCTGAAAGCACGTCTACCGTGTGTAGTGCTTCGCTCTACAGTTGAAAGCATACTACAGAGGCTGTAAGGATTCAGCGTTTAAAATGCTTTGAATGCGGAGTTTCTGAATCTCCACATTTCCCAAGGTACTTCAGCATGTTGTCTGCAGATGTTCTTATTCCAGTGGAAGATATTTATAAAGTCCCGCATCATTTAGAACTTCCATCTAACCTGACGATGTAGAAGTGGATTAGATTTTTAAATGGAACGTTTTAAGTTGCCTTCAAAACTTATGAGATTGTGAAAAACAAACGTTTAAATGGTTAAACATTGAATCTCGGAAATGTGAAATCTCCAATATTAGTTCTGAAAAGTTAAGTTAGGACCCACTACACCATTAATGCTATGAAACAAATGTGGAGTTGTGATGATGATGATGATGATGATGATGATGATGATGATGATGATGATAAACCTAGCTTAAGCTTCCGATTGGTTATTTTGAAATCATGGTTGAAGTTAATTCGAGATGTATGAAGCACTATACGACAATTTCATTATTTTGTGTAAAAAACTCATTTTTATCCAGTTTAAAGTTTTATTTGAAAAGCTAAATACATTTAAGAAAAATTAGAAGAATGTCCGATATTTTTAACAAAATACGGGAATGTTATAACAATCAGGAAACGAGAGCATCGAGGCATAAAATCATTCGCAGTTATATGAGAAATCTTAAAAGATAGACAAAATTAAATCATTAATTAAAAAGGGGGAAAGACAAAGTGTAATGTCTTGCACTCAACTAACTTCCTCTGTCCTTGTAGAAACTGTTCTTACTAACACGATTGATCTATCTTTATGTTAAGCAGATAATAATAATAATTTTCAGAAATTATTCAATTGTTAATTTTCTTGTAGCTACAAGGGGAAATTGAGCTGTGAACTTCAATCCATAGACAATTCTTTTAACAGCTGGTTGCTTTTTGAGGCTTTGAGATTTCGTTTTCTTTGCAATGCAACAAATTAAGACGGTAATATATTCCTTTTTAAGAAGAATATAATTATAGAAAATTAAAACAACAGGGAGTATCTCGGAAATGGTTCATTCCAAAAAAAGATGTATTTGTCATAAATTATATTTTAACCAGACCTAGATTTGTTTTAGAAGGCCTTTTTTTTTAATTTACGTCCTCCAACGTTAAGTCATATCTGACGATGAATGGAATAGGTAAAATGATGCTCAAATGAGCCCAGGGTCCATAAAGCTTAGTTACCCGACCGAGATTCGAACTCGGGACCTCTTGACCGTGAGGCAGAGATGCTACCACCACGCTACCGAGGCGGGCTAGAAGGCCTTGTTTTCAGATTGAACAGGATTTCTAAAGACATTATGACATATTAAATTTGACAATGAAGTACCTTAAACATATGGTATAATGAAAATCGTTAATCGCGTTTAAGAAAATCAAGAATTTTTAAATATATTCATTGTAAATAATAGTAGTAGTAGCAGCAGCGAGGCTTTATCTTTTCTTTCCTTTTTGTTTAACGATTTTCATGTTGCTTCCTGTCAAGATGTTGAACTTAATCACTAAGTTTCGTATTTCACCTACTTTTCGTTTTTGAGTTATGTTGATCACAATATAGACTATTTTTATTTTTAATTCTGTGCAACCAATTTTGGGTGGAGCTCGACATTTTCTCTGCTTGCTGTCAGACAATAGCATAGACAGTAAGAAATTATTCTCTATCCATAAAAGCAAAACAGAAAGTAAAACTGAAAATAATATAAGGTAAAGCAGAGTTTATAGACGAAAATGCTGCATTAGTGACACATTAATGGATATTTGAAAAAATAAAGAAAAAGAAAACATGTCCATTGTGATAACGATGAAATTCCGTTGAAGTATTAATTCTTCAAGTAAGTAAACAAATTAATATTTTAAGAATGAACTACTCGTCCAAAAGTTCAAGATAATTACAAATTAAAGGTCAATTCATGTTAGAAACACTTAATTTACGGTCTATTCGTTCATCAGTTATTTAAAGAATTGAACTTCTGGGTTTAATTATACAGTACAGAGCAGCTCACATGTTGAATTCAAAGGACTAAAACGGGATGTCATTCTCCTGTTTAATTTTACGTTTTCTTCGTCTTGTTTTGCGGGTTGTCAGACTTCACGGCGACAGTGCTAAGAAAATAGTAGCTCCTTGGACGATAGGCAAACCGAAGAACAAAACAGCGTGTGAGCTAAACCTTATGCAGTCTAGCTAGTCGGGCCACTTATTCATCTGCATAGTCGATGTTAATTTAAACAGCGGGATTATTTTAAACTAAACAGAGCCAGAACTGCTGGGAGAAAACGTATCTATGTTGAAACCAATTGCTGATGCTAAAGTGTTAAGTTTGTGCTAGTTTGTATCAAATTGGAGAAATGGGCCTAAATAAACTAGACACCTGAAGCTGTTGCACAAACGTGTGCCAAATTAAGCTAAAACATATGGTTTTATGGTACGTGAGATATGTAACCCCCCTCCCCTATGGTCTTGTAACTAACATATATCACAATATGCCTCCAAGAAAGTAAGGGGGCGCTAACCGAGCGGAATGCCTGAGGTGGGAGGGGTTCGATTCCCATGGAAGGCCTACTTGACCCATGGCGAATGCTGGGTAGGTTAATTACATCCCCCGAATTTTCTGTCTCTCCATTTCATCTCCGTTATCATTTCACATCATCTCTCCTCTGGTGGTCTCTTTCAGGGTAGAACTGTCGGCAGGTGTCTCGGTGGTCATGGCAGGATGATATACTCTGAGTAACTGTCATCCTTCCTCCCGGAGATGCCCCATTCGGGGCATGGGTACAATAAATCAAGAGTGGTCGCAGTGCCGAATCCCCTCCATGTCGTAATCCAATCCAATCCAAGGGAACGTTAAGTAATCCGTTTGGCCGAATTTTGATATCAATTACTCTTACGGATAAACTCGAATTCCTTTTAAGTAGATACGCAAATAATGCATTTACTATTATTCCGATTTTATATAAGCGATGATAATCTACGAGTATGATTTAGAATTATCATATTTCTCAACATGGAAGACGACCAATCACGTTGTTCATTTGGTTTATGCTTTGTCTCAGTTATTTTTACTACCTTTGCCGTGTAATAAGCAGGTTTTGAGTTCCTTCCAAACATTTTATACAGAATTTAAATGAAAATACACGTTTTGCACAAAAGCTTGTTAGAAAAAAAAATGCGCGCGTCTTTTCTCGAGCGAGTCCGTGTGTCTAAGAAGCATAACTCAAAACGAAACGTCAGTTAAGTATCAAATTTAGTTCAGAATCTGTCAAAGATACGACACAAAGGTATCGAAGAAAATCCCACACCACAAACTGCTCTTTACATTGAACACTTTTTAAATTTTTTTGATATTTTCTAAAATATCTCAAACGAATTTGGCTACACTAACATTAATTTAAGATATCTTCATAACAAATGCACTGATAACATAACATAACAAATCTTTAATTTTTGGGGAATATTTTCTTTAAGTCCCTTGTGTTCATAATGCCTTTGCAGAACCAGTAAACTTAAGCGATATATAAACCGTACTGCATACAAAATATAATCTGGTTTTAGCATATAATTTGTCTTATTTTTGTGGTGCCTAAGAAGTATTTATTTTGAATTCTCAAATACTTAAATTCTTCCCAAAAGAGAAATAATTATTAGCTTTTTAGTTTCTCTGCTGATTACCTTTAGTAAGTGGAGAAGGCATTGCATTCCATCAAAAATTTCGTTACTGAGGTGTTAGTGAAAATACGCTGTTTGAGGTCCGCAAATAAAAAGTATTTTTAGAAAAAGACTCGTGTGTCTGTGTATTTGAGAACAGCGTAACTCAATATCAAAACCTCAGTTTGCACCAATTTTTTTTAGCTCAACGTCTTTCAGAGACGCGATACGGAAATTTTCAAAATACCCAAACAATATATTAAATTAACGTTTTCATCCAAGTTTTTGAGTTACTCAAAAATAGCTTAACAGGTTTGACTAAAATACAGGAAGCGTAAGATATTTGAATTTTCTGAGAATATCCTCTCATGTGGCGTAAAGCATTTTAGAGACCTGCCTCGTTATTGCTTTGAATTTGCAAATACTTATACTTTTATAAAATAACGATCAAGCCTGCAATAGAAAACAAAAATAGAAAAAAGAAAACAGGCCATTCATTAACGCTCCAAATAGAGTGCTTCCGTTTCGATGACATCCAAAAGATAAATCCAAGACTAGGGAGTTAACTCATTGACGTGTGCCAGTCGCTTTAGCTACAACAAACGTGTATGAATAGGGGTCAGCAAAATATAAAATGTCATATTTTTAAGTATGCTTAGTATAATTATTTTAAAAATAGTTTTATGTTTATCAGGGTATATAGTTCAATGCAAATGACTAAAGGTAATAAAATATTTTATTCAGATCTTCATATTTGTTCATTGTTGTAAGGTTTCAGATTTTTGGCTTTTAAAATAACTGAACGTTTCTTGGAATATATTTGGAAAATCTTAGTCCGTTTCCAACTTTCAGAAACCATTGAAAAAATATAGCACTTCCTCTAACTGATCTCATATGCAAAGTTAAACGCAAGGACAAACCAACCTTCTTTTTCTGCTAAACTTAAGAGTTTCACAATGATTAAAAACTATAAACTGATATAAGCTCTTGTATTTCATATTATATTTGATTATTAAATACAAGCAATACTCCACAAAGGCTTTTATTTGGAATTAATGAGTGAGTCTGCTTAAGGACCTTAGAGTATAATGACAATGTTTCCGCTTTAAAATGCTAATATTATAACACTTTAGATTTTTTCTTCATATGTTCATATTTTAGCAACAGAAAAAATCGTATTTTGGCAAATTTTTGCTTTGTTTTGCCTGTCTCTAGTTTATAACTCTTTCTTTGCTTTGCATATCTTATTTAATTAAATATTGTGTGTGAAGAAAGTGAATGAACATTGGAAATCAATGATTGCTGCCTTTTGCCTTCAGATGAAAAACAGGTAACTAGTCCCCCTACAGTGACATTTCTTTTAATTTTATGTAGTAGTAGTAGTAGTAGTAGTTAGGTATTATTGGCAACCTGGCATTGGTCTGGAAAATTTTTGCATTTTCAATAATTTCCAAGAAAATGAATGCCCTAACATTGTGCAATTTGTATCACGTGTGCTCTCAATGGTATCTCTCGATTGACATTGCTTTTTGGACGAGGGTTTATCCATTGAGTAGCAGTTTTTGAAGTGGCTCAGAGCCATTTCGAATAGTATTTTTTTTTTTTTTTTTTTGTGTGTGTGTCGGATTTTTGCGCGGCCAGATAATTTAGCGGACCCATCACACCACACCAAACAGACGGTGGACATTCGGACATTTGGAGCGTTAGCGAATGGCCGCGTTTTGAGGCTCATATTATTATGGGTGCCACATGATAAAGCACACGTGTCCAATATATCTCTTAGAATCGTGGCCTAAGTTCACTATTCATTTCATTATTCATTTTTATTAAATGTATTAACTTAACGTATTTTGAATCTCGAGATATAGTGTAAAGAATCAAACCTTATACCAGATTAAGAAACACGACGAAATACTTGGCCCCATTGTGAATATAATGTAACACTTTAACTTAAATAACTATAAATTAAATGAATAGAAGCACAAAGACTCAGAAATTCACTATCACACACTATAAACACTGTTCTCTGTTCTATTTTACTCCGTGGTTTTATTTTTACCATAGAGAAGGCAATGTATTTGACCTAAAATTTCGATACCGAAATTTCAGAGGAAATAATCGTTTTGAGATTTATAAATTCAACAACAACAAAATTTTAAAAAACGTCCATGGCTGTGTGTATGTGTATAAACAGGGTAACACAAAAACGAGTTGTCGATTAAATATTGGTATTTTGGTAATATTGGTTTTCTCAATAACGGTTTTGATTAAAATACCATAAGTTTAAGATTTAACTTTTGCATAAGTGTAAACGTAAGAGATAGATAAAATATGCTGCCAAAAATGTGGTTTTCGTTAAAACTTGAATTTATGTCAAATACAAATTTGTTGTAGAATAAACCATCTGCGAAATATTACAATTTTTTAGATTTCCAATACTTATGATTTTCTGAAATAAGAATTTTAAAATCTTTTGGCTATGGAAAGAAATCTGAATATGAAGCCCACCTCATTGTGACCAGTTGTTAACAGATTTACCTATGATTTAAAGGTTACTAAATTCCCATATTCAGGCACACGCAAAAATAGAAATAAAATAATTTCTGTAAATATATAGATATATCAATTAGCATGAAATAGGTAAGAGGAATGCGCTTTTGTAAGAGTAATTTGTACAGGAGTAGACAATATAATGTGAATGCAATGTGTAAATTATTTTTATTTATATTATTTTCTCTATTTCCCTAACGACCCTTGGTAGATTGTGTAGCAGCCATCTTATTTCTAATTTTCTGCAATCGGAGATGAATAAAATCTAAAAATGTTCTGTTAAGATTAGCTTACAACACTTTAATTCTGGTGATATCCTGTTAGACCCCACGTGTGGAGTGCTTTTTTTCTCTCTAATGTTATTTTCTATGCTTCTTACTATTTGCATATGAATATATGTGATTGGAGCTTTGAAATAAAAGTACTAAAAACAGAGAAAATCATTACCAACTATAAAATAGTATAATTGCTGGTAAACTACGAAGTCATGGCTCATATGGCAGATGGCAATAGAGTTCAAATAAGCTCCATTATTAAATTATTTTTGGGGGAGTAGTGTAAATATATGTTTAGGTTTAGATAATTATAGATCTAATTCAAAACAAATTTCTTCTTTACTTGTCTGGTGTCAGCACATTTCCTTTTTATTCGCGGTTGATCTAGTATGTTTCGGCCTACACTTTTTATACACCTATGACTAATATAATTAATGACTAAATTATTTTGATTTAAAGTACTAAAAGGACTAAGAGTATGGTATTCCGTGATTTGCAGATAAGGAAATCTTTGGTGATTCAGCATATGGACGCCAGAGAAGCAGTGCAAAAAGTGCAAAACTGCTCTGCAGCTCTGTCTGGGTCAAATACCACGTGATTATTGAGTACCGTTAACGCTGTCGCCATGCAATCTCCTTGTACTAAGAAGACGAGCACTTCCATACACCTCCACTCGACACAGCCCTTGGGCGCGTCTGCGGTCACCTTGGTACAACCCTGTCTCGCCTTGTCATGAAAGCCAAAACAGCAATAACGGTGTCCTCAAGCACCGACCAAGGCAAAACAGAATGCTCGCACACGAGAACTGCAGAAAATATGCGAAACGCAAGCTTTGTACTTCGTTACATCTGCAGTACCGTTTGAGCCTTTGGGGAGGTATTTGGTAAACATTTCTAGGGTCTTTATCGGCGCCGTCCTTAGTTTATAGGACGATGTAAACAAAAGCAAGGGTACGTGTGCGACATCATTTGCTGTTTCGCCTTGTAACTCCATGCGGATAAAAATGTAGTTCGCATATCATTCTTAAAGACTTTACATCTAATGCAACATATATAAACAACTTGACATTCCTTATTACAAATGCAACAGTCAAACACTAATTAATTATTTTATTTGATACATTAAGTGTAATTAATATGTATTAACCAGAGCTCACGCTGCGCTTGCGCGGTTTAAAAGGCGTAGGAACGGGAGAACCAGTTGTACAAAATTGTACAGTATTGTTGCTGCACAGATCGTACATTTCGTAGGCACCTAGGAAACTCAACATATTAACTTAAAGTTTAAACAACAGTAAATAAGCGAAAGAAAGAGAGAAAATAAACAAGAATCCTGACACGGGGCTGTAGCTTTTAATATTATTTAAAAACCAAAAACTATCACCGTGGGCCGGATTTGAACCCGCGAGCTTGGGATCAGTAGGGAAGCCACTGACTGAGCCATCCAAGTCGATTTGGCCATAATCTTTCTCAGATAACCAAGGGTAGTTGATTCCTTCTCGTGAGGAACAGAGTCCCTGGCCGAGAAAACAAAACCGATCACTGCTGGACCACTGTGAGCGAATCAGGGAAGATTTGCGTTCTAATAAATATTAATAAATTCCTCCAACATGCAAAATTTAGTCGACGAGACTAAGCAGAAAGCGTCACCCATCAGTTTTCTCTACACAAACCATTACTAAGGATGCAAAACAGCAGAGGTTAGGTGTCACTGACAGGTAGATGAGAACCGGTCTGAATATTGTCTGCAAACGCCAAAGTGAAGTCAAGAAAAAGGTTGGAGTACTTCTTTCTATTTTGACGTGCTGTCTCGTACTTATTTGGAAATTCTGTCCCCAGACAATTCAAATCAAAAGATAGAGCAAGCCATGCAATGAATGCCCCTCAATCAAACCACCTATACTAAAATTTTTCATTCAAGAAATTGCGTATTATCCAAATGAAATGTGCTGGTGCACCATCTTGTCTGAACCACAGTCGTTTGCTGCCGTCCAGAGACACATCATCAGTTAAATGATACAACTCCTGTGTGAGGAATTCTACATACGTCACTGCATTCAGACGCGGAGGAAAGAAATACCAAAATGATCACCATGAATAACTCCATCCCAAATGTTTAAGCAGAACCTCAGTTGATGTCCTTCCTATCGTAGTTCAAAGCGATTTTCACTGGCTCGGTTATGAGATTATGAAAATTGAAGATGCTATCGATGCAGGAGCTACAATAATTATTGAAGCACCAACATGAATTTAATTTAGTTGTCTTGCAAAGATATTATATAGCCCAGCATCAGTATGAGCTATAGGATTTATTTTCCTTTCTACGGTAGGAGGATTAACCAGATTCATCACTGAACAAGGTGCATGCTAAAAAATGTACAAGTATTGCATATTTCTGTAAAATGTGGTTAGTGTAATGTTGAATTCATTATGAAATACAAAGTACCTAAACAACAGCATTCACGATGAAATGTGAACATGGTATGGGAGTGTCGTCTGCAAACGTCATAGATTGTGTGAGGTTAGGAGTGGTTTGTCACCTGCGACGTCAGCACCAGTTCAAATTCTTTTCTTGTCTTGGGTTTAATGTTTATAAGTTCCTAAGCCTGGTGATAAGTACTTTATATTTCTAATTTTTTTACTCGATTTTTCGTATATACTCAAGCAAATATTTAAATTGTGTAAATCATTTCTTTTAGAACGATGGAAAATTAGTTGCTCAACACCTATACTTTCGATTTGACAGCTCAGTTCTACCCTAATGGCAGCTCTCCATTAACGTAACTAGTCGTCTGTTACTCAAAAAAGAGGGCTGCAGAGACGCAGAGAAAAATGCATCGAAGCCAGACAGAACAGAGAAAGCGGAAGGAGCATGTGGGCGGATTTATCAACGAATCTGCGAGACGGAAGTGCGTCATAATCTCTCCAGTTGTAGCCCGTAGTTGCTTGCGCTAACAGCAGTCTTGATCGACATTTTTGCAGAAAGCTACTTTTCTTGACGGTTGCGGGCTATGTGGCATTTTCTGTAATGTTTAACTTGGTGGTTTTGATAAACAAAATCTCCAGTTTCATCCCCATTTCGTTGCATAATGATGTAAGGGCAACCGTAGGAACCGTGTGTTATGATTATTTAATATTTTACTACATGGATCATTGTGAGAATGATTCACTGTCAACATATGTTTAACCGCTATACACTTCCAGTACTCTCGGTTAGGGCGAGTTACCTGGATAAGGTTTTGTCCGGTGTTTTCCCTTATCCTGATATACGAATGTCGAGTAACTCTAAGCTCTATAGACCCCGGACTCATTTGAGCATCATTTCACCAATTTCATCCATCGTCCGATATGAGTTAACGTTGAAGGACGTAAATAAATAAAATAAAATAAAACTTGCAGTACTTTAAAAACTGTCGGGAGAGTTAAAGGAAATTAATATAAAAATGTTTTTCTGAGATTAAAATAATGCTAAAAAAGAATGTCACATAGTTAGAATCTTCTACATTATTGTGAAATAACATGATAAAAAATACGAGGGAGATAAACAAAATTAGCTAAATTGTTATTCGATATTAAAAATGAAAATCCACGCAAGAAAATTACTCAAAAATCAAGATAAATAACCTTTATTTATTAAGCTAAATATAATTCTGACAGAGTTTGGAAATTTTCCAATTCGGTATTTTGTTCTGACAATGTAGCAGAAACTAAACCATGTTCTGAATTTTTAATTCATGCTAATATGTACTTTACAATTACAACTGTTTAAAATAAACGATTAAAGAGAATGAAATATATATGTAGCAAAACTTGCGTAAAACAAAGTGCAAAAATGTGATAGAATTACAGTAAGGAATAATTTAAAATAAAAGACTGTAAACGATAAAATTCAAAAGTACCAGCAGTTGCTTAGAACAAAGTTATGGAACGCCGAAAATCCGGGTTCAAATCCCAACTGTGACATTGAATCTTGTCTGATTCTACCTTTCTAGCAGACACACGTTTTAATATCTCGCCCACTTTTTTCGCTGAGCTACAAATAAATGAAGAAAATCCCAAGAATTCTGCTATAAGTGAAACATTAATTCTGAACTTCTATGTTGAATTGAAAGTTATTTTTATAATTTCCTGCATTACGTTGTTTTTAGGAAAGAGTGATGAAAATGCTGTCTTATAAATGTCAAAGCAAGCTTCCAATAACAAACTACTCAATTATTTTAATATTTTCTTAAGATTTACAAGGTAATAAATTTCTTTAAACTTGAATTTAAAGTTAGCATATACTTCTGATATAATATCTGATGTTTGCTTGCAATATAATGGTAGTTATTTCAGCAAACTTCTTGCATTTAATTTTGTGAATAGTGCATAGGTGCAACGGGTGTTTTGTGAATAATAAACAAAGAGAGAAAAGAAGAAGAAGAAGAAGAAAAACATGTCTTATGATTTTTCATTGAATTTTTATTTTTAAAATCTAAAACCAGTGGATTGAGTCACATGCATTGTTTCAATGTGTTTCAATGAATGCAAAAGTTAAATATCTGATACATGGAAAAAAAAAAACTGAAATTAACGAAGCATATGGGCAGCATTTATGTAGGGCTGCTAGGCATATGCTAGGCATATATATGTATGTATATATATGGCCGCGCCATGGCTGAGTGGTTAAACCGATTGGTTCTCACCTAGGCGGTCCTGGTTCGATCCCTGGCGACCACAAATTGGAATTTGTGGTGGGCAACATGGCGCTGGGGTGGGTTTCCTCCGGGTCCTCCGGTTTCCCCCACCATCATTCCACCAATTCCTCCATAATTCATCTCTTCATCATCCCAGGCGTTGGGCCGACCCCTCAACCCTGGTATCTCAGGTCAAATGCTTCGGGTCCCTCGCTCTGAGGGAACCAAGCGACTCCTATCACCAGCATATATGTGGGTCGAGCATTTATTGAAACGAAAACAACAAACTATCATGTTTCATGTTTCATTGTTTCACCTCATTCGTGAATCGTGTTGGCATTGAAATATACCTTTATGATTGTCATAAAGTTGTTAAAATCAGTGCCTTAGGATACAGAAGTAGGTAGAATATGATACATAAAAATAAGTACAGCAAAACTTGCATAAAATCACGATCGAAATGGTATTTTTTCGTTTTCATACGTTTCCGTCCTACAAAGACTTTAATGTCAAAAGAACAAAGCATCTGATTGCATAGAATCACAACAAAGGATTTATTTAAAACTGTAAATAAAGATTGAGTTTAAATGTCTTTTTGCTCTATTTTCAACGTAAATATAATATCCACACACCGTCAGAGTGTACTATCGCGATTTATTTACAACCGAACTTTCGTGATCTTTGCATTTTGCATCAATATATGCGATTCTTATATAAGAAATAGCTTCGCTCTGAAATTTATTTTCTGTTTGGCTAAGCATATGGGCTCCTCCAGTTCAGGCAAAATATGAATATTAATATCATATATACAAAAATACGAAGATATTAGTGGTAGCTATTTGGCTTATAGGGTTAGTTTAGCTTATAGAACATATCTTTTATTGATATATGCGTAATCTAATCTCACACATTTGTTCATTACATTATTTTGGTCATAATTGGGTTCTGTCCAAACACGTTGTTAGTGCCTACATTTCTGCATAGTACTATTCCTGAAATGATAAAAACAAATGAGGTCTATTGTGCTCTCATTTTTCACAATACGATACCGTCGCTTTAATAAAGGTACCAAGACACGAATTATTTTTAACAGTATTAGAAACAATATGCCGTTTGACGGTGAGAAACTGTGACCGATAACACTACCCATAACACTTATATTCAATTTCGTGGTTTCTCACTGATTATGCTAGTTGCACATACAATACTCTGTGATGGCTGAGCGTTCGGAACACGTGATTCGGTCACCGCCTTCTCGAAACCTACAATCGCGGGTGTCTTTGACGTTAACGTTTTTGTTTAGTCTATAACTCTACTTTTATTTGGAGATGCTGAGGTCGCGGGTTCAAACACGGTTCAAATTTTTAGGTGTGCTTAAAACCAATAGCCCGGTATCAGTAGATTTGTGGAATGTAAAAGAGCTCTTCACCCTTGCTGATATTATCCTGGCACTTGAACAAATTGTTAACAAATAAATTTGTAGTATAATGTGTTTGCTGCATACTCCAACATTAGGCAGAGAATTTGTAAGCACTAAAACATTTAAAATATTCTCTTAAATATTCTGATATGTCTACTTAAAATGTTTAACTGTTTTGTAAATATTGCATCAAATGCATTTCTTTGCCATCCTGGAGTCTGTGCATCAAAATGTCCATCGATTAATGTTGGCTTTTAAGCATAGAAAACTCTGTGGTGTGATTTAATAACATCTGTAAGCATTAACCAATTCTGGAGAAAGCTCTAGAAAGTCTAAGCTAGCCAACTTGAATGTGACATATTACAGTCCTGTGACATAAAACGCTTTCTGGGATTTGTTATTAAAGGTGCGGAGGGAAGGGGAAGAAAGGTACAACATACCCGCTAATACTTCACCTTTTCTTTCGCCTCACTTCTCTAAATATCTTTAAGTTTCTCACCGAAAGCAGGGAGCAAGAAGAGACTTGCTCTCTGACGTCATGGAACATTCAGTTGATTGAAGCTCCTCTAAAGTCTAAGCTTACATACTTGCGAATATTCTTTTTCTTCTTCCGCTTCTTCTTCTGAAATCCGTTCCACCTCCAAAGACGTTTTACCATCTTTTCCCGGGGTATTCCCATCTCGGTAGCCTGTTGGGTAAGATTTAGAACATGTTTTACTGGTTTCAACGAATCCATTCATTGCAGTGTTCTGCTCCTAAGCCCTTTCAACTGGGTTAAAAATATTTAGGTTTTCTATTTGTCATTTAGAAGATAATTCCGTATTGGTATGCAGAATATTTTACCTTCAAGAGTTCTTTAAAAATGAATATGCGCCAAGAATGACATGTATTTGGATTTTGTACTTAAACTCACGTTGTGTCTGCATCTGTGTTTAGAAAGCAGACTCGTGGGTTGCTTGCATCTCTCAGACCGTCCAAATGCTGCATAGCACCTGCTGGTTTGTCGCTGAGGCCGGCGATTTCTTGTGCAATAATATTCGTCCTTCACGATACATAAACACACGCGAGTTTGTTGCATCACCCTTCCGGTCTGCCTCTGCCAGTACTAGCCCAGCCCATACTCGTTTTATCGTCTCCTCGACTTGACTGCAGATAGCCAGCGCTTCATATATCGAAAATGGGAAATAGTCTTCAAATGCATTCTCGTCTTTTTTACCACGTGTGTATAATTTACAGACCGTGACAAATATTGTCTTAGATGATCTACATATCATTATTCAATTCACAAAACTTGCTTATTGATGCAGTCTTTATAAAATAGCAGTAGTTTTCGTCATTCTCCTCCGTTTAGAGTGGAATATCAAATAAATAGTTGTTTTCTCCACTAATACACTTCAAGTAGCTGTGGTTCTTCTCGGTGCAGGTTTTTTAAACTGCCCTCTTTAGCATATGGTTGTACACTGTAGGTGCTGCACTCTAGCGGGTAACAGTACAGTAGAAGGATTGGAGTTGTGTATGAAGCAGCGTGAATCTAGAGCTTCGTGGTCTAGGAAGGGATATTGTGATTGTTCTGTCTTTTCTGTAATTTCACATAGAGTAGTTCTTCCATATTCCAAACGAAAAGCTACACGCAGGTAGGAAAGCTTGACGCTGATCCCCGATTTCACCGACAGTTGTTAAGACTTAACACGAGTTTAGCAATAGTTAAAACAAAAATTGCATTTCACCAACAAGTGTTAGCGTAACACTCGTGTTAAATCTCTTGTTAAACTAACACGCCAAATTTCTGATGCTAAGTCCTTAACAATTGTAAATAGTCAAGATGACGAGCATGAACTCAGCTTTTGATGTCGATTTGCTATATTTAAGACCGTCTAAATGGCATTCGTAATAGAGTACGGCATGTGAGGAGAAATGATTTTGAGGAGCTATCCGAAGAAAATTTTTTTTACAGATGTATAAACTGTCGAAACATGTTGCTATGAAGGTTACTGTGGAAGTACAAGAGAGGTTAGAACATGCATCGAAAGGAACATAGCGATCTCGCCTTTGCTTCAAGTATCAATAAACTTGCGATTTTATAATTCACTGAATTATGTAGATAATACATTGTCCACCTGCCGTCTTGAAACGTTCAAGTCGCCCTTCTTCGCTCCTCGTTTTAAATTTACGTAATAATGAGTTAGAATAAGCATCGAAAGGAATATGCCGATCTCGCCTTTGCTTCAAGTATTATTAACTTTGCGATTTTATAATTCACTGAATTATGTGGATAACACACTGTCCAGCTCCCGTCTTGAAACTTTTAAGGCACTTTTCCTTCGCACCTCGTTTTAAATTTACGTAATACTGACAAGTTGTTTGGTGCTTGTATTAGTGGCACATGCATTTGAATTAAACTCGTTTCCAATATTTTTCCCGTGACATCTTTCTCTTTTACATTCACCGCATCCGTCCTCTTATTTTCCACGATATCCTTACACTTCGTTACCAATTCAATTAACAATGGTTTCTCCATCGATGAAAAATTTGTCTCACGACTTTATTTATGATTTTGTTTATCCGCCATTTTTCAGCTTGTGCAGACGAAAATGAAAACAAAAACGCATCGCAGTACGTTCAGAAAATAATACGACTCATCCATAGCCTTCTATAGCTGTAATATTTACAAGTTTCTTGGCATTAACACAGGTTGGTTAACATTTTCAGAAAACAGTTTGGTGAAATGCAAGAAATTTAACATTAGTGTTAGCGCTGTGACAATAGTTAACGTCGATTTTAACATCTGTTGGTGAAATCGGGCATGAGAGGAATACAACTGATTGTAAACCATAGACTAGTACAAAAGTTTCTCGCGTTTGTAGTTGTCATTTTATCAATCTATGCCCACAACGCTGTAAATTTTATGAAATTTTGTTTAAGCTGTATTTTTCCACAAAAGTTGGCAGGGATCGAACAACTAGTACTGGTTATCTAAGTTTTCTGTTTATCCATCTTGAATTGATTAAATATAGTGAAGGAGGGTTTACTGTATTTATTTTCAACAATGTAGTTTGTTTGATACATCGCTCATCAGCAAGAAAGTTAAAATTGAGAGCTTTAAATCCAGCACCATCATTTAACTTCAAATCCATAGGAAAATACATTGGTGGTCCCGAGTTCGAATCTAGGTTAGGGTGAGATACCTGGATAGGGGTTTTTCCAGGGTTTTCCCTTATCCTGAAAGACGAATGTCGGGTAACTCTAAGCTCTATGGACTCTGGGCTCATTTGAGCATCATTTCACCCATTCCATTCATCCTCCGATATGACTTAACGTTGGAGGATGTACATTACCAAAAAAAAAGTATATTCTACATCACACTGATGAAGCTTTGGAATCTGTCAAGGTTAATCATTTTCTTGAATGAAAAGTTAGTACTAATGTCCACAACTATTTCACAAAGACTATTTGCAACTAGACGTGGATACACTTTAAACATAGTGCAAATGCAGCGATGTCTCACAAACGTGATTCAGTGAATTTGAGAACATCTGTATGTTTGTGAGTAATTTGTATTCATCTGTGGAACTAGGCCTGACTTTAACGTTACGCAACGTGAAAGTCGAATACATTGCATTAAATGGTACTATTTAGGGTTGACTTACCGCGACATAACTTTCGAATTTGTCAATGATAAATCTGTTCCTTCCATCTTCGGTAAATTTGATGTCACTTTTATTATACGTATATTCCCATATTACAACTTCAAAATAAACACATTACCGTAACTTACTTTGTTGTTAACCATGTGTTCATTGTTAACGCTAGTTTCTCTTGCGAATATTTCCACTCCCAATATTGTAACTTCAAATGTTTTACTTTCTTTATATGCCTATTTTATATATTGGAAAATTAGGCTTGCGGTATCGGACACCATACTTATAACATGCTCTATTGGAATATACAGAGGCCGACAGAAGTATTCGAATAATATAACATGTAACATTGCACGTACTATAAATCCTGTAATATTTATTTGGCAACGTTTAATTGTTAAGCATGTAAACTTTAACCCTTTGTGTCTCGGAAACAATATTTAAAATATCACTTTGCATGTGTTTATTACACAGTCTGTACTGTATTTATTCTATTGTCTCTCTTATTGTAGGACATAAGTATTCGAACGTACCCAATCGAACAGAGACAAAGGTGGTTGAACTTACCCTACACGCCTCTACCACATAGCAGTTGTGTTTATGCTATGCCTCGAGACAGTACGCTCATAGTTATTCAGCCGATTATGAACTCACAGGTAATATGGGACGTAAAGGTAAGGAGACAACGGTGGCAGACAGGAATATCGTCATAAATATGTACAAAGAAAACAAATCTCTCTCTGAAATTGCCAAAACCATTAACAGAAGCGAAACTATAGTGTTCTGCATAAATCAACGCTTCAAACAGACAAATTGTTGTAAATAAACCTAGAAGTGGCGCTCTTTCTAAACTCACCACCAAAGACAGGAGGTAAATAATAAAAATGGTGAAGCAGAATCCGAGAGCCACTGCATCTGGGATTAGAGGATGGCTTGAGCAATATTCTGGCACTGTGGTTCACACCAGAATAGTTGAACGGGTTCTAAATAGTACTGGGTACAATGCCCTCGTTCCTAGGAAGAAATCATATGTTAATAAGGTGAATAAGAAAAAGCGTGTTTAATTTGCTAAACAGTATGTGGTAAAACCAACAGAACTCTGGGATAAGGTTCTCTGGTCGGACGAGAGCAAATACTGCTTATACAAGAGTGATGGACGTCTTAAAGTGTGGAGACTGCCAAACATAGAATGGGAACCTAAGAACATGGTAGCTACAGTGAAACATGGTGGCAGTAGTGTGATGGTATGGGGCTGTATAGCTTCATCTGGCTTTGGGGATCTGGTGTTCATAGATGGGATCATGGACAAATTTGAATACAAGAGGATTCTTGAAAGCAACCTTAAAAAGAGTGCAGAGAAGCTGGAATTAGGGCATGATTATTACTTCCAGCAGGGCAATGATCCGAAGCATGCTACTGAAATTGTAAGGCTTTGGATCGTGTACAACACTCCTCACACTTTGAAGACACCGCCCCAGTCTCCAGATTTAAATCTTATAGAAAACATCTGAAAGGAACTCGAGGAGCGTGTGAGGAAGCATCACATTAGAAGCAAGGACCATCTGAAACAACTTCTTCAAACAAAGTGGTGAAATATGGACTCTGCAGTCACTAAACAGCACATACAGACAATGCCCAAACAATTATCAGCAGTAATTCAAAGAAAGGGGATGATAACTAAATACTATCTGTTATCTGTTCGAATAGTTATATCCAGATGTTAAGTAACCGTTTTATTTCTCCTTGTAGTACAAATTAGTTTCAGTTGCCATTTATGAGTTTATATGTTTAATGAAAGACTCAAGTTTATTTTGTACCAGTTGTATTTACGTATGCTTACTCTGCGTAGCTTTAACATAATATACGTAATGTATATGTTACGTTCAGTTAATGTTCCTTTTCGTCTTTCATGGTCATGTTTTTAGCAAACTTTATACAAGAATTAATGCAGGTTATGTTAAGGATGTTATAAAACATAGCAATGAGTAAATGTGTCTCTCAGTTATACGAAAAATTGGGGCTCATTTGCACCAAGAGTCGACATTTTCTCGGGTGGTTTCATGTTTTTTGTTTAGTCTCACTGAATAAATAAGTAAATAAATCAGTATACTCACAAGTATTTATGTATTTTATCCATAATCTTGGTGATTGTGACTAGGGTTGCCAGAATGATCTCGAGGCAGGCCCGAAGACCAACCAACGGGCCACTGACAATGGGGGAAAAACGCTTATAGTTTGTGTAATTGGGGACAAATAGTTACTTTTTTGCATTATTACGGTGACAATGTTTACTCTGATTATAAAAATATACTACCTACTGACAATATAGTGCTGTCATTACCACTTATCGAGCATATATATATATATATATATATATATATATATATATATATATATATATATATATATATATATCATACCCAATTAAAAGATAATAGTAATAAAATATTACTGTTATAACAGTGTATCTTATTCATCATATTTAACTAAAAGAGATACCGCATATTCTGCAATTACACATACACTTATCACTATCAACTTTTTGTAACTACTCTTTATAATTTTCGTCCTGTAACCATTCTTCACGAAAGGAACTTAGATATCGTCTCCTCATTTCACTGTTATTTCTCACAATTTTCAGTTATGAAAACTAGACTATTCACATATGATAGCGTTCCAACAATTGCTGACAAACTGAATCAGTTAACTGACAACAACGAATAAGCGAGCACAAAAATAGATGTTGCCTGTAGTCAATATTTATTGTTGCGAACCGATTTTTTTTTCGGAGGGGATTCGGCACTGTGACCAGTTTTGGTCTATTATACCTCATGCTCCAAAGTGGGGCATCCCCGGGAGGAAGGTTGAGGCGAGAGGAGACAGAGGGCGGCCGTCCCAAGGAGCCACTACAGGGCAGAGCGCAGGATCCCAACATTTTAAATAGGTGGAAACCTGCCCTGGCAGGCCAGGACAACGGACCTTCAACCGTTCTGTGGTTCGAAGACAGTCCCAGCAGTCGGTTCGGAGACCGGCAACCGACCTACCGGAGGAGGAAGTGATTCACTCAGAGCATATTCTGCCATGCACCGCCGAGACTCCTGCCGACATTTTATACCCTGAACAATACCAACATATAAGAGATGATACGAAATGATAATGGAGATTAAATGAACGGACAGGAAATTCGGGGGATGTAATTAACCTGCCCAGCATTCGCTTGGCGACCCAGGGAAACCCCCGAAAAAACCCTTGGGTCAGGTAGATAGACCACGGGAATCGAGCGTGAAGTGAATATTACAGACATAACAATGAAAAGTTGTTGAATAAGAATAGAAGCGCAGCATTTTGTTACAATAAGAAATAACAATCGAACATGATTATTTAAAATAATTAAAGAGTTGTCATATTCAAGCCCGAAGAGGAAAGTCATTGGCTCGTTTACCCGGAGAATTCATTCCAAACCCGGGCATTTCGGGCAACCCCCGGAGGTCTGGCAACCCTAATTGTGTCACGATTATCACGAGTGTTCAAAATGAAGTTTATAAACGTAGTATATACAATGTTTTATGCAATTCTAACATTAAAACACATACATAACGCCAAATAATAAATTTTCAAAATGCAATATTATTATGTGCTAGAGGTTACGTATAACATGGCATATGACGTAACATGGTTATTGAGGTAATGTTCTTTTGTTGATTTGAACAATTTTAAAAGAAAAGTAAGTTAATTATAAAACGACTTGTAATGAAAATGTGGATTATATTCCAGTTGAGATTTTAAAGGAAGCCCAAGTTATAACGGTTTATTAATTCCACAAAAGTCTAAAGATTCTTACGAAAAGGACTAGCTATCTATAAAAATATTATATATGGAGAAAAGATAAATGTCTTAGTTTGACAAATGAAATGAAACATTACTACTTGCTTGTTGCTGGTTAATGTTTTTTTTTTTTCTTTTTTTCTTTTTTTCTCCCGTACCAGTGTTAGAATTAGATCAATTGCTCACGATTTACATTATAATAAGTGTGTTTTAACACTGGGATTGCATTAACTATTATATTTTTCTTCAGTTACCTGATGTTTTCGTGAGGGGGGGCAACAATGAATCTAACAATTTATAAAACAGTTGCTACTACACAAGGAATAATTAGACCTAAATGTTCATATCATCTCTTCATGCTTATTATCCTAAATTTTATCAATACAAAATGTATCTAAATTTTAAATATGCAAATACACAACTTTAAGTGCAGTGTTGGAGACAATTTACATACACAGTACCCGAAAACTCTAGCTACATTCCGCTGTTTCCCAGCTTCTTTGAAACGATTTCACACAGGCAGCTCATGGATTGTGAGCACCAAGATTAAAGTTTTATTCTTAATTGGTTTGTAAGAAACCATCGTAGTTTCTCTGTCAGAACAAAATAATTATGTAACAACCACCGAGCGGAATCGCTCAGGCGGTTTCGTCTATGGCTCACATTCGGGAGGTGCAGGTTCGATTCCCGTGGCCGACCTACCTGACTCCTGGGTTTTTCTGGGTTTTCCCGAGTCGCCCGGGTCGAATGCTGAGTAGGTTGATTACACCCCTGAATTTCCTGTCCCTCCATCTCATCTCCATTATCATTTCATATCATCTATCATCTGGTGGTCTCTTTCAGGCTGTAGCAGGATTCCTCCGTTGTTTTGTGTTTCGATGCCCCAAAGTTGCGGCAACATATATAGCAAGATTCGTGCTGGTATCTCCTTTCTCGTCGTTGGTCTTACTTCGTCGATCTTACCTTCGTACAAAATATTATGACTTGATGAAGAAGATGTTCCCCGAAGTTATCAGGAAAATCCTTAATTATGTCTGTTAGCTTTTAATATTCTTTTGTTATATTCTTACTTAGGAGCAATGAAAACTCTTAGTTACAAGGGTGGTAACGAGTGAAGAAATCATTTAAGATTTTTAATTTGAATTTCTATAAGAAAGCAATCTTTTGTTTATTTTAACACCAAATCCATTATAATTCTGTGATCGGAATCAATCTAGTAGTTCAAATTGAACTAACACTTAAATATTTTCGAGGAATTTAAAAAGCGTCCGATCTATTTGGCGTTCCAGAAAGAAAGACGAATTTTCGTTCGGTTTCTACACAAGATTATTTAATCCTTCGTTACTATCGCTACCCATATATTACTTTGATTGGCCGATTTGCTACTACGTCACTACATTACGTAATATAATTATTATACTAATAATAACCCATGGCGCGACAGCCCTTAGAGGGCCAAGGCCTACCAACCCGACTGCCAGCCTCACGCCCACTTACGCACGGCAGAGGTGGACGATCATCTAACCGATACGGGGAGGAGATGTGGTCAGCATCTCTGCATCCCCCAGCCGGACTGTTGGTTTCTGTGACCAGGGCCACTTACCTAGCGTAAGCGCCTCACTTTCCTCACGATGCTGAGTGGGCACCGGTCCTATACCCGGGACCGAAAATCCTCACCACATAGGTGGGATCAAACCCGGGCCGCTTTCCGTGGCCAGGGACCAAGGCATGCTGCCTTAGCCCGCTACGCCACGGCGCAGGACAATATAATTATTACTACGGCCAATCACAAAATTACACATATTTTTACACAATTTTGTTTGTTTTTCTTTTATACATTTATAAATTTTTCAAACCCTTTTTAAATATGAATCAAAACAACTGTTACAAGGCTCGAAGTGTCGGCAGGTGTCTTGGCATTGCATGGCGGGATATGCTCCTCCTTCGGTAGGACGGCTGCCGGTCTTCGCACCCACGCCTAGGTAGTAGAGTGGGATGCCCGTTGTCCTGGCCTACCGGGGAAAGTTTCCAAGTAAGTGAAATGTAGGGATCCTGCCCTCTGCGCTGTCGTGATTCCTTGGGACGGATGTCCCCTCTCGCCTTATCCTGCCTCCCCGGGGATGCCGGATAGATACAATTAATCAATTTCCGTGCCGAGTGCCCTCCGAAATTATCCAGTTATGTACCAACCTCTCTTACTTTCTGTTTTGAATCATAATTGGTGAAATTTTGGGCATATTTTGCTTCTTAGTTCTGAGATCCTTAACTGCATTCCTGTTAGTTTTAAAACTATATCTAGAAAGAAGTTTAACATAGCACTTGGAAAGAAACAATTTTCATTTTTGTGGTTTTTGTCATGATTAGGGATGCATCACAAATATTTATTTTGTCACGTAACATTAATGTGTTTGAATTGTTTGACTTGTAAGGAATGTACATTCGAAAGGCAATCTAGGAATTACTGAACGATCGTTAGGGGTTATGTGGCTTGTAACTGCTTTGGTAGTTCTAGATAATAATCGCAAATATATTTTATTGCTGCGAAAGTTTACTCCTCCTTATGGTCATGTCAGGATACTTTATCGTCGAAACTTGGACAGGAATAATGAAACTGAAATATTGCTTGCTCCGTACAGCAATAAATTTGTTTCTACAAAGTTCTTTACTGTATTGAGATGGCTATTTTTAGGACTGCTGGCTGATAGCAGTAGAAAATCTAACAAAGATTTTGTTTCAGTTGAAGATGTTTTACCAACAGTGACCGCCACTGTTTGGTATTATTTTTAATTTGTTAGAATATCTTTATTAGTACAGGAATGTAGGAGTAGTTCAATGATTTCGTGGCTCTTGTTCTGAAGGTCCGTGATTCGATTGCCACCTCGGCCCAATCCAAGCTTTCGGCTCTGTTGGTTAATATGAAGTTATCACCAAGGTCCACTGTGATTCAGTATCGTTAATAGAAGCTGTAGGTCCCCTCTTTCCACCGCCATTATTGATGTGGATCGCGGAACGGTAACACAAAAGGCTGAAACTCTAACCCTAATCCTACAAAAGTGCTAAAGCTGTTGATGTCAAACAGATTTCTTACAGCCTCGTGAGAGGAACACAGTAGTTAATGTAGAAAGTAAATCTATTTGTGACCCGGCGTGAACTACCAGTGCTATTGTTTCCCCTTTCCCCTACAGAGAGCAAAACAACCCTCAGACGTTTTCTCGTCGGAGGCCTACAGCACGAAAAGACGAAGGTATGCGGAAGTGCAAAGTTCGCACAGTAAAATGATGACAATGGCTGTGGTAAAATCCACGCGTCCTATTTTTCCCGAGCGTTACGTGTGAAGAGTTAAAACAATGAAATCTTCCATGGCGTTTTCAACTCAATGTGACAGCAAACATTCACTTTTTTAAACAAATGAAATGCTTTGATATTTTATATTACATGTCTAACTCAATTGTTAACTTAAAAAAGTGTTCTATACAATTTTTTCTATCCGTCATCGCTTATTTGAATTTAAATGCTACAAACTATTCTTTAAATAACCTTATTTTCTTATCTGTTTCATGTTAATCCAGATAAACATTTTCAGAAATTGTTTTATTACAAATTAGGTACAATGAGATACGATAATAGATTTTTAAAAATGTGTCACACTGTTTTGATGACATCGAGAAATAACTGGATGGTGTCGGTATTTTAATAAAATGGCAAATGGCAAATTAGTAACAACGAATAATTTGGAAATGGTTGATACTAAATAAATTTAGATTTTATTTGTCATGTAAATATATTAAATATAAGCTTATATTTTAATTAATGTAATTAGAACTTCTAAACCGTAGTTTATGTTGGGAGATTTTCTGAAAATTTTCCTTTTTATCTTTAAGAAATAGCTGAACTTCAAAATAACGTCATTAATATTTATCAGACATTTTGTTTTTGACACATGAACACACAAACCATTTTCTAAATATTATTTTTTGTTGGATTCAAGGAGTCCCAAAAAATTTATTTCCCATGAAATTTAGACATAGTACAATACCTTTGGGCATCTAGTAAGAAAGAAGCAAACTAACATGTATGGTCACTAGATGCTCATATTGAGCCACGATTTCTGAATTACATATTTCAACTTAAAAGTTGCTAATAAAACAGCACATTTTTCACTTGTATTCATTTGTGAAGTATTCCGAGCATAGGAACATGCAATATTTCCCGATTTCAGTGAAGTTATTTCTTTTTCCTCCTGAATGTAGTGTTTATAACACCTGAACACCTAGACATTAGCTAGCTCTTCAACTCTCAGCAGTAGAGCATAAACTATCCCGTTGAGGTCTTAAACAGTGGTGCCCAACGCGCGGCACCTGTGCCACCTAGTGGGACGCACGAAGAAATCGCTATTTACAAGTTTAGTGATTTATTAAAATAGACACAAGCGGATGTTTCAGCAAGTCTTAATGTTAAGCTCGAAAAATGCCATAACAGTTTCATTTTAATGTATTTCTTCTATAGCATATCATGGTATAGTTCTACTGAAGCACAATAGTTTAAACAAGTGCAGATTTATTTCTGTGAGAGGTACGGTTTTAAGAAAGTGAGCTGTCGTCTTGAGTCCGTTTACCGTCAACGAACGATAGCATGGCCTCTTGTCCTCAGTCTTAATGGTTTTTTTTAATTAAAACTGCGGCGTCTGGTTACATTTTCTTTAATGTGGTTGAAAAAGAAACATATGAGCATGTGGTTCAAAAAGAATTTATAGAAATGATATTGCTATTTGGGAGTTAAGTTTGAATGTGAAGGATAGCATTTTTACCAAGGGAAATGCGTTCATCCTTCAGAATTCGTCCATTGCGAAGCTTGTGTTGCAATAGGAAGGAATTTAGTTTAGAGTTACAACTTATTCATGTGCTGCTTCGAAGAGGAGTGAAATGTAAACCTTATATATTCCTTTTAAATTGCTGTACTGAAAAAGGAACACATGTTATTATTATTTATCGAAATAATCTTCCTGTCGTTTAATACACTTCCCCCAGCGCGTAGGGAGTGCACAGATTTTTCTGGGGGAGAAATCTTTAGTCGTGTGGGTAGTCACGCCTACACTATCAGTATACTTTTTCATTGGAACGAAAATTTTCCTCTCATCGATTCTTTCAGTGGTCCAAACATGTGGTAATCACGCGGTGCAAGTTCTGGTGACGTCAACGTGTCTCTCAGTTCTGGAGTGAGCTGCCGTAGCTCCCTCTTGCAGACACTTTGCAAAACTTAAGCACGTCATGAGTGATGTAATATGCTGGGCCATGACTAATGTTCAAATTTGAAGCTATTTTACCCACTGTCACATGGCGATCCTCCACCACAGTGGCTTTAACTGCTGGTGTGACAACGTGGTGTGCCTAACCCGGGCGCAGGGAGTCTGTCACAGAAGTCACGCCTTTCCGAACTTTTTATTCCACTCATTTACTTGCTGCAGTGATAATACATGTATCACCAAACTGGATCTTCATTCACAGATGAATTTCAATGCGTTTTGTACGGCTCAAGTAAACGTATGGCAAAACGCTGTTCTTCCTTGGTGCGTGTAGGAAGTGGGACGCCATTTTAAACCGGTATTGTAGCCGCGTTCGTTTGTCTGTAGTATTCTGCCACCTTTAGACATTCCTTACATCATTGGCAACAGTACTGCCAACTGATGGAATAATGGCACAAAGTGTCAATTTTTAATTATATTTTTAAGGTTTTCAGTTAGCCTCCACCTCGTAATGTAAATTCCCATTATATGGCTCTCTGATGGAAAACATACTTTTTTTCCTACAGAAAAGTTGTCAGTTAACGACAATGCTGAATATGAAGTTGTTCGGGTTATCGCAGAAGGGGGAAATGACGGAGAAGAGATAAAATCACGTCTCTTGACCGTTGTAAATGTCGCTGGAGATTTCTATTATCATTTATGGGTTCTCCAAGGAAGTTAGCAGACAAATACCTTCTTAAATCAGAACGTGCAAATATATTTTCCTAGCTCTAGATGAGCATTGACGACACAACTCATATGGTTCAGTTCTGTGTATATTGTGCGGTGTATCAATGAACAATTTGAGGAGTCTAATAAACTTGTCGAGTTGCTTCATTTGGCCTCTACTAAAAGATGTGACATATTTCATGAAATAAAAAGGATATTTAAAACAATAATATGAACTGACAACTAGATACTATGTGCATAGATGACCTTCTGCTATGGTTAGCATAATGTAAGGTTTTGTGACTTAACTGGACGGTTTATATTGCAAAATTTGAAATATCTCTGTATTAACCACCAAGAAAGTCCCTGGCCAAAAAGCGTGAGCTTAAACCCTGTAATGGACCCTGTGTTTATGTGTAAATGAAATCTGCGCACAGGCACTTAGCTGAGAATTTTGAAAACTCCTGAGAACAAATGAACTTCAGGGGGAAATCTTGTTTAATTGTAAGATGCTGGCGTCACAATAAATTTCATTGAATAGATTTTACAGAGTATAATCTCGCACTCTTCCCTCGAATGGATCAACTATAAAACAAATGATTTGGTGAACTTCCAGACTTTTTCTAATGTGTACAACATACGCCATATTTGAAAATTGAACTAAATACCAAGTTTGGTGTTTATTTGTTTTCGGTTAAGCTGCACACAAAAAATAATCAGACGAACCTTTTTCTAGAAAAGCTCCTTTTTTTATTTAGGTATCCTCAAAGCACATATTTTCAGTGAAATCTGGACATGGAATTTTTGCATGATAACATTTTCTTCATTAAGAAAATAGAAATTACTTGACCATTCTCACCGACTGTGCCACCGCTAAAGGGCACTAGGCAGTATTTCTAGAACTCGAAAGACTATCGGATGGAGATTAAGGAAACAGATGTTCTGTCCAGGTTTTCCCACCCGTTTGGATGAATATTAAATTTGTTTGTTCTTCATGCTTTCCGTTTTCATCTGTAGTTACAAATAGCTGGGGCTGTAAGAAGTTAGTTATAAGGGTAAAGTAGAGGATTGATCTTAAAAATCTTCTAGATTACTGTGCAACAATTTAGTAAAGAAGGAGGGGATATAAATGAAATTAATTAATTGGTTCGTCCGAGTTTGAAGAGACTCCTAAGTAACGTTATGTAGCTAAATATTCATTAAGCAGTATACAATAATTTTAGTAACGATATTATCATTATGATGTAGATCACAGTGTCTTCATGACGTATATTAAATAATTTTTTGTGCAAGTTGAGTCTTACAATGGCGAGCATTTGTCATTGAAGGTGGCAGAGATTGCTATGTGTAGATGACAAAAGGGCCTCAATGTCGGAATTTCTGGTACTGAGTTAAATGTGCTTCTTCCAGAGCAGAGGTGGGACAGATACCGGTAGATCATCAGGAGGAGCCATGCCTGATAGCGCAGATCGTCGGTTCAAGTCCAGTCGGCGTGCCGAGACTATCGCAACAGACGCAGTTCGATATCCGCCCTGGAAGACAAAAACAGCGCATGGATTTTGTCAGGATACCAACTTTAATGAAGACATCAAGGTGAGTCATTGTAGTGATAGTACTTACAGTAGGTAAATGAGATGACAGGTTGCGTCGTGCGTATTTCATTACGACACAATAATAGTCCACGTAAGTGAATACTGCATGAAGTCAGATCTGTTGTTTTTCGTATTTCAGTTGTTGTGCAAAAAAATTAATTCAGTCTCAAAATGTCTTAAGTTGGTGGCAGCAAATTGTTTATTAATCCAAGCCACTGAGCTCCTTTGTCACCGTGTTTAAAACGTAGTGTAGTGATTTGAGATACTATTAACATACTTTTTACTGAATTAAGCTATAAAAGTTTGTTCTCGAGGAAAGAAGTTAGTTTTGTAACTAGCTTCGCAATCATCTGCAGCTGAGGAAGTTAACGATGATGGACAAAATGTGGTAAGTAAGCCCAGATATTTGTACTAATGTGATGTGTTTGAGTCTATCGTCTAGGAAGCAATGTATTCTCACATTCTCCATGTGCCTACAAGAAAATTAGCATTAAGATAATTTCTACAAATGTTTATCTCGAATGATTTAAAGTAGATAGAGAAATGAGCGTTTGTATGAATACTTTTATAAGAATAGATAAATCCATCTGAATGCGACGCATAAGATTTACTCTGGTCTATGTAAGAGGAATGGAATTTCAAGCCACCGAAATACAACAACTCTTAACAATGTTGACTATCACCTAAGCCTTCTGTACTTCCTTATTGCTTTTGTAATAACACTATTTTTACAAATGTTCATCTCGAATAGCACGAAGTAGATAGAATACTTATTTGTGCTCTTCGTTTACTGATGTTTCAGCTAGTGGGATGGTGTGCCCTTCCAAGCAGATGGACTTTGAGCTAGTGGTGGAAGGTAGTGTTTATTTAGTCTGAAACAAGTGAGGGATAAAGGCGCGCGACCGTGAACGAAGGAATATTACCGCTAATATTTGAGTTCAATGCCGACAGCTTTAGGTTTGTCACCGCCCGACTGCAAGTGAAGTCTTGCAACATTGTTGACTGTTTTCCGCGGTACGCGTGGCATGGGTTTAACATGTGTACTCTTCCCGCCAGTAAAGTGTTACCCGATAGACAGGTCACCCGAACCCATCAGCTAAAATGTCAGTGAACGAACAGTAGAAATAGTCTTTCAGAAGAATAAGGAGAGAAACTCGCGTGATTGTAACACATAAGTTTTTCTATTAACTTATTACAGCTACAAATAATCTTCCTAGACAGACATTGCTAACCATAACGATTACGTAATTATGTGATTATTCACAAAGAATAGTTTTTAAAATCATGATACGTTAGTTGAGTCAGAGATATTTTCCTATATTGAAAGTGGAGGAAGAGAACCCTAAAAGGATGAATAATAATGTTTTAGAATGACCAATTATTGAAGATAAGATAAATCTTAAAATCAGTAGAACAGCATAGAATAAAGGAAAGTGTAATGAGAGAAAACTTGTATCTGGATGTATCTCACTAGTCTGCAGAAAGTCTAAAATATGCATATGTGACACCATTCCAGAAGACACGAGAAAATAGGTTTTTGAGCATTTTTAGTCAAAATTTAAATGGAACGAAAAAGAATTCGTATTTCTCTCTCCCAGATTGTGTGAAATCAAAACAGAAAGAACCTTTGATTCAGGTGACAGAAAACTATTTAAAAGTTGATAAGAAAAGGGAAGAGAGGAAGAGGATCCCGTGCTAGGGGTCGAGACGAAAATTGAGACAGAAATTTAAGGCAAACAGGTAGGAAGGGTATATATTGATATAAGAAAGAAAGTTTGTTATTTTGTGTTAAGAATATTAATAATGGTAATGTATTGGTCAATATATGTATGTATGAAGAAAGATGAGAAATAAATATTCTACTCTATTCTACTCTATTTGCAATTGTTAGCCAATTGAGAGAGAGAAATGATAACAGATTCCCGCAAAAGATACAATGTCACTATCGTATACGAATACTCCTCACAACAACTAGCTCCTCAAAGTAATACACCCTTCACTACTGACTGTGAAGATGGCAATGATACCTCTGTTACCGAAGGGTCATGTCAAGCTGTATCGAGCACTCTTTCGATGTACCCAGGGATGCAGAATGTGATCGATCGAGTAACGAGGATCCTGGCTATTTTGAGATAGGAGCTGGAAGACGTGACGTTGGGGGGCAGGAGTGAAAAAGCGATATTCATTTCCACCAAATAGCGTATCGTGCCTCTGCCTCATGATAACTCTAGTTTTGGCGAAAGCTGCGGAGCTAATGACTCTCAGAGCAGGAGCCAGGAGCAAAATTAGGTCACCCGAGTTATAGAAATCGTGCTGATTCTATCCCCAGGCGGCAACAACCCGAACGGAACGCTTTGAAGCCTGACCACAAACCCATTTGTAAACGATTAGTAGGGTGTTCCCATTTCTTAACCATAGGCGGTGGTTTTCGCGCTACATGTCACCAAAGTCAAGGCAATGCCATTTCTGTTTTTTCTTAAAGACTTATGGTATGGCAGCTAAAACTGTGTGCATGTGGTTTCTTTGCCGTCTCATATCTTCATAGAATTGCTATAGTTCCGTTTTTACAAAGCGTGGTGTTGTAAAAGTACCCAAGTTTAATAGTTATTAGGATTTAGTGCTGGAGTGGTTCAATTAAAATTTCGAAGCCTTGGGATACAAATGAATTGGCTATCTCTCCGGCTGCAATACAAATGTATCATTTGACAAGTAGCAGTAATACCAGGTCCACTGTGAAAAGAAGGGTTACAAAATCTCTGAATAAACAAAGCCAAATTTTCGTACAATGTAGAAGAAGGATGAAACTATTACCTAGCATTACCTAAAGGGAAGACCAAAAACTTGCAGTTGAATTTTGAAGAGCAGGATGATGCTATGTTGAATGATATATAGGTAGACCTTATTTTGCAGCCCCGGATGATGCTTCGGTTTTAAGTACAGAACAGAGACTGCTTGAGGTAAAGAAGAGAGCTCATGATGATGAAATTTCAGTTCCAAAAATATACGCTCAGGAATTAGATCTCCATAATAAAGGATACGATTTCGTCACTGAGATGATGTCCCAAGAGAAACTTGTACTGTCGCAGAAGTGTTTCGCAAGGCACTAAAAGAAACGGATGGTCGTGATGAAGTCATCTTCAATGAAGGACTATTGAAGAGGGAAGCAGTTTTGTTCCTAAGAATATTACAGAAGGCGAAGGAATAGGTATCCTGAGCTGAGAAAATGACAAGGAAAGCTAAAACTGCATAAAAATGTCTTCATGGGCGGTTGATTTAAAAGTGCAAGTAACAGTTCTCTCAAATCCATAAGATACATGCAGGCTCTGCAAATTTCAAAGAAGAAACAAACATTTAAATTTGCATTTGTTGCACAATTTCAAATTCATTTATAATTTTTCAATAGATTAAATACAATATCTATTTTAGTACTGTACATGCCTAGTCCGTTCCTTTGTGTTGCACAACCAATATGGCTCCCTGGCCTTCGTCTCAAGCAACTTCTCCTTGCTAACTCTGCGGTTCAGTTCATATTATCTCCATTTCCTCCTCCCACTTTACCCTCTCCCTCTCCATGGTTTTTTTTCTTCTCCACTTTGCTTCTAATTTTACTTATATATGAAAATCCCCTACCTTCTTATTTCTCTCTTCTTGCTTACTTGTTAACATTTGCAAAGCAACTACCTTTCTTCCCATATTATTAAACTTCTTTTCCAAGATTCCCTGTTTCCATTTCTTTAAACTTCCACTTACATAATGATCTACACTTTCCCTAGTACACAAAATTCATATTGCTCTATAATTTCCTCTTAGGCCGCTTAAGAATAACGTTTCCGTTCTCGTCCAAATTAAAACTTCAACCTTTCTTTGTTATTACGCTGTTACGTATGTATACTTTCATCTGCGCCATTTGTCTTATTTTTTATGGGTTTTCATTTCCTATAGTTCCCCAAATTTTCTGTCTTCTGATATCCTGCATAGTTTCATCTGTTTCCAAAATCCTGAATTATTCCTTTCCCCTTGTATCAGTATGTCTTTCATCCCTACTTCTTCCAACTTCCTTTACAACCCTGCTTCCCAACTATTCTCGTGTTTTCTACTTCTAACAAAGCAACTCACCTCGGGTCCATTCGCGGCAGTCCTAGCAGTTCCTTGCAAAATAGCCTGTAATGCTGATCTACTATATATATTAAATCTGATCCTCCCCAAATTTCCACTCCATACAATATTCTTACCTCCAGCAGAATTGTGTATATCCTGTCCAGGGATTTTGTGACGCTTCCAATTTGTGCTGACACATTTATCATAGTTGCTTTTCTTATTGCCACTACCTTTCTGCTGTTAGCCTCCCAAATTCCATTGCTACTTGGTCTCTGCTTAAATAATTAAAAATTTTAACCACTTCCAGTATTCTTATATCACGTTCCACTGCTTATCATCTTTCATTAATCACTTGGCTCTCACCAAGGCGGCCCGGGTTCGATCCCAGGCGACTGCAAAGTGAGATTTGTGATGGACAACACGGCGCTGGGGCGGATTTTCTCCGGGACCTCCGGTTTCCCCGCCATCTCATTCCACCGGTGCTCCATCTTCATCTCATGTACTATCAGTGTCACCGCCTGAGATGCCGTATGTAGTAAAAGCGGGCGTTAAACACTAAACATTTCATTTCATTTATCTTTCATTAACTTCATACCTTTTAAAACTTTTTTCTAGCATCAACGTCTTCAAAAGTATTTCATGCTAGATATTTACTTGCATTTTACCAAGTTTAAGGGGTTCATTTCACAAAAGTAAAATGACAATTTGTGATTATTTTCTTTAACCTCCATGACGTAATGTCAAATATACACAGCTTCTGCTTTTGTAAGTATATGTAAGCATAAACATTTAGGAACAACGTATTCCATTAACCTTGAATTGATTAATAGCAAAATTGTTTTGGAGAAAGTAGGCTTAATGAGCTCTAATTTTTTCCTGGAATATGATTTTGCCTATCGCGTACAGTTAACCAGTTAAATACCGTTTTGTAATATTCACTAAAGGTGAATACGAGTAGCTCACAAGCTGTTCCGAGAAAATTCAAGCTAAACAATTTCTCATCTTAATATCAGATGGAGTGAAATTTCTTGAAATCTTCGTATTAGCCATAACGAAGGAAATTTATCTACCTTCACTCTGAATAATTTGCAACCAAAAATTTTGAGCGTTATTAAGGCAGGATTTGAAGTATCACTTTTTATACAAATACACAAGGGCAACCAATTTTGATTGGAATACAATATTTTCTTACCTGTCACGTAAAGAAAGAAAAAAAGAACATGAAAAGTCCTTTATTTGGCTGAAAGTATTTTAAGCGATCAAAAGATTCATAACATCGAGGATTTTACGAACATAAAATACTGGCAGTAAAAACATTTTAAATATATTTAATTACATAGCAGTGCTATGTACAGGGACACTTAAATATAAAGCTTTGTATATTACCGAAAGTAATCAACTGAAGGCGCTGAATGGAAATTTGCGGTATAATTTCAGTTATCTTAAAGATTGTAACAATTAATTTTCAAATATGTCTAACGATTTTATCAATTGTCATTGATAAGTTAATTTTAAAATAAACTTTCCTCGCACTCTTATCCTGGGTTGGGTGTGGCAGCTTTTTTTCCCTTCAATGTATACTTAATTTGGTCATATTGGCGACCTATTGTCTTTGGAACGTGTTGCCGATGGTATTAACTCGTTTACTGGAGTTATTTCATATGAGTTGTAATTATCAGACCACACACGCGTTTATACTCATTCATAGTTTCTTCCACGTTCTGGGAAGGTTGGGGAATAATCCTAACTAGAGAAAGAGAGAAAATCCCCCTCCAGGCGGGAATCCACCCGAGCCCCTCGTACAGCACGCACGGTTTTAAAGTTGGTTTGCAGGAAAACGTTTTCATCCATTCTGGAGAACTTATAAATGAAGTTATAATGACAGAATAGTTTGTGGAAACTTTACAAGAATAAACGATAATAGAGAAAGATATGAAACGAACACGTCAGGTATTGCCACCTTTCTTTCCACCGCAAGAGTCTTTGGCCACCAGTAAACATTTGAATACTGTGTTTGCAAGTTGTGATTTTGATTAAATACATCTTCCTTAATTAGAAATCATTTGTAAGGAAAACTACATTACCATGAGTAATGAATGATTTTTATGTGAATGGTATTATACCTACATAACGTACCTATATATGAAAGTGGAATGAACGTATCATGTCTTCCTTGGTTTATTTTATTGAAAGTGATGCAACACTAAAGTAGGCTAAAAAGAAGAAGCGAAGCGGCGTGCAATGCGTGGGAACATAAGATCACTTCATTATTGATCTACCCTTGTGTTCCGCTAGGCGGTCGGGCGGGCGGGCGGTCGTTCGTTTCCATGGCGTCCAGTTCAGTTTCTCTGTGCGCGAACCAGCTACTGTACCTGGAATACCTGTCCTCCTAGCCTTTAAAGAATGACGTCTACTGTATGAACATCCCTCTTGTCTTCCTACCCTGCGTGTGTAGCTTTAGATTTGTGAAACATTATCTAATCATAAAGAATTTAGTCAACATCCTATGCGTAGAGGAAAAATATATGTAGTTCAGTAGTATATTTCAATACAAGTTGTAAATTGAAAAATGACAGCATTCAGTACATGTTGTGTAATTAAACTTCTTAGCATTGAATACCAGAATGTATAATGAAAATGAAGTGAGAAAACTTGAGTGTAAAATTTACCATCCTATACACGAAGCAGTTCTTGTGGCCTCAGATTTACTGTCGATGTATCAATCTTGGTTGTTTGTGACCATCTTAGGTTTGCTTGTTCATCTCATATGTACGTAAAGTTGGCTCTTCTGAGAACATTACTGTTTTCTCAAAATCACTGTTATTTGGCGCAAGAACAATTCACACATCTTAACCTTTCAGTCAGAATGGTTCATCCGTTAGATGATGCTTAGTTTGAAACTTGTAAGACATAACTTTGCACCTTTCAAAATGTTATGCAGTATGCTCCGGGAAACACAGATTTTGGACTAGCGTGAAACTTTGCAAGTACCGCAGTCCTAGTATTTTTTGTCTACCGATGGTCTGCCGAACCGCCGTTTATCGTTTATCCATCCTGTTTTGCGAAATGTCTTAAAGTAATTCTGCAACTGCACTTTGTGTTACTGTCTCCTCTGGATGTTTTCTGTTAAAGACTGCCTGCATATATCTCTGGAACCACTCTTCTCGTTCACAAATAATTATCTCCACTTGGTGCTCAGTGATGTTACGAAGCTTTGAACAAAGTAGCAAATAAAATCTTTTTCCGATAATTCACCTGTATTCAGTTACTCGATATGATATCTATAAAAATGTGTTCCAACAACATGCCAAGTTGAGGGTGGTCCGGAAAAGTGGCATCCTTTTGTAAGGTCTTAAACGCTTAATTTCAGTTCTAGTTAGTTGCCATTGCTGTTGCTTTTTTACCAGTTCGAGAAAAAATACATTTATGGATGAAGCCCAATTGTACTGGAATGACACAGCAGTGCACCATTCGCCTGAATGGCACAACCTACTGAAAAGCTCCACCAAAGAGAATTCAGGGTAGAGGATGTAATTTGTTGTAAGGGTATATTGGCCACCACAGGGGATCTGATAAAGGGAAGAAACGCAACCAGGACGCAAGCATGAGCGAGGCTCTAAGTGCACCTTTGGATATGTTGTGTTAAATGGTGATGAAAGTTTTGGGTGACGGAATATGAAATGTGAAGTTAATGTTACCTCTGTCGTCCAAGATTAGTCGAAGGCTCCCCGACGTGCCCAGAAATGACAGAGGCTGAAGCCATAAATGGTCCTCCAGCGTCGTCGTCCTTGACTAGCCTTCTGAAAGATAAGCCCTGGAATCCTGCAGTGATAGCCTTCTGATTGAGATGTGTTCGTCCAGTTCACAGTATTCATTTTAATTGGGATGATTTGTAGTCTGGTGATGTGGTATCTTAGATCGGTATCTACTCGTAGATCAGTCAGCCCTTCGTCCAGGTGTGTACTTTTGATTGCAGGTTTGTGTAATTCGGCTTCTACGTTCCTTCCAGCTTTTGAAGGTGTGCAGTAACTGCCTGTTGTAGCCTAATGACATTGTTTGGTGTGCTATGTTGGAACCTCTGTGGTGGTGTCCTCTATCCTGAAGTCTGCAGCTGAGGACAGCCTGGGGCGGCTATCCAAGCGAACTTAACCCTGGTGCGCTGCTTATTCTCGTAGGCGGAGTAGTAGGCGAAAGCTGCTTACAACGTTCTAAGCCGCCTGTAAGAGGTATATCCCTAGCCTCCTACTCCCCCCATACATGCATCCGAGTTAGTAGTCATTTATGGTCTTCCTTTTGATTGGTTCAAAATAAGTAGTTTTTATTTCGACAGATAAGATTACGTCATTAAATTAAGATTACATCTATCCTGTAGCATGTTTGAACTTGTGATTTATTGCGCAGGTGCGTCTGCAAAACGATTGCATTCATTGACATTGGCCACGTGTGCGTGTCCCTTTGTGTAGACACTTTATCCCCCCCCCCCCCCCCATTAAGTCAAGAATGTACCTTTTAATAATTCATGAACGCGTTCGTATGACTGCGGTGATTCGGATAAACGCAGTTGTTTCTTTCATGATTTTATAATTTATGTGTTTGAGGCTGCTCATGTTTCCTAGGATTTCTTATTACAATTTCTTTTTCATCCACCTTCATTTAACTGAAGAATGTGACATTAATGTTTCATGAGACTGACAGATATTTCCGTATACATATATGTTAATACAAGACTAGATTATGATAGTTTTCCTTATCGGTAAGAATAATTCATAGCAATTCACTTGTAATTTTCTTCACGTGTGTTGATGTGTGTGTATTTGTGTGTATGAGAGAGAGAGCAAGATCAGTCCGAGAGAGTCCCAATTTAATAACGTAATTAATCATTTTTATTTGTGAAATTCATTGTTAAAAAGTTAGAGATTAAATGAGCCGTCATCCAGATATTAAAATTACATTTAAAAATACAACGAAAGGCATAAATCTGCATTTTTTTCTTAGGGTAACTTCATTGGAACAAAGCATTAACAATGTTAACCCGGTAACTTGAAGGTCACGGCATGGACTACGTGACATTTCTAGTGCAAATACTTGCAGGCTAGTCATATAGACAAGAGCCCAGAAGAGAGTCACAAAAGATAAATAAGGCAGCAGCTACTCACCTGGAGCGTTTTTTGAAGCTGTATGAGATGTTTTATCTTTGAACTTTGTTTTCGGTAACTTGCCGTTTTCAGTGTTTAGGTACCATTTCTCTTAAACCACTGGAGATCATGCAGTTTACATTTTTAATCAGCGTAATGCCATAAATGTTTGCTCATATCATTTCAGTTTTTCTTTTATTATATTAAGGTCATTAAAAAATGAGCTGTTTTTCAATCTGTGAATTCTGTTCGGCGATGCTCTTTGTTTTTACAAAATTAATGGAGACACGTAACAAATAGCTATAAACAAGGTTTTATTGATCCATTCAAAATTAGCAGATGAAATTGTATAGCGTTACATTGAACACATTCCATAAAAAGATACATAAGATAAGCAATGTCATTTAAAGCAGTAACAATTCTAAGCAGGTGACTAATAGAAGAAAGAATTTTTGTATGACCGAGGGGTCATACAAACTACCTGGGCCTCTGCGTTCAGATCTACAAATCCTTTTAAACTGGACTTTACAATATTGAAGCCACTCTTATTACTATTATTATTATTATTATCATCATCATCATCATCATCATCATCATCATCATCATCATCATCATCATTATCATTATCATCGGCCACGCTGGCTCAGTGGTTAGACCGCTTGGCTCTCACCAAGGCGGACCGGGTTCGATCCCAGGCGACCGCAAAGTGAGATTTGTGATGGACAACACGGCGTAGGGGGCGGGTTTTCTCCGGGACCTCCGGTTTCCCTCGCCATCTCATGCCACCGGTGCTCCATCTTCATCTCATGCATCATCAGTGTCACCGCCTGCGGTGCCGTATGTAGTAAAAGCGAGCGTTAAACACTACACATTTCATCATCATCTTTATTATTATCGTGCATCACTGCAGCCTGTGGTATGTCAAAGTATAGATCATTAGATTCTATGGTCTTGAGCCATTCAATTCAATTCAATTCAATTTTATTGCTCTTTATAACAACTACAATAGGATACATAATTGAAAACTTGTTAAAGATCATAGTCCAGTTAAAAATAAATAAAGACAATCAATACAATTACAAGTAATAACAGTGAAAGTTCTAAAATAATACATAAAGATGGTTGTAATACAAATATATTGATAAAAAGTTACTGTAGGTCAATTATAATATCATTATCTTCAGAAATTCTTCCACGTCATAGTAAGCTTTTGATTTCAGAAAATTAGTATATGTTTAAACTTAGGTAATGGAGTAATATTTATAAAATTTATTGGTAATTTACTGAATAATTTACTGCCAATATAATCAATCTTTCTTTCATATAATTTTAATCTATGTGATTGAGTTATCAAGTTCTGTTTTCCTCTAGTGTTGTAGTTATGAATAGCTGAATATTGAGGCAAAGACCTATTTCGTATATACAATATGGATTTTAATATAAAGATACTGGGAAGGGTTAGTATTGAAAGAGTTGTGAATGCTTCCTTACAAGGACTATACATTGGCAGATGGCTATGTATCTGATAACTCGTTTTTGTAATGTAAAGATATTTTTGAGATTGGCTTTAGATGTTGATCCTCCACAGCTCTATGCCATATGTAACAATTTAATGAATGAAAGCGAAATAGACTATCTTGGCAGTTTCAGCTGATACAAATTTTGATATATTACATACAACAAAAAGGGCTGATGATAATTTCTTTTGAATTTTATTAATATGTTCATTCTATGTTAGTTTACTGTCAACTGTTAAACCGAGAACATCCACATTATCGATAGGTAGAATCATATCATTGTCCAAGTATATATGAGGCTCAAAATGAGTGGTTTTAAAATTGAAAAGTAGTAATTCACATTTTTTTGCATTAACACATAATTTAGAGTTATTAAAATATTGAGTTATACTATTTACAATTTCATTCATTTGTATTTCTAGGTTATTAAGGTCTTTATTCTGAAATCCCATCGTCGTGTCATCAGCATAGAGATTTAAACTAACATCATTAAGAATAACGTTGGCAATGTCATTTATGTACAAAATAAACAGTAGTGGTTCCAAAATGGAGCCCTGAGGAGCTTTATTATCCCACGATGGTACCAGTCTCTGGTTTCTGATGTGAAGAATTCTGTGACACCCACTTGCTGTCCTTCAGTGAGGTCAAAATTTCTTCCACGAAGAAGGCCATGGATCAAGAAAGATGATAATCTGATGGTGCAAGATCAGGGTTGTATGCTGGGTATGGTAGCAGTTCGTTTCCTCCCAATTCCTGATTTTTTTTTTTTCCATGGTTGTTCGTGCAGTATGGGGTGTCGTATTGTTCTGCTGCAATAGACTTCTATTTCTGTTAAGTAATGCTGGGTATCTCAGTCTCAAAAATTTTATGAACTCGTTCCAGTTGTTGAGAGTAAAGTTCCGCATCAATCGCCCGCTCGTTTGGAACACACTCCCATTGAATCAAACCTTAAAAATTCCACCAGATACACAACATTACTCTGGGACCAAACTGATTATTTTTAACGAATGCTTTGGCAGGTTGGCGGGCATCAAACACTGTTTCGAGGCATCAGGGATTCGGTAATATACAATTTTTTCATCACGTGACAATTCTGACAAATCTATCATCCTTTACGGGATTACGGGATGAGCTGATGACAGATATCCACTCTACGTTCCGCCCGCCTCGGTAGCATAGATGGTAGCGTGTCTGCCTCACGTTCAAGAGGTCCCGAGTTCGAACCTCGGTTAGGGTAAGTTACCTGGATATGGTATTTCCAGTGTTTTCCCTAATCCTGGAAGACGAATGTCGGGTAGCTCTAAGCTTCATGGACTCTGGACTCATTTTAGCATCATTACAACAATTTCATTCATCGTCCTATATGACTTAACGTTGGAAGACGTAAATTTAAAAAAAAAAAACACGTTCATCCTGTTGAGGTGTCAGTTCATGAGTTGCAGATCTACAACTTTTGTATTTTTCAAGTGTCTTAATGTGGCGATGTATGGTATCTTTTAATGCACCAAGTACTTCTGAAAGCCTACGGATACTTTTGAGGATTTTCTCGCAAAAATTGGCGCCTGTCCTCAATATTCCATACTTTAGATCTTCCAGAACATGGCAAATCTTCAGTGTTTTCGTCTACATTGTTGAAACGTTGGAACGTTGTGCCACACGCTCACTAACGACTTCTCCTTCCTCTTCACATATTCTTCGAGCTGCGGCAGTGGCCTTATAATCTTGCTTGCAGTAGTGTTTTACAAGAACTCTAAGTTCAAGCTTTGTAATCTCCATTCTGTGATTGTTTATTAACAACTGAAGATTGATGCCTGCTCAAAATGTATACAACACTAGCCTATAAATAGCATTTCCAAACGAAAGAAACCCAATACATTTTTCAAAACACCAAAATTAGAAAACCGACATTTTGAGACAACCTAATAGCGTAATCACATATTTTACTATAGATGTAATTCAAATAGGGAAATGCGTAGGCTTAAGCGATAGCTATATCCTTAAAAACGTGGTTTAACATAAAACTTTAAAAACTGTTAACGATTTCCTATTTGAAAACAAACTATAAGTTGTTGTTTTTTTTTTTTTTTTTTTGTTTTTTTAAATGAAAAGGAATAATGTATTTAAGAAGAGTATTTTGAAAATTAAAAAGGAATATCGATTTCATGACTTCTTGTGTGAGGAACATTTACGTATTTTGAAGATTAAAAATAGTGGGAATGAAAATTTTGGATTCCTGGTATGCCAAAATTTAATGGTTCCCAATGTAGAAATGCAAGATTATCCGGCGACACTTCCGCCACTGTCAGCGTCACTAAATATTTTTTTTTCCTTGTTATGAGATGTGTTATGGCTTAAAGTATTTGTATTTGTATTTATTTCTCATCTTTCTTCTACATACAATTTCATTGATACATCGACATTTGTAACAAATGACAAAATGACTTAACATACCCTTCCTACCTGCTTGCCCCAAGTCTCGGTCTCAATACACATAACCCCTGGTTTTCTGTGTATTGATGACCCTCCTGTCCCTTGTATCCCTCTTTCCAGTTTTGCAGCCCTTAATTGTTATTTATTCTTCATCAATCTTAACCATTTCTCTCTAACTTTCCCCAGATATTCACCTATATTTCTTACATTCTTTTCTCCTTTTACCAATAACATTTCCTTTATTATTAATACCTCCCCCACCCCTACTTTTGCTGCCAAATTTGTTCTCTCCATATCTTTGTTTGTTTGCAATAAAGTATACCATGCCAATCTGTATCCTCTTCTCCACACATTGGGCATTTCCCTGTATCCTTTTCATATCTAATACCTTTCAAATTTCTAACTCCTGTCCATGCCCAGGTAAATCCTTCTTGCCTTGACTTATTACACACATCTATGTACTTCTCACTCCCCCACACTGACTTTATTTCCCGATATGTCCTCAATGATCTTTTCTCCCATACACTGGTAAATATAACTTGGCTATCTAAATCTTCCAGGGTTAATTCTACCTCTTTCCAAAAGTCCCTATAGTAATACTTCTCGTTTGGCTTAAAGTAAGTATAGCATGGCGAATTATGTCTACCATTGGACCATTTCAGATTATATGATGATGATAATAATGGTGTACAGTGCTTAGTTAACATCACTTCAGAAATATATTTTGCTTTGTGCAAATATCATCTCTAAGAAGGGATAAGATAACCTTTACAACTGTCTTTGAATAAGAGAATGTTTGGGAAAGATTCGTTTGAACTTAAGCTTACAGATGTTCCGTGGGTTGTAAATACACTATAGGTAAGGCTTTGTATAAGGAGATGTTTGTGGCAATAATAGATGCCTTTTGTTGCCGGAAGGAAAAGAAGTTGCGCCTGTGATGGAGATCTCACTGCCATACCTCCCCTTCTGTATCCAAGGCAATCCTTTGAAAACGTCGCAAGAGTTAAATCCGTTCAGCCTTGAATAGGCAGCAAAAGAATTAAGAGACAGAACCTGTCCTTTTCGCTACACTAAGATCTGAAATGTGGTTTTGGGATCAGTTGGGTGGAAAACACTTAACTTCTAGAGAATTCTGAAACCCCTTTCTCGCTATGAGGGGATTTTAATGCATCTTTTGTCCCAAACAGATCCCGACCAAGAGGAATATCTCAGGGAATTGCATCCTGGAGTGCCGGGTTCGATCTCCAGTGACGGCCAATCTGATCAAACGTTTCTTTGCGGCTTACTTTCTGGGATGTTAATTCTCTTTCCGCGACTTCCCATCCTTCCATTTAGCTTCATCTTCATTTCAAGGTGACTATCCAACATGATATTTACCTCCGCGAAGATAATACGGTTTTTAGTCCATTTTCACGCGTAAATTCTGAAAATGATGCTTAAAATGCCACATCACGTCATAATTTTTAAAAATATTTTAGATATACATAATCGAAAACCAGCTCACGTGCCACCACGGTAACACGTGTCATAGGTTGCCCACTCTGGTCCTACACGATTATTTCTGCAGATACTTACAAAATATAAATATGAAAACATATAGCACAGTTCCCGACTTTCAACCAGAAAATTCTGAAAGTGAGTCATTTTGTAGAGCAGGTAGACTTGAATGATTTTACACGCAAGTTAAATTTATTAGAAGAAGAATCTGAACGTCAAGGTTCCAGGCGAAACAATGGGTATTACCTGCATGTGGTACAAAAGTTTCAGAGTTTCGAAATAGACATCAGAAATTTGGAAAATATTTTTCATAGAAGCGAATATGTTTCTGTATAGACCTCAATAAGTGATCTAGGAATTGAGCATAATCTAGATGATTGGCGATAGTTTATAGATTCATTATAGTTTACCTTAAGGACTGTGTTATCTCATAATGGCAACAAACTTTCATATATTCGTTTTCCATTCTAAAAAATATAAAATTTTAGTTTTAAATTTGTTGAAAAGCTACTAAGACATGGGTTGTAGAATATCTTTTAAAATCCATTTCCTCCTTTCACATTTATACTTTTTTCTGGCAAATCTGGGAGATGTTAATGATGAACAAGGGGAATGAGGTCTTTTCCGACAAGGAGAACAGTTACCAAGGTCATAAGGGCCAAGTAATAATGGGAGTTTAATGTTGGTTTCTTGCGAATAGGAGACCGGAGTGCAAGTGGCAATCACATGTAGAATTTCAAGGTATGTCTCTTAAATATATAGTCCAAATATATGGTCATATCAGCGGCCGTTCTCCTTTGGAACATATCGAAGGTGTTAACTCGTATTCGTTGGGTTTTAATCATTAGATCACGCTTACATTGCACTCTTATTCATACTTCATACTCATACTTCATACTCTTATTCATAATCCCCAACCCCACCGCCGGGAATCGAACCCGGGACCCCTAGTACGGCAGGCAGGTGCTCTACCGACTGAGCTGCGGGTCCAGCCTCCAAATATTATTGCATGAATGTAAAACAACATTTTATATTAATTTTCATACGCCATGATGTATAGGTATAGTACTATACCATATATAATTAAATCACAATTATAAATGTTACATAACTTATCTGAAACCTCGTAGGTGAGAAAAAATGTCTTCATATATTTTAACCTGACGTGTTAGGATATTTCTGTAGCGATTTTTCTCAATAATCACCTTGTTTTATCTCGGAGGTATAAAAAAGGGGTTTCTTTGTTGGGTATGATTATCAAAGTTATAAATCTGCGGTTAGAAGTTGTTTACAAATTTGGCTCCATTATCACATAACATCCTTTTGGGATTTAGAAGTAGTGTCAGTTTTATAATGTGGTTCAAAGTTCTCTACTACTGACCATAAGAATGACACCATTCATAGTAAAGGAATTTATACGACGTTCAGCAGACATCGAAGGGAAGGGAAGGAATCAAATAGTTGCCGAAGCAGTTGAAATCTCTCACTTCTTATTAATATAAGAACGTAGTATGCTACCAAATGCGGATAAAAATGCGCTTGAAGAACTTCAATTAGAACATATTTTCCTATTTTGTTATAATTTTTTTTTTATTTTGGATTTCATCATGGCAAATTTGAAGATTATATTTGGCCTCTGAAATATGTGATCTGCTTTCATCATTTTGACTTTCACGGAACATTTTAAAATAAAAACAAAATATTGTCAAGATCTAGTGATGGATAAGATTGGATTTAGGTTCTCTAACAGGTGGCCAGATCTGACGGGGGAAAACGTGCTCAGATGGGATTTATAAAACTCATGCTTGGTAGGAAACGTAGGGATTTTGAGGTAATTCAACGAAACAGTTAAACATGAGTTAAATTCTAAGTGTATTAAATCAAAGATACAGCAATATCTTGATTCAAGACTTTGTAGGCATAGAAAGCTTGAACGTTGAAATGCTGGATGATTATCAAGTGCATCTACAGCAAAAAATTTGAATCTATTTTTGTTAACTTGCGAACTACAATCAACCTTTTTTCTTTTCCCCTCTCCTTCTCACTATTCCAGTAACACTTATCTACTTCTGAGAGGGCCTTCAGTAACCTGGCCAACTCTTTCAAAACCTGGCAAAGAAACATAACTGACTAAAACAGCCTCAAGCATTTGGCAATTTAGCCATGAAAAACTAATTGGCAAAACAGACGTCAACTTTTTATGTTATTGACAACTTCAACCAGAAGGCGTACAGTTTAGTAAGTTAGATCACCTCTGTATTGTGTAGGGGGCTTGTCTGTCTCAGATCCATGAGATCATAAGTTCGAATCACGATTATTGTTATCCGGATAAGGTTTCTTTCGTACTTTTTCCTTATCCTGAGTAGCTGAAAGAGAGTGACTATTGTGACTTTGAGGGTTCGTGAAATGAAAAGTCCAATTACACAAACTCAGCAATGTTCTTTATTTCCACCGACTTACAGTTGAACACTTGCCAATTACACAGAATTATGTAATGCACACAATTACGATTCACCAGTTCGTGCACGTACACAGTCTTCTCGTCCGTTCGCTAGCACGTCAAGCACTGACTGACTTCCAGCCCGACGTGTTGCTTATATAGGGTCAGCTGGCCAATCTGGAAGGTTCTGGATTAGATGAAATATCCCGTAAGTTCGAGAACTCAGGTGGAACAGAAAGAGACGGCGCAGTGATTTTTTTTTTTCAGCCAACCCTCGTTACCGCTATAAGACAAACGAGTGGGCGTGGCGAACGCCGACCGTCTCCTGCTGCTGCTGCTGCTGCTGCTGCTGCTGCTGCTGCTGCGGTTTTATAGGGAGTTCCGACTTTCGGGTGACACTATGCTTTGTGGATTGCGGGCTTATTTGAACATTATTTCACCCATATCTTCAACGTCCGATGTGACCTACTGGCTTAAAGAACGTTAAAATAATCCATAATTTCAGTTGATTGTAGATCATGTAAATTATAGTGAAATTTCAGTTTTACAATAATTTTTCGCTTTTAAACAATTTTCCGGTTTTACAAATCAGTGTAACGAATTTAAAACAGTAAAACGAAAAGGCTTATGTTCAAACGATTGTTCTTATAGACTTCTTATATTTATAAAGTAATCCTAAAAGTAACAATTTAGTTAAATTTTCCGTATACACTTATCAGGGGATAAAATATTCGGTGCAATCGGTTTTTTTGCAAATAATTTTAATTACAATAATAAAATATTACGAAAACTTGCGGTGATTTACAGGCATACTGTTTTAAATTTGTGAATTATTGTACCAATCTTATTTATGTTTGGTTTTCATATAGTTACAGTATTCTTTTACAATGCAAAATCGAGTCTTACGGGATGAATTCAGGGTATCAACGAACTACTACAGCTAATGAAGCATGCGAACGTTACTTCTATTCCAGTGGGAATCGATACATATCTAATTTTAGCCAATCAGACACATCAAAACATCTTCCCCAATGTGGAATAAATTGTGTGGTAGTAGCTAGTTTAGCTTTATTGATGTGAACACCTTAGTGGCGAAGTCAGTCTAATTATAAAATGAATATATATATATATATATATATATATATATATATATATATATATATATATTGTTATTCTCTGAGTTGTTGCAGAATGATGCAGAAATGTTGCTTAGTGGTGTGATGAAGAAAAGAGCATTCTTTCACTGTTTTGGTCTAAATTGTATAAAGAGTGGGTTTTCTTCATCACACCACTAAGAAACGGAGATTCTCATTGCGGTATTCCACCGTCCTCTATTCTTAACCTTTTAACTTCCTGAGTTATCCCCCACCGCGAATTTCCCATCCACCCCCCCCCCCCAAAAAAAAAGAGATCACAAAAGGCAATCGTACAAGTGACATGGAGCAGCTGGGGTCCCGACATCTCAGCCGACCTCAAGTCGATCAACTAAGAGCGGCTACATCCTAAACGCCGCAGCTCTACCACTCTGAAACTTTCTCCAAACTCAGCTAAACGCGGCCCAAACACTTCGCTTCCACATTCGCGATTTCAACATAGGCAGAAACCAACGGACGAGAAACTTCCCCTACGGGAACACGCCTGGTAGCAATGCTGACATAGAATCAGCATTTCTGCCAAGGATGTCCTCGTGGGGGAAGAGAGCTCGCACGCCGTAGATGCCTCGACCAGCGAAATTCAGCCACATCGTCATCCAACCAAGCGACATCACAATCATGTATAGGTACCAATGCTGCCAACCTAGACATCAGGACGCTCATCCACACGTCAAGAATCAGTTCGTCGAAAGATTGAACTCCTTAAACTCCGTCCCGCTCATTAGCTCTGGCCGTCAGAAACCTGAATATATGGCAAATTATTCTATCTGCCCTTTCTTTCCCCTTTCCTATGATAATTTTTGATTCTGTTATTTTTGTTTCCACCCACACAAGACATCCTTTATTGGCTGGAGTAGAGTTCCTTGTACCCCGTTTCCATCCAATAGGAATCGATTCCTATCTAACTTTAGAGACATCAGAATATCTTCTCGCTTGAACTAAATCTGGTGATAGGAGCTGGTTTCACTTTCATACTATGAACACCTTAGTTATGATGTCTAAATATAAAATGGCTAAATTGGTGTGAACTTCCCTAGCGTGTGGTGTGAGCTAATATCTCCCATATGTGCCTTGTGGTATATAATGAATTGTGTGACTTTTATTAATGCATCTTTCAAAATAAACTGTTTTTTTCTCTTCGTGCAACTACCTTTTAGATTTAAGGTGAGATTAAAAGTCATATCTAGCCAATATTAAATCTGCTACATCATTATCTCAGAAACTCTTTAAAATATCAGACTGACATTTTATTGGATATATATATCCAAACTTGTTGAGAAAAGTAGAATTATTTTGTATATGATACCATCTTCTGATTAAATTCATCAGCAAGTTGTAAAAAAGCTCACTGACAGTTTCTCAGGAAATAAGTGATTTATACTAGAAAATACCATTCACTGAGAAAGTTGTTACAGACAATATTTGCAAAGAAAATACGTAGTTTGATCACACAGAAGCTATTACACCTAACAGTAATAGGTGCTAAGTTTTAGAATAAAACTTACACGAAAAGATGGACTAAATTTATCAATGGCATTTGTTCTGTGAAATGGAGTAAAATTTATGCTACAAAATAATAAATGAAATACCATTTACAAAAACACATATCAGCTGTATTATTCTTGTAATGGTCCAGATATTTCAGATCAATAAGGAAATTCCAGTTTATAAAAATCTGCAATGTGAAAGTCAAAATGTTATTTTTGAGCAGTTTTTATCATTTAGTCTCAATTTAATGGAAAATGTTTACTGAAAATATTTAATATCCTGTGCTTATCTATCATTAATGAGTAAAGTATGCCAAAAGTCAGGTGATTTTGGAAGGAAAATAGAATAAGCATATTTTTATACTATAAAATGCTGCTATCGTAGTTTCGTATTGAAACTGCCGGTTTTTCGCGATGTCATTGAAGTATAATGCAGCAGTAAATATGGAAAGTGGATGTTTGGGAAGCTACAGAGAATTTGTGTGCTCTTGCTCTGAGATTTGTAATGAAGGATGACCTTAGTTGCCTTAGTGTATGCAGCCCAATCAGATGTTGAAACACAACATAGATCTTGACGCCTCTTGGCATATTCCAGAGCCACCTAAAATGATAGAGTTGTTCCTTAATTCGCTCTAATGAATAATATCCCGAAAATATTTACATTTGAGCATGAAATGTACGTACATGAAAATTATGCAATAATGTTCGGGTACGTTTTGTTCTTGTATTAATTACTTTATAGAGGTTTTAATGAAAGATTACGACATGAAAGATCTTCAACCGCTGTATAACTCCGCCAGCTCCCATAAATGTTGATGGCATACGTCACATCTAGAATTAAATAGAATATGTCAGTAAAGTAAGCCAGGAAACCACTCCTTTACCAAACGCAGAACTTAGTGTTCGGCACAACTGCTTGAAAGTCGACCACCTGCGAGACACCAGCTTGATGAATCACTTGTTTTAAACCAGCTGGATGACGTTTACATGCATGTCATAGACGCAGCCACCTTACACCTACTTTATTTTTATCCCAGATGCTCATCTTTACTCACACCATACAAAAGGGAAGAAAATGCCATTTTGTACAATATTTCGTGCGTATTCACTGTGTGCGAAAAATTTAGTCTCATATTTGAGTCTCGATTACTAAACCTGCACTGAAAGCCGAACGGTTATAGACAAGTATCGTATGTAGGAGATAGACCTTCAAAGCTTCGAATCCCAGACATTTTTATTTTTGTTGTAGAAACACGAAATGTGAAAATAAATGTTCTATTTCTATATGTAAAAAACAAATAAAATGAAAATTAGCTTAGTATCGGGTGTGTAAACCCTCTGTTTCCATTACTGCCCTCATTCTGCTGGACATGGATGAGACCAAATGTCTTAGTGAACTTCTCACGAGATGATACTTCGCACTATATGCCAGCTCCATTTGAATGAGCCCGAGTGTTTACACAACCAATATTAAGGCAATTTTCGTATAACATTTCATTTATTTTGAAAATGATAAGAATATATTTGCGTTTTTATAAATGAATATGCTTAAAATATGATAATTTATCTTCTGCAAGAAAAACATAAGGCATTGCTGTTAAAGTAACAATAATAAAAAGAAACATTTACATCTAGGATTCAAACTCATGTTGGTTCACTTGCGACACACATGCACTTTACCGGTCGGCTACCATGCATACGGCCAAGCCGCAAAGCATCTCCATCTCTCTCACAAGCTCTGAAATGAAGCCAGAGTGGTATCAAAGCGTATATTGGATAAATTAATAGTTCTTTCATACTAGCCGTGTGCAGGCCAAAGAATGGAAAGGTAGAGTCAGACTGAAAACTTCACTACCATAGCCGGAATTCAAGCCATTGAACTTTTCAGTTTGACTCTTATTTTACCAAAGCGCATATGTGAACGCAGCGTCAGCGAATGCTTCCGATGTTTTTCAAATCGAACTTTGTTTCTGGCAGTTGCTCTTATTTTTATGGGTGGTAGACTGTTGCACTCTTTCCAAAGTTTTATATCAAGATTTCACCGGATTACTTGCATAAATGTAACGGGCTTTAGATTTTATACTCTGTGGAGTACAACCATTTGTACTCCGTGGCATTCTTTGCAAGCATTATCTTCTGTAACTCCGTGTTCGTATTCAAGTGCAGAGACTTTGTTTATCCTATGCAATCTTTTAGTAGTTTATTAAGGATATGTATGACTGAAATCTCATGAACATTTTCAAAAAAATCACCTTTTCCTCTTTTTAGTCTATAAAATAGTGGTAAACCTTTCTGAATCCAAAGAATGCTTAGATAGCATCCGTAAGTCATTTTAAATGCTCTAATCTAGTTTGAAAGTTGAGAGAATGCTAGTGTTAGATATGAATTCTATTATTTATCCTTGTTTTCTTGCTATTGAACATTTCAGCATTTTTCATCATTTAGAATGCTCCTTGCGTCGCAGTTTCAGTGTTAGACTAACGAAACTTGCTACCTAGAGACACAGTGAATGGAAATTGCCCTGGGTTTTATTGTGAGATGCATTTTAAGCACACTTTCTTTACTTCAAAACACAAAAGTTTCAAATTTTGGGCAAAAAAGCATTATTCATAGCTTTAAATATTTCTGGAGCCTAAAGTTATTGAGACACAGAGAAACCTAGGGTAAGAAATGGTAGAGCCAGACTGAAAAATTCAATGCCATAGCCGGGATTTGAACCACGGATCTTCTTGTTTCCGTCCAGCCGCTCTAACCATTTGAGCTGGTGTGGCCAACATGCCGACATGACATTAAATTCTCCAACTGACTCGTGTTTCTCCCGGTAAACCACTTAGCAGTTCTCATAAATACACGAGACAACTACCTTAATGGCAACTTACTATTCTGTAAGTACTTTAAGTACTGTAAGTACTTTAAGGCCCGGAAATTAATTGTTCTTTCACACTAGCCGTGTGTAGGACGCAGTATGAAAGGGTAGAGCCAGACTGAAAAATCCACCTAGCCATTTACCATTTACCTAGGATAAATTAAAAAAATATATGTATCGGGAACCTGTTGTTAAAATATTAGACCAAATGTCGCAAGGGACTCTTTGGGTGACGTAACCAAAAATAAATAAATTTGGCCACAAAGTGAAATTGACAAAATTTGGGCTATATCGTATTTGCACTAAGTTACATCTGTGGTATAAATATTGAAAAGCTAGCGTTATTAATTCAGGATTTAAATGCAATTAGAAGGGGCTTTATAGCTACATGTCTGTCAGAACGAATGGGGTTTTCCAACGGTGAAACAATTATCAAAATCGGTTGAATGGCTTTCGAGGTTATCCTATATATAGAAACATTATCTATAATTCAGACTACAACCATGATCGTACATCTAGTGCAGTGCATATATGTACCTGAATGTTCAGTTTTTTGTAATATACCTACATTGCTTACAAGTTGAAGCGTGCGTTCTTATCTCAATGAATCTTGGACGTATTGCATCAAGATGTAAGTACATATGTACTGGCGTCGACACCGGCCTACACTTCAGTGCCATTAGGCAGGCAGTGAGCTGCTGCATTTTATCCCGCTCTTGAGGACATTAAAGTAAAACACAATATGCATGGCATTCGGCTGCGAGCAAATGCACTTCGAATCATCTTGACTGCATTTCTGAGGTAAAAGTAAATGCATACGAATCTGAGATGTAATAGTCATGACTTTCTGAATCCATAACCATTTTATAGAGATTGTTTTAAACAATTCGCATAAATGGTTTCTTCTGTCATGTTTAGGATAGTATAGGAAATTATAAGTGTCTGAATAGAAATCACCAAACACAAGACAACCAAGAGAGATGTTTCAGGTGGTTTCCTCTGTGACCCGAATTCGGGATCCGGTTTCGATTCCTATGGCCAGCTTACTTGACCCATTGACTTTTCGGGGGTTTTCCTGGGTCGCCAGTTGAATCCTGGGTAGTTTAATTGCACCTCCGAATTTCCTGTCCCTCCGTTTCATCTCCACTATCATTTCACATCATCTCTCATCTGGTGATCTCTTTCAGGGTAGAAAGTATTGGTGGAAGTCTCGGCGATGTGCTCCTGGTAAACTGTTTCTCCTCCGATAGGACGGCCTCCGGTTTCCGAGCCGATTACGGTGGGTAGGATGTCGGTTGTATTGGCCTGCCGGGGAGTTTACAACTGGTCAGTAGTAGGGATCCTGCCCTCTTATCTGTCGAGACACCTTGGTCGGCCGCCTACTGTCTCCTCTCGCCTCATCCTGCCTACCGGGGATGCCCTACCGTGCGGGATCCCCCCCCCCCTCCGTAAGGATCTATCCTATCCTACACACAAGATTCAAGATAATGGAATACAATCAGCTGTTTATATAAGCGTATTCAAACTATCATTTTCTTTACGTCATAGTAGATAGAGGGTATTGCATTCTACCCGAAAATTCGGTATCGATTTAATACTAGAAATATGTCGTAGGACTTATTGAATCCCCCAGAAAGCATTATTAGAACTCGGTCCATGTGTGGTGTGTAATATCCTAACCATGCAAAGATAATGAAATTTCAAAGCTTCCACATAGCGACTTGCTCTTAAAAGATTTGCTTATTGCTTAAGCCTATTGTATTATCTTCTTCCCGTGTACTTACAAGGAAATACATAATAAAAGAATTTATATAAAATTTGATCTCGATTTAACATGTAGCAGACTATCTTTCTTTTTATTCCGTTTATACCCCACTTTTAAATTCATTGGTTGTATCAGCGGCATTTCCTTTGGAATATTTTTGTTTCTTTTTCACATTAGATCACATACACATTCACACTCATTCATCCTCTCAGACTCTGTGGAGAATAGGATCCTGACGAAAGAAAAATTCTTACTCCTCAATTGGGAATCGAGCCTCCCAAGCAGGCAGGTGCTCTGCCGACAGAACTACGGGGTCAGCTTTAAGAATAGTTCGTTGAATACGTAGTGAAAATCGTGTAAACGTAACACAATTTTTTTTTTAATTTTTTGACATTGAAGAATTCTCACAACCTTGGAAAATATGCCACAAATTGTCAAGCTGACATGTTTGCCAGACAGACATAGTGACATATGCTAAAATATCGTGTTTATGTGTATGTAGTTTTTATATTCATCGTTAAGCATTTTATAAAATTAAAAAGCTTAGTCATTGTTAATAAGCAACAGAGTACAAAATCTTCATATATACATTAGAAAATGAAATAAAGTGTCATTCACTCAAATCATATTTCTTAATATTCACTCGTGTATATGTGTGTGTACTTTTATGTTTGGGTTTGCTGTGATATGTATAACTTTTGGTAAAATAAGGCCCACGATGTGTGCTGCAACCGTAGCATAAAGTGGTTTCAATGGTGCTGTCACTTCTTTTTTTTTCAGAGATTGTGTTTTGTCTGGTTTTCGATAAAAAGAAATCATTTAAATTTGAGTTATTTACATGATAATGCAGTGATTTATTTTAAGCAAATTTAAGCGAAATGATAACACCATTATGCATTTATTTAATGAATGAGCGTTTCTGAATCACATTTTCACACTGATCGCAAAATTGAAATATGTTTTCGCGTACCATGTCAAAATGTTTTGCAATTCCAAATTTTAAGTTTTGAATATTTGTTGTAATATGCATACTGTAATAATATTACAATATGTTTGAGTTGTTAGAAAGGCTTAACAGCCTATAATTTCAACTTAATTACTTAAAATGTGAAATAATATAAGTATTATAAATAGCGAAAACGCAGAAGGCAACGTCACATATGAAGGACATTTAATTTTAATTGAAAAATTAGAAGAAGCACTAATAAAAACTAAAAATAGGAAAGCAGCGGGCCAGATGGATTGAACTCAGAGTTATTTAAATATGGGGGATTATTGCTAAAGCTCCGACTGCTACATTTCTATAATATGTGCTGGAAGATGCAATGTATCCCAGAAGATTGGCTTATGGCCCAAACCATCTCTATCTTTAAGAGAGGGAAACGAAATGACTGTAGCAATTACAGAGGAATATGTTTACTGGATACGGCCTATAAAATATTTGCTAAAATAATAAACAAAAGGTTGCAGAATATAGCTGAATGTCTTCTCTCGGAAGAACAAAGTGGATTTAGAAGAGGCAGATCATGTGTAGATAACATTTTTATTGTTAAACAACTAATTGAAAAACATAGGGAGTTTAATAAAGAAACACATATGCGTTTGTTGACTTTGAAAAAGCCTTCGATAGGGTAAATCGATGCAAAATGAGGCAAACATTGGAAGAACGAGGATACCCACAACAATTAGTAAAAATGATACAATGCTTCTACTTCCAAACAAAAATAAATGTGAGGAACAATGGTAAAATTTCTAAAAAAAATCTTACTAGTCAGGGTGTCAGTCAAGGGTGTACTTTATCACCTACACTTTTTAGTATTTATATTGACGACCTAGTGTGCAAATGGAAGCAACTAGTGAATGTAGGTTTTAAAACTTCAAATAAAAACTTTTTAAATATTTTATTGTTTGCTGACGACTTAGTTATACAAAATAGCGAGTCTTCCCTGCAAAAATCTATTTTTAAACTTAGTGAACTCTGTAAGCAATATAATATGAAAATTTCTTTTATAAAATAATTTTATAAAATCAAAGGCATTCATTGGGAAAGAGCCAATTAGAACAAAAATAGTTATAAATAATCGTTGCGTCGAACAGGTAAGCCATTTTAACTGCTTGGGAACTGATGTTAGTTGTGACAAGGAACATGATGTCTACAATAAAATATGCAAATTTCAAAGAGTGTGTGGAACAATAAATAGAACATTTAGAAACAAAATACGTAAAGAAACAAAATTGAAGTTCTACAAAGTTATGGCTGACATATGGAAGTGAGACTTGGACGTTAACTAAAAAGCAACAGAGTAAAATACAGGCTTCGAAATGAAATTCTTGAGAAGTGTGAAAGGATGCACGAAGAGGGACTTAATAAGAAATTAAAATATAAGAGAAGAGCTGGACATTTTTAGTATGAATGATAGGTTAAAAGATCTCAAACAAAAATGGAAGGAACATGTTGAAAGAATGCCAAAACAATCAAATATTACAGTATCATCCTAAAGGTAGGATATCGGTGGGCAGACCCAGGAAACGATGGCTGGAGGACTTCGAAGGCGGAACAGGTACTTGATTGCCTATGCCATGAAGTAAAGAAGAAGAAGAAGAAGAAGAAGAAGAAGAAGATTTATATTTTATATTTTATATAATTTTTATATTTATTAAAACCTACTATTTATATCCATCGTAAGCGATGTACAATAATGCTTCTTCCCCTTAAAATTAATAATTTCAAAGAGTGGACGATTTTATAGATTCTTCTCAAAAAGTCTTAAAGGTGTTTTTCTTCATAACGGAAGCAATTCGACTTTCCATTCTTGTAGCCCACTGTTTTGTTTTAAAGGAGGCATATGGAAATGTTGAGCTTTTGTTACAAAAACTACGTGCGAAAACCATCTTTGGCTAGTGTGTGGAGATTTCAGGGTTATTGGACTATTACTTGGTCAGCAGGGTTGTTTCACAAAATATTCTTTTTTCTATGTGAATGGGATAGGAGAGCTAATTCAGAAAACTGAGAAAGGAAACAGTGTGGTCACAGAACTAATTTAACGACGGGCGAAAAAAGTGTACCTCTTATTGATCCCACAAAAGTATTGTTGCCACCTCTCTATGTAAAGCGAGGTTTAATGAAACAATTTGTGGAAACTCTAGATAATAACAGTGAGTGCTTTAAATACCTTTTTGTCACATTTCCATCATTACCCTATGAAAAAATTAAAGCTGGTGTATTCGTTGGCCCACAAATTCGAAAACTGACTTATGGGCAGTCAGTTCGAGAATACTAAGAGTTGAGAAGTGAAGGATGTCTGGAATTTTTTCAGAAATGTTGTTTTTAATTTCAGGTAAATGAAAAAAATAAAAAAAAAAAATGTTACCGTGGCAGTTAAGCTACAGGGTTTCAGACAGATTGGTTGCAACATGAGCGTCAAATTACATTTTCTTCAATCCCATCTAAATTATTTCCCTGATAATTTAGGAGATTTTACTGAGGAACAAGGGTTTTTTGTAATTTACGTCCTCCAACGTTAAGTCATATCGGACGGTGAATGAATTGGATGAAATGATGCTCAAATGATTCCAGGGTCCATGGAGCTTAGAGTTAACCCGACATTCGTCTTGAAGGATAAGGGAAACCCCCGGTAAAAACCTTATCCAGATGACTCACCCTGACCGAGATTCGAACTCGGGACCTCTTGAACGTGAGGCAGGCACTCTACCACCACGCTACCGAGGCGGGCACTGAGGAACAATGTGAAATATTTCACCAGCATATAAAAAATAAGGAAAAGAGACATCAGTGAGGGTGGAGCGTTCACATTATGGGGAACTAGAGTTGGATGTTAAAAAGGGTTTGCTCTAAACATGTGAGAAGGTCAAAGGGGAGAAAATTTAAAGTGATATATTGAGATAAGGTTATGATTATGATTAATAGTGGCGAATGACAAATTACAATTATGGCCTAGTTTTTTTCATACAAAATTCGTATTGAAAATAATTTTTATTACGTCTTACAAAACTTAAATTTCATTTCTGTTATTTATGAACAGTTTTAAAACCTGGCGTAATTGAACAAAATAGAGTTCATTTTCCAATTCACACAAAAACTCCGTTTAGTATCACCTTTCAGATTCAAAAATCCAGAAAGCAAGCTTTGAAATGCAGAACAGTGTAATTATCACTTCTGTTGATATCGAAGATTTTTTTTCATCGTTATTGGTGCAGAAATAGTACATCCAAAATAGTGTTACTATCTTGCACTACTGATTCTGAAACTACAGCTTGTTCTCAGCATTTTAAGCGCGTTATCATGAGCGAAAACGTCAAACGTCTGATGGAAATTTTGGAATGGAATACTAGTCGCCTAAAGGGAATTAGTATCAAAGTGCAAAATCGTATCACGAAGTAATTCCAAGTTTTTAATGAGTTGTCTCCCAGGCAACCACATTTCGCTCTTTCTCGATAATCTCACTTAGCATCTTCACTGAAGTTGATCGCATCACTCTGCATGTTCTCAGACTCCTTATCAGGTGGCAGTTCAATAAATTCCCTGCAAAGTTTGTAAAACCCATATCTACTACTCCAGACCAGTAGTGATTTGGAGCTAGAAGTTTTAGTACACATCTCGGAGGTTATGGTGCTGGTGATAGCGATTTTGTACTCTGGAACTAATTATCAATTAATTATTAATGTCTGTGCCACGGAATGTGTCCGGGTTCGATCCAACCCCTACGGGCTGACGATTTTAAGTCCCTGATATAGCACCGGTGCCCACTCAGCATCGTGAGGAATTTGAGGAGCTACGCTAGGTAGCGAATCCTGGTCATGAAAACCAACTTTCCGACTGGGGGTCCCGTGTTGTTGACCACATCTCCTCCCCGATTGTTTGGATGATCGCCCACCTCTACCTTGCGTATGTACGCGTGAAACCATATGGTTATTTTTTCATCAGACTGCTTTATTTTAGATGGAAGTACAGATGGACTTAACTTGTGTAACGTCTGAAACCTCTTTCCTTGCTATTTTGCAATAAGTTGCCCAAATATCTATTGCTAAATATATGAAGTAAAAGCCGACCCGTACTCGAAAAGGATAATGCGACTGGGAGTTTTGGAGTCATACCGAAAAATTCAATGTCATAGCCGAGATTTGAACCACAGATCTGACATTAACTCCCCCAACTGACTCGCATTTTTTCCCGTAAACCACAAGGGCTCGATTTCATCAACAGATATTAAAATCGACGTTAACAAATGTAAGGTAACAATTGTTACAGCGTTAACAACAGTGTTAAAATTCTTGCATTTCACCAACTTGCTTTCTGAAAATGTTAACAAACACGTGTTAAGTCGAGAGACTTGAAATATTACAGATATAGAAGGCTGTATATGAATCGTATTATTTTCTGAAAGTACTGCGATGTGCTTTTGTTTTTATTTTTGTTTACACACACCTGAAAAAATGGTGGGTCGACAAATTCAGAAGAGAAGTCGTGGAACTAATTTCTCATCAAGCGAGACAGAATTGTTAGCTCAATTAGTAACTGTATATAAGAATATTGTGTAAAATAAGAGGACGGAGCGCTAAACGTGAAAGAGAAAGATGTGACGTGGGAAAAGACTGGAAACGAGTTTAATTCGAATGGAAGTATCACAGGTAGAAGTACGAAGTAACTTCATCAATATTGCGTAAATTTAAAACGGGGTGCGAAGAACAGAAGTGACGAGAGACTTGAACGTTTTAAGACGGGGGTCAACAGTGTATGATCCACAGAATTCAGTGAATTATAAAATCGCAAAGTTATTAATGCTTGAAGCAAAGGCGAGATCGGCATATTCCTATTCGGTGCATGCTCTAACCTCTCTTGTACTTCCTCAGTAATATTCATAACAACTTGTTTCGACAGTCTATACCTCCGAGGGGGGGGGGGGAATCTTCTGATAGATACTCAAAATCATTTCTCCTATTAGAGACGTAATAGGCCGTCTCTATCACGAATGCCATTTAAACGCTTTAAATATAGCAAATCGACACCAAAAGCTGTGTTCACACCCGCCATGCCCGCCTCGGTAGCGTAGATGGTAGCGTGTCTGCCTCGCGTTCAAGAGGTCCCGAGTTCGAATCTCGGTTAGGGTGAGTTACTTGGATAAGGTTTTTTTCCATGGTTTTCCCTTATCCCGAAAGACGAATGTCGGGTAACCCCGGACTCATTTGAACAGCATTTCACCCATTTCATTCATCGTCCGATATGACTTAACGTTGGAGGACGTAAATTAAAAAAAAAACACCCGCCATATTGACAATTCTACAACTGTTAACGACTTAACAGCAGAAATATAGCTTGTTAGTTTAGCAAGAGATTTAACACGAGTGTTAAGCTTACACTTGTGATGAAATGCAATTTTTGTTATAAATATTGCTAAACAGACTAACAGCCGTGTGAAGTCTTCACATCTGTTGGTGAAATCGGGCATAGGTGTTCTCATATACAATGAGATACGCACCGTTTGTGGCAACTTACTATTCTAAGTTCCTAAGTCCGAGGCTTCATTGTTAAACCATTATTGTTTAATTGATGGAAATTAATCATTCTTCCACACTAGCCGTGTGTAGACTAAGGTGGCTGGAAGTGTTACATAGAAACTTTCATGAATCAGTAGTTTATTATAATGTAATTATCTGATTAGTTTTTATTTCCTCAGAACTGTATATAGCTATTTCTTACAGTAAAATTAAATTTGTTCATTTAATTTGGTCTATTAAATTTGACCTTTCCCCAGTTTTGTACAACACAGCGGAGTATATAAGAATGACAAAACGCGCGCACGTGCATGTGTGGTGTGTGTGTGTGTGTGTGCGCGTGCGTGCGTGCGTGCGCGCGCGCGTGTGCGTGTGTGTTAAAGAGAGAGAGAGAGAAATAAATGAGTTTTCCCAAAATATTTTGAATCTGTTAATTCATTTTCTCACTTCATTTTACGTTTTATAAAAAGTAACCACAAATTAACTTAGTTGATGGATATGCCATATGTATTGTACAGGATATCTCTGAGGCTGTGAAAGCTTGGGTCTTATTATTGCACTGACACTTTGCATTGTGGATGCTTTGATTGATCGTCGGATATGTGTTGAGTGAACATATAGCTATTTCATTGCTGTGGATAGGATGGACGAGAGTTGGGAATCGGAGAAAACCGGGGAATCGCCGCAGGCAAATTAAACAAACACAGACGTACAGTCACTTGTTACACCAGAAGGCGGGGCATGCTGGGACCTGCCCAGACAGGAAGGTGGACAGACAGGAACAACACCAGACTCTGCAACGTCACCGGAACCTCCCTCGAACCCCGACCACATAAACGGAACGCTACAGCAAATGCTATTGCAGTTGCCACACACCGGAAGCGGGTCCGGCCCCGATAATAGCCTCCGGAGCACGCAATAAAAACATAGGGAACTCCAATTTACATTGCACGCATCAACAACTTTACTGTTGTCGTTCGACTGGGCCCTCATCTTTTGCTGAAGGTGAGTCGGTGGAACGGGAGGGAGGGGTATTCCGTAATTGTGCTGGTCGTTTCCATGCATTTCGTTGTCATTTCTACCTCTCAGGAAGGACGATATACACCTGCTTCTGTGAGTATCTTTTTAATTTGAAAATACGCATGTGTAATACTCCACGGTCATTGTATCGCTTGTGAGATAGAATCAAACGCACCCATTTAGAGCGTAAACCAAAAAGAAAGCTGTAAATTCATACGGTGCAGTAGAAATTCTTGATTTGCATCAATTCAACAGCCATTTAAAATAAGAAAATAACGAGAAATTTGCAGTTGAAATTTCGAGAGTCATGAATAGATAACATATAGCATTAGGGGGGAAAAAAGAGAGCAGCTACCAGAAACAAAAGTTCCATTCGAAGCATAGGAAGCATTCGATGACACTGCGTTCACAATATACGCTTTGGAAAGGTAGTCTGACTGAAAAATTCAATGCCATAGCCGGGAGTACGCCATTGAAGTTTTCAGTCCTCCTCTACCTGGCCTACATAGGGCTAGTGTAACAAAAATAAAAGTCCAGTATACGCTTTGATAACCCTCTGGTTCCATTTCAAAGCTATGCGTTACATAGGAAGATGCTTTGCGGCTTGACCGTATGCATGGTAGCGGGCGGTAAAACGCATGTGTCTCGTTGTGTTCAAATCCTTGATGTGCATGTTTCTTTTTATTATTGTTTCTTTAATAGCAATGCCTTATGTTTTCCTTGCAGAAGATAAATAATATTTTAGCATATTCATTTATAAACGCGCAAATAACATATTCTTGTCGTTTTCAAAATGCAATGTTATTAGAAAATTGCCTTAATATTGGTTGTGTAAACACTCGGGCTCATTCATCTGTTATGAATGATGCTGGCATATAATGCGAAGTATCCTCTCGTGAAAAGTTCACAAAGCATTTGGTCTAATCCACGCCCCACAGAATTAGGCAGTAATAGAACCAGAGGGTTTACACACCCGATATTAAGTTAGTTTCCATTTTTATTTTATTTTTATATAGGAATAAAATATTTATTTCAGTTTAGAAACACAAACGTTATATTTGAGCATAAATGTCATAAACTAAAGAAATTGTAAGTTATATTGCAATGTGCTTAATAAACATTTCGTGTTTCTACAACAAAAACCAAAATATGCGTGGGATTCGAACCTTTGTAGCTCCTACATACGATACTTGTCTATAACCGCTCGGTTATCAGTGGAATTTTAGTAATTAAGACAGAATTATGAGTCATTTATGAGTCAGTATTACAGTGTGTGAACAAGGGAAGGATTCCCTATTTGTATATGCGCGAAACATATGAAACAATACACAATGTGTAGTATTATAATTATGAGAGGATTCAGTAGGAAGAAGCTAAAGAGGCGCGATCCATGACACCATTGTAAACTGGCCGTGGAAACCACGTGGACTTATAAAAAACTATACGCTTCCAGAGTCTCCTCATTTTTGTGTCAAAGGGTGAATTATAAATATGTTAATATTCTCTGCTGATGTTTTAAAATATAATACTATAATCACAGTTTATAATATTGCTCAGCTAAACATTTTGTAGCAACTAGAATGTAGAAGTTGATCACGAAATTAAGTAATTTCATATAATAATGGTAATCTTGTATTTTGGCCAAATATCTACCTAGTAAGTCAATTTAATGTATAACATTTTGATTTATGTTTGTGTTCTGTATGTATTACATTTTGAAACCAAGTGGTCGTTCCTTTATATCTCAAGCGTGGATCAAAAGAACGTTGATTTCTGTTGCTAATATTACTTCATGGAAAGTATATCTTATCCATATTTGCAAATTGTATATAAGATTTAATTTGCGTACACTCAAGAATCTTTGCCAAGTGGTATTAGGTAGAAAAGATTGCAACACTGTTACGTTTTTATTAATGATCTCTGAGGATTAGTTATAAAAGTATAAAATAATACATTTTCATTTTTCTGATTCCGGAGACAGTATCCCGGATTAGAACTTTCTTTGTATTTCAATGAAGAATTAAATCTAAGGACACTTTTAACTTAGTCGTAGACAGACAGTATGTCAATAGACAGGGAACTTAAATTTTAGTGACCAAATAAAATATGTATGATAAGACCTGAAGTTTTCCTGCCAAATTGATGCTTGTGTTATATATATTTAGTGGTTATAACATTTTTTTAAAATATCCTGATGATGGGAGCGATGTTCGCTCCCGAGACGTCGACTTCTAATCGTCTTTTCACGTAGCTTGTTTCCCGAGAATATCTTGAAAATATGTATGATTTTTACTTTGAAATTACACAGATGAAAGAAATATAACGTTGTTCAAACAAGAGGTAGACCTCATGAATACAATCAAACAGTAATTATTTTTGCCGAATCTCTCATAGATTGATGTAGGAAAGCATAGATAGAATCGTACGGAGGAGATTCCGCACTGCGACGAGCTGATGATCTGTTGTACCTATGTGAGGAAGGATGAGGCGAGAGGAGGCAGAGGGCGGCTGACCCAGGGAGTCACGACAGTACAGAGGGCAGGTTTCGTACCTTTTTGTATCGGTTGGAAACTCCGCGGTACCATGGTCCTTAAATGGCTCACCAGGCCAGCTCGAGTCTGGAGACCGCCCCATCGGAGGAGGAATTATTTACCAGAAGCATATCATCCTGCCATGCAGCGCCGAGACTCCCGCCGACACTGTTACCCTGAAAGAGCCCACCAGATAAGAGCTGATATGAAATGGTAATGGAGATGAAATGGAGAGCCAGGAAATTCGGGGGATGTAATTAACCTACCCAGCATTCGCTTGGTGACTCGGGAAACCCCGAAAAAAGCCCATTGGTCAATTAGGTTGGCCACGGGAAACGAACCCGGGCCTCCTGAATGCGAGCCATCCAGCTGGTTAGATTGATACACTATGTGATAGGGAGCAGACGTGTGTGCCGTCGTACCCAGTCGCCTTTACGTCTTCATAGCTTTACGTTAAACAACGATAGAATACGAAATTGTGACCAAACGAAACGCTTAAGGAAAGAAGTGGAAATAACAAAATATGTAAATGAATTGGTATTCTTTCATATTTCAAAAAACATTTTCCAGAACATTTGTATATGCGAATTATAATACAAGAGTGCGGAAAATGTAGAAATACGCACTCACAGACTGAAATAGAATTATTCGTATTATAAAATTTATCTTGTCTTTTCACATAATATTGTCTTCCAAGAGGAAGATCCCAGTATTCTGCGTCGATTCGAAAGAATTGAAGTTGATGTTTTCAGTACCGTACTACTAATGCTGAGTGTTTAGACCCTTGTTTTCTGAGTGCGTGAGAACGAATTTATAAATTATTGATTAAGGATTACTTTTCATGTACTTTTTGCCGTCTTTGAAAAATGTCATTTTATTTTCGTCCTAGCTGAAACTAGAATTTATTTTGTATGACTTTTCAAACTTTAGTCTTCACGTCTAAATTTCAAAATTATTATGCGAATGCGTCTGTCATTTGTTTCTTGCCTTATTCGATATCACATAGCATTTGACTCAGTTGCTTCTTGCAGACGATAGTGCTCTGCTCCTTGCTTCAGGTTTATTGCTATTTGCAATAAAACTCATATTACACAAATGCATAGTGTGCTTTATTCATGTACATCATCGCAATAAATGGTGCATACAACAAATGCTGCACTGAACAACCATAGATTTAAGGAACAGCTTTTCTTCCATATTTTAAAAATGTCGCTGATCGAGCTAAACGTGTATTCAAGTAGTATAATACTAGAATTATTTTGAAGCTCACAATACGTTTATTGCGCTTAACCAATGTAACAAATTAAAGGGTAGAGCAAAGAGTTCCACGTTGGCGCGACAGTCTGTTGCTTGGTGGGTAGAGCAAGGTAGAGCAATTTATCCTCAGGGTAGAGCAATGAGTTTCGTCAAAGGGTATGCGTGGATATGTATGGGAGTAAGGATGGTTCTAATGACACTGGAATGCAAGTTTCAGACTAGTTTAATGGCTGCTTCTTTTTATCATCACATCAAGCTCGAAGTTGCCGACCAAGGGTTAACAATATATCACTGTTTAGAGTTACCGTATGTAGAATGCTTATTACTCGATAACACTTAATTCGGTATTTACGTCGGAAATTGACAGATATCGTTTCTCTCCGGTTCTGGTCTGCCTTCGCCCAAGACAGAACCAGATGACCGTCTTAATGGGCTCCCAACCACGGTCTGCTCGTCTCTGGGGCACTGCAGCTGCCCTCTGGAAGCCCTGTCTTCATTCACACCAAAATTCCCTTTGAGACTATTTTGTCCATTGTGATTATTAGTCTCGGTCATGCCATTATTAGGGGTCCGAACAATACCTTTTCAAACGGAGTCAAGTGTTACACATTTAGAATTCCTGCTAAGAAAACCCTCTTTATCCCGTGTCTTTTGTTACGACTCAACCACCTGCCTGCACGTGCTGTGATAAAGATACACTATTCCTTTGAAATCCATTACTATTCTTTACTCATTGCATCCCTTAATTTCGGTATCGCCAATCTCCAGGGCTGTATCTGATCAGCTGGTTCGACATCTCTTGTAGTAACCATTAACTTTTGACTTTACGATGGATATCTTGTCCCAAGTAATAGGGGTTTTGTAAGCTTCAGGTGATAACGTTTGGTAACTTATGTCACCACAGTATCTTTCAAGAATTCAGAACCTCATTGATTTGAAGTTATCGATGTTATCTCTCTTAGTGCCTGAGCTCCTCTTCAATTTACAGTTGTTTCCGCCTTCCATCCCCCAACTAGTTAGATGACTGCGGGTAGAGCTACGGAGCTTCTCCTTCAGTAAGAAAGGACATTTATCTCTGATTGAAGTGTCAGACGTAAGCCACTTCTTTTAACACAATCACTTGTTTATTTCCGTCTCAATTTTTCAAAGGCACCTCACAATATTTAAGGAACTCCCGTAGTTCCTAGGAACAATTTTCTTAACGAAGGATTTTATCTTTTCACTCCAGTACGCGCGCCTTTACGCAACTTCCTTATGCGTCTTACGATGTGGTAACTTATTTACACATACTTCTGCTAGTTCACGAGTATTTAGAATTTCTTGATCACTAATACCTCGTATAGAATTTTACATATGTCCACACAAAAGAAATATTCTCCCGATTTCGTTACCCTCTTTAGAGGCAAATTTTATTTCCAACATGTTCACTTCCTAAGGTTCTGGAGCAACTCAACGTTATTGGTTGAGATTACTACATTTTACGTATTTCACGGCAGAAATTAGTAGTAAAAATGACAATACTCTTACACCCTCCGTGACTTCCACAAAAAACTGTAGCTACGTGCTCATTTTCAAATGTAAATGCCATGAGTATGTATAAATTTATCAATGACTTCGGTCAGATGACCTCAAGCTTCGGCCTCATCTTATGGTGTTTTATACACACCACTCAGTAAAGAAATAGAACTTTTCCAGGAGCCAGGAACAGCAACTGACCGCTTGAGTTAACCTGGGTAAAGTTAAATCGCCACGGTATTTATTGGATTAATATATCAAGTATACTAGCGTTTGTACTATGCCATTGATTGAGGTCCGTATTGGCTTCTCTTAATGTCATTGGCGTGCGATGGGTTCCGCCGGAACGGTTATCCGCCCAAGCGGTGACCAAATCCGAAGCTGCTTCACTTAGTTGGCATCTTGATTGACTGCTAAGAAAATATTGCCAGCTAGCGGAAGGGTAAAGGAGTGTGGTTTTGGGATGAGTGAAGCGCCAAGTAAAGCAGAGGGAGGTTTAAGGGCTGAGTGGTCACCCATCAAATTGTAGACAAGCCTAATAGTCCTTTAGTGGTGTACGGTGTAGAACTTGTAATTAAGTATTCAGCACAAATAGGGAGAGCCTCGAGAACACTCAGTCACATAGACTGATGCACATCGAGTGCCATCCGATGGTGCAGGACGATCTTCCAGACAGCGACAGAGATTACGGATTCACGCGGCTCAGAGGCCTTGAGACCTCAGTCTTGCAACAAGAAACCGAATGCAGCATCACTAGAAACTAGAACTTTAGGGCAGGCAGTCACCACCGACTTTGAGTGTTATCCATTCATCCGGAACTTTATGAAAGTTTGCGTGCTTCCAATTCCACCATTAACAGTTCATAGATGAAAACATCGCCCTTACAGAATCGAAATCAAAGAAAATTAACAAATAAATAAACGCACTATTCTTCTCCTCTAACTGCCAGGTGACAATCGGAATTTGTGCCATATATATTGACTCAACCTACTCATTACCCGCCTGCCAGTCATATACCAGCAGCTTGCATAGATCTTCATTAACGGAGATGCTTATTGACGTACCTCATCATACTCTATTCCTAACTTATCACCCCCGAATTTCCTATGCATAAACCTCCGCCCAGAAATAGAGATCACAAAAACCAGTCGTACAAGTGACGTGAGCAGCTGGGGTCTTCCCATCATAGGCAACCTCAAGTCAATCACCTAAGAACGGCGGTAGACCAAACGCCATAGCTCTTCCATCCTGAAGCTTTCTCCAAACTCGCCTAAGAAATGGGCCAATGCCAGCACTTCGCTTTCAGATTCCACCATGTCAACATAAGCAGAAATCAGCCGACAAGAAACTTCCCTTACGGCAGCAGGCTTGGTGGCAATGCTGACATACTTATAGAATCAGCGTTACCACCAAGAATGGTCTCGTGGGGGAAGAGAGCTCACACGTGCCGTAGATACCTCGACCACCAAAATTCAGCCACATCAACTTCATTCATCCAAGCGACATCACAACCTACCTAGACATCAGGATGCACATCCACACATCTAGGAGTTCATGGAAATATTTCTTTTGTGGAGATGCTCCACCCCATCCATTAGCTCTGGCCATCAGAAATTTGAATAGGTAGTCAAAATTGTCGTAACCTCATAACCGGATAGGCTGAAGTTCCATATTGGGCGAAATTCTCGCTGGGGAGGCTTTGTTAAATATGTCTACCAAACGAATACATTTCTCCTTGCTTCTGATCTTAAAACTGTGCCCTGATCTATAAGCTTTTCGTCTGCTAGTGATATCTTCGTTCTTAAATCCTCTGGTGATATAGCGATCCTATAAAATGAACCTGCTAAATTGTATTCCTTTATCCTAATTGCCTTTCTGGCCATTCTTTCCTCTTTCCTATGTTAATTTTTGAATCTGTTATTTTTGTTACCACTCAGACCTGACATCCTTCATTGGCTGGAGTAGAGTTCCTTGTACCCCATTTCCATTCAGTGGGAAATGATTCTTATCTAACTTAGTCAATCAGAGGCACCAGAAATGTCCTTTCATTAAGTAAATCGGGGGATAGAAGCTGGTTTCACTTTCTTACTATGAACACCTTAGTTAATTAATAGTCCAATTATAAAATGAATAAATTCGGTGTGAACTTCTAGCTGTGTGGTGTGACAATCAGTAATATCTCTCATAAATGTCTAATTAATGAACTCTGTTACTTTTATTAACTAATTTGTTCTCTTCGTGCTACTAGAGCTTCGTGCTAATAGAGGTCAAAATGTGCATTTTAAGATTAAAGTGACTTTAAAAGTCAGAGATTTGCTCACCATGTAAAAAACTGCCGAGCTGACCCAACCTTTGGGGTGAGGCTCCTGTCCTGTAAGGGATGTTATGGGCTATTTATTTATTTATCATTTATTTATTTATTTAAATAGTCATATCTTGCCAATATTAAATCGGCTACATTCATGAGCCATTATCTCAAAGTATTTAAAATATAAGAATGAAATTTTACTGGATGTATACGAGGGGGGCCCAAAAGAAACCTGATTGTTGTCATAAAAACTTTATTCATGAAGCTTTTTACAAAATTACTTCAGTCACCTTCAAAATACTTCCATTACACGCGATGTACTTGTCAAGTCTCTTTTCCCACTGTTGGAAGCATATTTGGAACTCTTCAAATTTTATATTGTCCAGTGCCCTTTGCGAAGCTGTTTTTACCGCCTCCACATCGTCATAACACTCCTCTTTTAGCGTTTTTTTTTTCATTCGTGGAAATAGGAAAAAGTAGCACGGAGCTAGGTCCGGCGAATACGGAGCGTGGGAAACGACAGACCACCTCTGAGATGCCAAATAGTGGGTCACTCATAAGGCCGTGTGTGCTGGAGCGTTGTCGTGATGCAGAAACCAGTCACCTGATCGCCAAAGTTCCGGGCGTTTCCTCCTCACATCCTCTCGCAGACGCCTTAAAACATCCAAGTAAAAGTGCCGGTTAACAGTCTGGCCAGGGGGTACGAATTCCTGATGCGCAATTCCAAAAACATCGAAAAAGACATTGATCATCGTCTTCATATTTTACCTCACTTGGCTTAGTTCATCCTCTTCATATTTGACCTCACTTGGCTTACTTTTTTTCTTCTTTTGTCTGGGAGAGTTGGGAGTCCTCCATTGGCTTGACGCTTGCTTGGTTTCTGGATCATACCCGTAACACCAACTCTCATCCCTTGTAATGACTTTGTTCAAGAAGTTTGGATCACGTGCAATTTCTGTTTTCAAGTCCTGACACACATTCATGTGGATGAGAAGGCGTGGAACAAATTTATCAGCAACACGTCTCATGTGCAAATCCTCCCTCAAAATTCGCTGGCACGACCTCCAACTGATTCCTGTCGCTGCTGAAATTTGGTCGATCGTTTGGTGACGATCCTCATTGATCTTTTGGCGGACCTTTTCAATGTTCTCCTCATTTCGCGATGTTGAAGGGCGTCCAGAACGTGCTTGGACTTCAACACACATCTCACCACGTTTAAAGCGCCCAAACCACTCGAAAACCTGTGTGCGGCTCATAGCGTCTTCCTGGAAAGCTTCCTGAAGCATTTGGTGTGTCTCCGTTGCAGTTTTTTTTAAACAGGAAACAAAATTTCACACACTCTTTGTTCTTTTAAAGTTGCCATAACGACTTCGCAGAGGTAACTTTCCAACAGTCAGAGAAACACAGTATCCCATTTGCACGTTCAGCTCTACACTGACGCCGTCTTCACAGCTGTTTCATGAAGGTCTCCTCTACTAACACTGTCTAGCGTGAGAACCCTGCACTACGTTTACGAGTGGCAGCGCCCTCGGAGTCCGGTTTCTTTTGGCCCCCCCCTCGTGTGTATATATACATATATACATATACTTATATACATTATATATTCATGCCTTGTAAGTGAAAGTGATCTATTTTATGTACATAATCTTATTGAGAAGAATAGAATTATTTTCTTAATGATACCATCTTTTGATTAATTCCATCAGCAGTTTAAGCATGTTGTTAAGACCAAGTAGACCTAAAACAGCATTGAAGTTTTCTCTTTTATCACCCCAATATTTAATTTAGCTCTCTGCAACAGTTTCTTAGAAAATATGTGATTTATAGTAGAAAGTTATTCAAGGCAATATTTGCAAAGAAAATACGTATTTTGATCACCTAGCAATAATAGATACCAAGACGTAGAATAAAATTTCCACTGAAAGATAGGTTGAAGTTATCAATATCTGTGAAATGGAGTACAATTTATGCTACAAAAAGATAGATGCAATATCATTTATTAAAATATATTTCAAATTTAAGTAATATGCCTGTAATGATCAAGATATTTCAGATCACGAAAGAAATTCTAGTTAATAAAAGTGTGCAATGTCATTATCAAAATGCCATTTTTGAACAGTTTTTGCTATTTTCACTTTAATGTAAAATATTTACTGGAAAGCTTGCAATGAGCAATAAGAATGGTTAATTTGATCATTTGAATACCTATGCATGGAATAATGCGTTTAAAAAGCGTTTTAAAAGTTGGTGCATGGATAAAATTAAACTAAAACACTGTGCCATTCTAATAGGGAAGACATAACACTGAAAACTCTAGTGGGCCACATAAAAAGAAAAAAGAAAAAAAGAATCACAGCGCCAGTCCACGTGTTTGTTAAAGCTGCGGATTCGTCTATCGCTGTTGTTGCACGTGACACGAGTTGGCACAGAAATAAATAAACATTCTACATGAAAAATACCCTCAAAAGCGTATTTTTAAAATACAAGGCATCTCAGTAGCACAGAGTATATGAACTTAAGTTCAACATTAGTAGTGAACTTATTTAATATTTATGTAATGCGGCTAAAAGTATGTATTTAAATAAAATTTCTGAACAACCTATTTTTAAAATGTGTTGCAGAGCCATGTTTTTCATACATATACACGAGTATTGTTATATTTTAATTATAATTATATTGTGTGAGTGTGAATACATGTGTGGGCGAGCGTGAGCTTTTACGAGGGCTGTTCAATAAAGAATGATCACAATTTTGTTTGACAACGTATGTCTACTCGTCCTCATAATTTTGATGGTCCTTCTCAAAATGGTCTCCCCTGAATGCGATGCACTTGTCCCAGCGTTTCAACCACTCTTCAAAGACATGCTGGAAACAATTTTTTGAGATATCCTTCAAAATCGCCTCCTCAGCCTTCACCACTACTTCTGATGATGGCTAATGCCTCCCACGAAGGCGTTTCTTCAAGTTAGGGAATAGAAAAAGTCACATGGGGCTAAATCCGGACTATAGGGAGGGTGAGGGATGCACTCCACGTTGATTTTTGCAAGATATTCAGCAACAACATGGACAATATGCGGCTGCGCATTTTCGTGGTGCAGCATCCAGCCTGCTTCACGGAAATGTGGTCTTTTGCGCCTGATATGGACCTACAATGTTTTCAGGACATCCCTGTAGTATTGTCCAGTTACTGATGTGTGTGCAGGTACAACATGCTGATAAACAATTCCATGAATATCAAAGAATGACATGACCATAACTTTTCCAGCAGAAGCAACCACTTTTGCTTTTGGGAGGTTGGTGATGAAGGAGATTTCCACACTGAGCTTTGTTGTTTGCTCTCAGGATCAAAATTATGTAGCCAAGTTTCATCAGCAGTGATTACGTTTGAAAGAAACTCTAGATCTTCCTCTAACATCAACTTTAACTGCATGCAGAGCTGCATGCGAATGTCCTTTTGTTTGGAAATCAACAGTTTTGGAACCCATCGCGCTGAAACACCTCTCATGTGTAATGTTTCTGTCACCAACGTGTGGGTGGCACATACTGAAATGTTCAATATTTCAGAAAGTGATCTGAAGGTAATTCGTCAAATCTCTCTGACAATGGCAGTGGCAGTGTTGATGTTTTCTTCCATAAGAGCAGTAACTGGAGCACCGGGTCCACCTTCCTTTGAAATTGTCTCTCCTCTTTAAACATTGTATAGGCCTCAACTAAAGATTTGTTGAGGCGAAAGCAGAATTTCAAAGCCGCATATTGTTCCTCGCGTGTTATCTCCATTGCAGCGGTAGGCGATACTGAACATGTCTGAAATTTCCTGGTTCTCACAGGCGGGAACCAGGAGTACCAACAATGAAATTACTATGGCGTGTTTATTTAACATTAAGCTAACAGAATATAATAAGATTGAATTTTAGTGCGAAAAATTATGACCGTATAAAATTATAATCATTCTTTATTGAACATCCCTCGTATGTGTGTGCGTGTTTTTTATGCGTGTGGTATGTGCTTATGTGTGTGCCAGTGTTTTTATGCGTGTGGTGTGTGGTTATGTATTTGTATGTGATGTATGCTTAACAGTAGATTGTACATAGTAGAAAAGATTAATCCAAAATTAAGTTTATTGTGTAAAATTGCATTGATTACATTACATTAAATATATTAATGTACTATTAATTTACTACAAACTTATCTTTTTTAGGAAATTGGTAATTTATTCACAGAATTTACCAATAAACAGACTGATGACACAAATTGGGTTTTGTGAAGAATTTACCAGTTTCTTAAAAAGATAAATGAAGTTTGTAGTAAATTATTATGTTATTGTAATATTTGTACTGCTTCACTGTTGTTAGTCTGTTTTTACGTACTAATTGTATTGACGTGTCTAATATCATGTGTATTATGTAAACAGATTAGAAATTAATTGAAATGAATTATGAGTATCCTGCCTCTAGAAATGCATTGGTTAGTGGAGTTTCCTTTTTGCTGCTGTACTATCCGAAAAGTGTGCTTTCTGATTTTGAAATGAGAATAATTCTGTTATTAGCTTGTCCGTATCATTCGAGAAACGTTAATTAAATAAATATGGTGTTTTTGTTGACGACGGTTTCAATCTACAGAATCAGATTAGCAATAACTGTAACCAGGAATTCCGCTCCGCAGGAGTTCTTCTACATGACAAAAAAATCTATTGACATGGGGCTGTCGCTTTTAAGCATATCGGTTTGGGCCGGGTTTGAATCCGCGACCTTCTGATCAGTAGGATAGCGCCTAACCAATTGAGCTACTCAGATCAAATTCGAATAAGTTATCTGAATAGACAAGAGCGGCAGTGCTCAACTCAAGCAAGAAAGGGAAAGACGAAATCACTTCCTTCTACCCGCTGTGGCAAAATGTGTGGCTACTGTATTCCAGTGAAGGCACTGTGGTGTCATTCTTATTTATAAGAAATGAAAGATGTACAAAATCACCCCCCCCCCCCCGTTTATCATTGTCTTGGTTACTGGTTGAGGGAAACCTAGTTGGTAGGGGAAGCGAGCACGTGTTCTACGTTTGAGCACTCCTGGACTACCATAACCAACTGAACCATTCTCAAAGATGAATGTCGGGTAAATCTAAGGTCCACGAACCATGGTCTCATTTAAGCCATTTCATTCATCGTCCAATATGACTTAACGTTGTAGGACGTAAATAAACAAAATTAGCCATTCAGATCAATATTTTTCTGCTCAAAATCGGTTAAGCTGCAGGAGAGACGGTCTATTCCTAGAATCGATGGAGTCAAATTGTAGTCAATTGCTGTGTTATGAATGAATATATTTCACTTCCGTTATATACAACCAATTAACTCGTTACATCTCATCCCTATTACAAATACATATAGCTTTTCTTCCTTTCTAATATACAATCTAAATAAATTTGAGTTGCTCTTGGTGTAAATATAAATAAACTCCGTAGTTATTAATTCATTATGCAACAGGTTCACAATTTACTCTTATAATTAAATATACCAATTTTCATATTACGCATCCGTACAAATATACATTTATATAGTTTTAAAATGCCTCTCGTGTATTTTTTAGTCTTTCCTAATAATTCACCCAACTTCCTAATCTCTTCTGTATTGTTAGCCTTCCTAATTCTCATTTTAATTATTTCTCTTGGTAATTTTAACCACCTAACTCTTACCCATTGTTCCCTCCATAATTTTGTCTCTACAATCCAGAATAAAACGTTGGTCATTTTACATTTGTCACATAATGGGCACTTCAGTGGGTTATTCCCTGTTTCATTTCCCCTAATTTCATTGCCTAGTGCCCACCCTTTCCTTTCCAATTTATTACACACTTCAATATATTTTTCCCTGCCCTAGCCTTCTTTGATATGGGACAAGGTTCTCTTGTCCCTAATACTGCTAAATATCTCTTGCATATTGATATCCTCAATTCTCTGTCTGATCACTTGCAAAAACTTTCCTTCTAAATTTTCACTGTCCCTGCATACATTCCCCATTCCTATTGCCTCTATTCTATTCCTATTTCTTCTGTATAGATTAAGTCCAACTATTCTGCAATAATGTTTCCTCTTGCATAATCATATATCGCTCTACTATATTCTGATCTCTCAATGCTCCAATCTGAAACGTACACTTTATCATTTAATTGTTATCCCTTTATTTCTGGTTCTACCTAACTCCAGCATTACTACTCCCTGAGGTGATGGCAATCGGTAAACCCAGAATTAACCGACCAAAACTTCTAAATACGAGAGTCGGCTGATAAGTCCCGGGCCTCACATAGAGATGGCGCCACTGGGCCAGTTTGACGGATAGCATCATATAATTTAACTCTTAGACTATCGTGTATCCATAGTTATAGGTCAATGGCTAATTTAGTTTTTGAAAGACAGCGTTTTAAATAAGATAAGTGTAGAAGTTTCAAGAAAATGGCGGATTTGGAAAAACGAGCAGTGATTAAATACTTCCATTTGAAAGGCTTAACGTCTAAGGTAATCAAGGAAGAAATGGACAGTACATTGAAAGACTCTGCCCCTTCATGTACAATGATTAAAAGGTAGGTTGAAGAGTTTCTAATGCGACTTATGAGCACTAGTGATGAGCCTCACTCAGGACGCCCTGTGGAAGTCGCAACTCCAGAGACCATTGAAAAAATTCATCGTTTAGTTCTGGAAGACTGCAGATTAAAGTTGTTTGAAATAGCAGGGTTTGCACAAGGTCTCTCCACAAGAAGGGTGCCCATTTGTTGACACCTGATCAAAAGCTGCAAAGGAAAATTGTTTCTGTTAAGAATTTGGAGCTCTGCCGTAAAAATCCCAGTGAATTTTTGAGACGGCTTATTACCATACACGAAACTTGAATACATCACTACACTACACAAGTAAATCGCAGCGAAAACAGCTGATTGCGCTAGGTGAACCAACTCCAAGAAAGGCAAAGTCAATTTTGTCAGCTAACAAGGTTATGTCAAGTGTTTTCTGAGATGCACAGGGAATTATTTTTATGGATTACTTGGGAAAGGGTAAAGGTATCACTGGTGATTACTACGCAAGCTTACTGCAACGTTTGAGTGATGAGGTGAATAGAAAAAGGCCTAATTTGGCAAAGAAAAAAAATCTCGTTCTTTACGACAATGCTCCGGCCCATCCTTCACTCACTGTAATGGGAATAATGTGCGAATTAAGGTTCGAATTTCTCTATTATCCACTCTCTTCGCCAGATCTAGCACCCAGTGACTACCACCTATTCCCGAACCTCAAAAAAAACATGATAAATCGCATTACAGCGATGGTTTAGAACACCGATATGACAAATGTATTAGCCTTCCTAGAGATTATGTTGAGAATTAAAGGGTAAAAAAAGTAAAATGCTTTTTTGTTATTGTAAGGCCCAGGACTTAGCAGCCGACCCTCTTTTAGTCCACCCATTGCCAACCTTCATCATATCCGCATACCTCTATGCCATATAGCATTTTGGCTTCCACTATTGCCTTATACACTCTTTGTAATGTGTAGTGTTTAACGCCCGCTTTTACTGCATACGGCATCGCAGGCGATGACACTGATGATACATGAGATGAAGATGGAGCACCGGTGGAATGAGATGGCGGGAGAAACCGGAGATCCCGGAGAAAACCCGCCCCAGCGCCGTGTTGTCCACCACAAATCTCACTTTGCGTCGCCTGGGATCGAACCCGGGCCGCCTTGGTGAGAGCCAAGCGGTCTAACCACCGAGCCACGGCGCGGCCTATACACTCTTTGTAACCAATTGCTGTGTTATATACATGATGCAATCTAATGCTCTATATGACATCTCCGGTTAAGGTGATGTGATTAATGAGCATTAAAATAAGCCCGGACTGGTAATGACTAGGGGTTCCAATTTGTCTTTACAGAATGATAGAAAAGTGTGGAAATGGGTTCTCTTATTTAAATAACTCAACCGAATCGAAATTTGAATTACCAATTAGAAGAGGTTTCGTCTCGGATGGTGCAAGAAACTGAGTTGGTACAAGCCTTTTGAGTATAAAGACACCTTCACACTCACAGTCTTCAACTACTTTTTCAAAAAAATTGATCACTACAAATCTTACTATGATGAATCATCTTAACGTTCATATATTTACCTGGGCTCCGATGCCGGTTAAACCAAGCTGCATTTTTCAGGTTTCCGATGCTTTTACCTTACTCCCTAGGATAAATATCAGGAAACGTTACTACTTTAAATCCTCGAGCCCATTTGCACATTCATTTTGTGCAATGATTCACCGTTCGATATAACCAGCTCAGTTAAAAGACAAACTTACCAAAGGACTCATGCCGTAGTACATTTTGTAATGCGCAGGGCGTCGAGATGAGTCAACTTCTTTTATATATTTACCCAAGACACCAGGCTCTGTGTTACTGGAAGGAAATGTGATGTGCTTTGTCTTGTGTGCATTAGAAGAGCTATAATCTTGTAGTACAACTCCGCACTCTGCATCTCACCTTGCAAAGGTACAAGAGCGTGGTCACTGACTAATGACCGGATACACAGGTTTGATATATTTTAGTTTTCAAGAGGAAGTATTTCGGTACTTTGACAAAAGTGTTAGTTCATAAAGTGGCACGAGCCTCACTTATTAGAGAAGAAAGGCTACTTACATATATTTCAACCCATAGTTGAAAAAAGATTTTTAATCCTTTTGGGAGAAGCTGCTTTCGTTTGCTTATTCGGTAAATAATGAGCTGACTTCATTTTACTTTGACATGCCACTAAGCAACAAGTATGGAAAAGGGCGTTAGAGTGACATATCTTAGACCAGGTACGAGGTCTATTTGAATACGTCTTCGTTTTTCTTTTTTTAAATTTATGTCCTCCGACGTTAAGTCATATCGAGCGATAAATGAAATGGATCAAATGATGCTCAGATGAATCCAGAGTTCATAGAGCTTAGATTTCGTCTTTCAGGATAACGGAAAGCCCTGGAAAAACCCTTATCCAGGTAACTCACCCTGAACCGACTCGGTAGCGTAGATGGTAACGTGTCTGCCTCCCGTTCAAGAGGTCCCGAGTTCGAATCTCGGTCAGGATGAATTATCTGGATAAGGTTTTTTTCGAGGTTTTGCCTTATCCTGAAATATGAATGTCTGATAACTCTAAGCTCTATGGATCCTGGGTTCATTTGAGCATCCTTTCACCCCTCTCATTCATCGTCCGATATGACTTAACGTTGGAGGACGTAAATAACAAATAAACTATCCTGGTCGAGATTCGAACTCTGGACCGCTTCAACGTGAGGCAGAGATGCTACATCTACGCTACGGATCACGTCATCGTTAAAATAGAAATTTATCTGATTTTTCGAAACTGGCCTATTACTGTGATCTTGATGTGCGTTAATAGACGCAAGTTTCGTTTGGGATTTCTGGTTCATTCTAAAGAAGAGATATGTTGAGAAATTGGATTTGTTTAGAGAACGAGTAGGAGTACACCTCTCGGAGGAAACCTCGAAACCGAGGCTAGAAGGGCGATGAGATGAGGGACCTACAATCCGGGGAAACCTCGGGTTACAGTGGCCGCCCCAGTGGGAATCGAACCGAGACCTCCGTTACGCGAGCTTCATGCATTACCGCGGAGCCATCTGACTCGATTTTGATCCAAAGAAAACGGGGAAAAAACTTTTCACCTCTGCGTGCTACGCTCAAAGAAACGAAACGTATGCTTTCTGCCCGATTTAGGAGCGCACTAGTCTCATTTCACTTCCGATGATAAAGTTGTTAGATATTCTGAAATGATTGCTCATATTGTCGATACAGAGTGGGACATACAGACAAGTAAATTGGTAACCCTCTACGCAGTTCACGTTCTGAGTAACATTTGATTTTGTCACCCTTGATTCATCATATATAAACGATAAAACAGTGTGTGTGTATTAAATGCATAGAACCACACACTTTTCAATGTAATGACATCCAAAATCGCATCCATAACCAAAAGTAATCTATAAAAAGGAAGCAAAGCCATTACAAATCATCCAGGAGATGGGACAATACAGCCTAGAGCAAAGGAAGAAACTACATATGGCCTCAGAAGATGTCTCCACAGTATAGAGTTAAAGAAGCATGTATATTGTTCAGTATTTTATACCTTAATTGTAGCTGCTAAAATAGATCATTCTCTCCATGCCGATTATTAAATGTCGTCCAACAGGGAGCACCCAATATGCGCCCTATGTATAAAGACAATTTCTAAAAATATTTGAATGCAATAGTCGGACGAATTACGCCCAGTCTTGTGTATTTTATAGCTATTCTGTAAATTGTCCATAGAGAAGTTTATACTTTTCTATCTTTTTCTTATTAAATATGATAAAATTTCTCCAATATTTGTTTGTTACTCAACACTACGGTAATATGTGCATTGTAGGTTTAATCATTTAAAAATATGATTATTATGGAAGCTTTGTATAAATTCGCAAAAAGCAAAAGAGCAACCAAAGTGTGTTGTCAAAATTGTGAACAAATTTGAACATAAAACAGTGGAATGGTAAAAGTTCCAAAAATTATTTAAACCGTGTCACACAAGAAATGATTCTTAACGAAATCGAAATTTTCCAACAGTAAATTGTGTGCAGAATTTTGCAAGTATAGTTCAACTAAATCTTATTTTAAATTTAACGTGCCTTTCAGCCATTCGCAAAATTGGTGAATGTGATGGGTAAAATGTAACTCAAAATGAGCCCGACGTCCATTGGATTACCAAATTTGTTGTATAGAAATAAGGGAATGCTGTGGAAGATCCTTACGTAGGCAGCACAGTTCAACAGAGTTTCGAACTCCAACTTCCTGTGTTGGAAGGCAGACACGCTGTACCTCCTTAAGGAAGTGGACTCAACCGCGTATCTCAGACACGGTTCACGGAAGTGTAACATATACAGATTTGTTGTTGTTGTTTTACGTCCTCCAACGTTAAGTCATATCGGACGATGAATGAGATGGATGAAATGATGCTCAAATGAGCCCAGGGTCCATAGAGCTTAGAGTTACCCGACATTCGTCTTTCAGGATAAGGGAAAACCCCGGAAAAACCTTATCTAGGTAACTCACCCTGACCGAGATTCGAACTCGGGACCTCTTGAACGTGAGGGAGATATACAGAATGTCTCATAATTCGTCCATAAAGGCTTTATAGAGGGATGTTGGGAAAACAATCCGAGATAGGAAACTTGTGGTCTCAGAACGCATGATTTTGTGCAATAAGCTGAAGTAAATGTAGGTATTTGAATGAATTTACAGCTTTTATGTGTACTTATTTATTATTACATCTTCTAACCTGTTTGATCCCTTGGAGCATTTGAGAACTTTTGTACTTTCTATATTTATCAAGAGTCCGAACTGTGCGGACTCATCCTTTAACTTTTGGAATGTTTCTATTGTTGCCTTTTCCGTCCTATTAATAAAAATATTGTTATCTGCATAGACTTCGCATTGTTTAACCTGTACCCAGTGTTACCTCTCAAATCTAGATTATTTAAAACTGAATCTATTACGATATTAAATAATGTGGCAGACAAGCGATCTCCTTCTTTCACTCCTGTTTCAACATTTTATTGTTCACTCAAATAATTATTTATATTTGAATAAATTATATTTTCACATAAATTAAAAAGATGGGGTATCTTGAATCTTCTGAGAACATGCTGTGAAGTTTGTTGCATTGCAAATTACATTTGTATCACTAACAAACCGTAAGTTATAAGAAAAATATATAAAAATGCAGAGCTTATTTAAGACATGATTTATTTCAAATAAAGGTTTTGTGGCGTTAAATCATTTTCGAGATATTCCCTGTTATTGATTTGAATTTGAATTTTCACATACACGCACGCGTTTTCCTTCTGCCCAAACGTTATTCATGGATTCAGAAACCATAAAAATACAGTCCCAATAAAATCTGTTTCGTATGGAATGTATATATGTATCTAAGCGAAAGGGAAAGCAAAAGGTGTTTAGCATCCTGGGGCTTTCTGGGAAACGAGTCATGAACTGACTGCTGACTAATGTATGAGATTAATAAATTGTTTATACGTGGATTTTTTAACTGCACTATTCTGTTCAGCCCAATACAATTCATAATATTTGTATTGGTTTATAATTATCTTTTAAGTAAAGTAAGGTATTTCTATGACAATCGGTGATTGTTTATCGTTACAAAATCATTTGGTGGTTTTAACATTTTTGGCATTATTTACATACATATATGCAATAGTTGCATGCACAAAGTTCGCGTCAGTATAATCCAATCAGCTTTACTATTTATACATGCATTATTAGTATTTATAATTGTTATACGACGTGCCTTTAAATTTCTATCTTTAACAAATGATGGTCAACCATCAGTAGTATATTATTACAACAATAAGTCATGTCCCTATTACCGCCAGAAGCAGTGCTTGCAACTTAATTATTTTTGTTCTATTTGAACACTTGCTCAGTTTGAGTGCAGACACCGTGGTAGATGTGTAGATGGTTGACGAAGTCGAGACATACAAAAAGCTTGTGACGCATCCGACAGTGAAGGGTTATGTTTTAGAATTCAACAGTCTTGTGAGTATCGCTTCTGAAAGTGGTAGTTTCAGTTGTTTTTTATTTACACTCGGCATCCTGTCAATAATGAACAAAACTTACTTTTAAAAAATTCAAAATACTTGACAGCGTCTAAAACAAGGTCATTTTTCTGCATCGAGGGTTAAAAGGTTTGCAGCCAACAATGTTGTTTCAATTTTAAAGAAGACATTGTCAAGTTATTAAAAGTGAGATATCTCTTGTATAGAAAATGAGTAGTTGTCAAACAGTTTTGGGATTACTCACTCAGATGAGATGTTCTTCATATCTCCAGAAGCGCTTTTCGGTCAGGTTTTGACCATCTTCAGTGTGTGAAGATGGTCAAAACCTGACCGAAAAGCGCTTCTGGAGATATGAAGAACATCTCATCTGAGTGAGTAATCCCAAAACTGTTTGACAACTACTCATTTTCTATACAATGTTGTTTCATTTAAAATGGCATTTTCTACCGTGCTTGAAAATAAAATTAAAAAACTGACAAATTTAAAGGAAAAGGAATTATATGGTCAAGATTGGAGGAATATTGAGTTTAAGGTTCGTTTAGGTTTTATTACAAGCAAATAAATAAAGCCATAGTTATGAAACCACGTGGGGCATTTCTTGGTGCATGATACAATAGTGCAATCACTTTGAAGACATTTAAATCACACCTGTGAGCTCAATATACCTGAAATCTCTGGAGGTTTATGATTGAAAAAATTATAATAGTGTTCTGTTTTGTTTGTTGTGGTGTTAAATTATGTTTACTAAAACATGTTTAGCATTCAGGCTATTTTTGGGTGCCCAGAAACATACAGCAAAGTATGGACATTTCATTTCAGTGCTGCTAAAATTTGAATCACCTTTATCTTCATTAGCTATCTTTAAGATTTGTGTGAAAACATTCATACTAAAAAGGAATATCTGCAGCTAGCATATTACAACAAGAAATGGTTTTAGTTTCTTGAAGACAATGCCGGTCCTCGTCGCTAAAGCGTACATATGTCTCTAGCGTTCCGCAGCGTACAGGGTCGTGGGTTCGAATCCCACCTGGGGCATGAGTGTTTATGTGTATAGTGAATATGTGTGAAACTAAGTAAAACAGATAAGAAAATAAACGGAAATAACAAAAAAACTGTTTAAAAAGAAAAGGAAAAAATAATAAAAAAGACTTTACATCACAACTTTGGGTGACACCCTCTGAATTGGAAAAACTCGTTGATGCCCTGGTAAAGCACGAAGTTGTTTTTTTTTCCTACCATATAAACTGACTGCTTTATTTGGCACTTTTTCATATAACTTCCCTGCATTTGAATTTATTTGCTTTTTCACTGGAGAAATTCTCAAAGATTTCATGTGTTGAGAAACCTGTGCAATACTCACAGAAGAACTCTGGATAAAATTGGACGTGCTCTAAAATCAGTTCGACGTCTTTCTCAGCAAATGAGAATTGCCTATGGCTCTGTTAGAACGGTTACAAGTTTACTTAAGTTAAAACCCTATAAAATTAGCGCAAGAATATAGTTCGGGTGACCCTGCAAAGATATTGCTGTTTTGTGAGGTCCGGTAGAGACTGATCACCCATTCAGGGTTGTCTATTACAACCCGACGTCATAGGCATAAGCGATAGAGGAATAAGAATCCCCCAACGCCACGGTAGTGGTAACTATAGGGATGTTAAAGATTATAAATATCGCATATATAAGAAAGCAATTTGTATTGTTAGGCACATATTTACCTTCGAAACCATGGCAATCCTGAATGAAATAAGTAACATTTAAAAAAGAAAGAATACACATAACGTTGAAAGTATGTCACAAATGTGTTACCAAGATATAAATAGTGAATCATCTAGTTCAACCCTGCAGAGTTGATTAATATTATTGATTAATCTTGACCTGTGCATATTATTTCAAAGGAACTGTTTTAAACAGCCATCCATTGCCGCCTGAGCCATCCCGCTCGGTCAGGATAAAGGAAAACCCTGGAAAAACCTTATTCAGATAATTACCTTGTCCAGATTCGAACTCGGGACCTCTTGAACGTAAGGCAGACACGCTACTGAGGCGGGGCATTGAGGCTGTTGGAAACTATACAGTAAAAAGGAAAAATCCAGGGATTTGCAGACATTTCACTTTCTTTTCTCACTTTTCTACAACTTTTTTCCTAGTTACTTTTATTAATCCTGATACATGTGCAGTCAACATTTACACGTTTCGTTGTACGATAAAGTAAAGCGATTAGTAAGATCTTGTCGCTATGTAATGGTTTTGATATTCTGTTTTCTTTGCACGATTAAAAGAAAAACAAGTGAATAACCACTTCTCATATGAGAAAAGTGTATTTTAAAATGCAAACCAATAACAAGAAGTATCTTCGAAATGTTTAACTGTGCAAAAGAATGCGTTTGACCTACATTTTTGTATGTAAGATTTTGTTCAGTCTCTTACTGGTTACCAGTCATGCTGATCATTCATCGATATACTCATAAAATGCAATAAGATCACTCTATTTTCGAAAAAGAAAAATTTGATGCCTTCCATTTACATGATTTGATTTGCCCATTCTTCAACAAACTTTTCTTACAAAAGCTTATTCTTCATTGAGATAAAGTTTGTAGAACTCGTAGCTTCTATTTATCCAGATAAACTTTGTGTGTTTTGCTAAATGGTTCTCTTTGCATGAACGGGAGAGGTTTGAATAAAGGTTTTTCCACTTTAGAAAAGCACATTTTTGGACATTTAAACCAATAACAAGGAATATCTCGGAAATAAACAGATCGAAATAGACATCGGCTGTGTATTTTAAGCTACTAAGTAGGCAAAAGTCATCCAGAATGCAGAGGGTTCCTTTGGACATAACCAGAAAATTAAAGATAAAGAGGCTGGCCCCGTAGAGACGTCCTTACGAACCTCAGCTTAATATAGGCAATAGTCTAGTCCAGTGTGTAAAAAGTGTAAATATTTTAGGTTTAATCCTTGATGACAAGTTAACCTGGAACAACCACATTGTAAAACTAGGAAATAAATTAAGCTCAGGACTTTTTGTGTTGCAATATTTAGCCAATTTTCTCTCAGTAGATACTAGTAAGTTAGTATATTTTGCATTAATATATTCACACATTTCTTATAGCATCGAGTTGTGGGGACACACTTCCAAATTAAACTTTAACAGAATTTTTCTCCTACAGAAAAGAGCTATCAGATACCTGGCAAAAATAACACGTACGAGCTCATGCAGGCCGTATTTTAAAAAATTAAAGCTACTTACTCTTTCCTGCATATTTATTCTGCGAACAATACTTTTTGTACATAGCAGGAATACAGCCTCCACAAATTCCGATGTCCACATATATGAAACAAGGGGAAAGAATAACTATATAGTTAAAGGTCACAGGCTAAAACTTTTTGAACATAAGCCTCAATACTTTGGTCCAAAACTACTCAATAAGCTTCCGGAAAGCCTAAAAAATACTGTGTCAGATGCTAAGTTTAAATCTTAACTGACTAAATTTCTTGTTAAGCAGAGCCTATTACAGTATAGATGAATATTTTGATGACAACTTCGATGATTTTGAATAATTATGTTTTGTATATGTATGTATATATATATATATATATATATATATATATAGTGTGTGTATGTGTGAGAGAAGATGAATGACATTTTTGTTTATACATTTCTAATCGTTTACTTTTAAGAGAGAGTATATATTACAAATGACATGGCTTAATTGTGCACAAACTCTGTATTAAGTTGCAATAAATATGAATATGAATAGTAGCTCAGTCGGTAGAGCACTTGCCTGCTTGCTAGGGATCCCGGATTCGATTTCCGGCGGTGAGGGTAGGGATTTTTTCCGACCAAGATAATTCCTTGTCTTCCCCAGAGTCTGGAAGTATGAATGAGAGTACGAATGTGTGCGTGATCTAATGATTAAAACCCAAAGAATACGAGTTAACACCTTCTATATTTTCCAAAGGAGAATGGCCGCCGATATGACAATTGTAGTTAAAGGCGGGATATAAATGGAACAAATAAAAAGAAGATATAGACTTCATTTGTCATGAAAATACAAGCAGTTATCAGAAACAAAGTTCGATTCGAAAAACATTGGAAGCTTTCGATGACGTTCACAATACGCTTTGGATTGGATTGAAAATCTACCTTTCGATACATTGGCCTACACACGGCTCATTTCAAAGCTATGTGATAGGAAGATGTTTTGCGGCGTGGCCGTATGCGTGGTAGCCGAACGGTAAAACGCATGTCTCATTAGTAGACCAACATGAGTTCCAATCCTTGATGTGCATGTTTCTTTTTATTACTGTTACTTTAATAACAATGTCTTATGTTTTTCTTGCAGAAAATAATATTTTGAAAGCATTCATTTTTGAAACGCAAATATCTTCTTATCGTTTTCAAAATAAATGCAATGTTATTAGAAAAATTCTTAATATTGGTTATGTAAACACTCGAGCTCATTCATCTGTTATGAATGGTGCGGGCATATAATGCGAAGTATCCTCTGATGAAAAGTTCACTAGGTATTTGGTCCACCCTTGCCGCGTAGAATGAGGGCAGTAATAGAAACAGAGGGTTTACACACCCGATACTAAGTTAATTTTCATTGTTATTTGACTTTTACGTATAGGAATAAAACCTTTATTTCGGTTAGTTTAGAAACGGAGTGGAGTGTTTCAGTTTTTATGTGTGAGCATAAATGCCATAAAATCAAGTAAGCCTTAGCAATTGTAAGTTATACTACAATGTGCGTAATAGACGTTTCGTATTTCTGCTTTAACTTCCCTAGATGTATCACCATCGTGATGTTAGGGAATTGTTGTTCCTCTATCCCTTTTAAGGCCGGGGCTGAGGAACCGAATTTTTTGATCCGATAGAGAACCTGGATAGTTGATCAGCCAAATACCTGGGGTGAAGGTGAAGGAAGCGGATGATATATAGGAGGGTGAGATGAATGACAATGGAGCAATTGGTGGCATGCTGACGGCGGAACCCGGAAGATCCGGAGAAAACCCGCCCCAGCGTCATGTTGTCCACCACAAATCTCACTTTGCGGTCGATCGAACCCGGGCCGCCTTGGTGTGAGCCAACCGGTCTAACCACTCAGCCACGGCGCTGCCTCGTATTTCAATTAAAAGAAATCAAAATGATATCTGGGATTCGAACCTTTTTAGGTCTAGCTCCTACATACTTGTCTATAACCGCTCGGCTATCAGTGCACGTTAAGTAACTGAGACTCAATTATGAGTCAGTTATGAGACTCGATTTTTCGCACATATTAACATTACAATGTGCGAAAATGGGAAGGATTCCCTGTGTGAATATGCACGAAACGTATGAAACAATACACAGTTTGTGAACATTCTCGTTATTATTATAATTATGAGAGGTTTCAGTTGGACGAAGCTAAAGAGACGCTTTCCGTGACACCATTGTAAACCGGCCGTGGAAACGACCGTAGACTTCGCTATACTTCGTATGCGCTTACATTGTCTTTTTTTTTTATTGTTTTATTTTTTTAAAGCAAGTTTGGTATGTAACCAACTTTTCATTTTTAAGCTATGCTGTGCTCTTTCTCTCTCTCTCTCTCTCTCTCTCTCTCTCTCTCTCTCTCTCTCTCTCTCTCTCTCTCTCTCTCTCTCTCTCTCACACACACACACACACACACACACACACACACACACACACACACACACACACACACACACACACACGCAGCCATTCACACAGAGACCACATTTTAAAAAGTTACTTTTATGCAAGGGACCTCAAACCGTGGGTTTCCACCAAAATCTTTATATCGAATCTTTAGATGGAATGCAATACTTCTACTAGTAGTAAAGAATTAACAGAAATGTGCTTATAAGGGCACTGCATCATAATAACAAAATGATGAGTAATTAGAAAGGATTTTAAAGTAGGATGCTGTTGTTGCCTTTTATCATATCAGACGAAGAATGAAATGGGCGAAATGATGTTCAAATGAGCCCAAGGACCATAGAGCTTAGGGTTACTTGTAATTCAGTTTTCAAGATAAGGAAAACCTCCGGGGAAAAGGCCTTACTATATAACTCACCCTGAACCGAGATTCGAACTCGACCTATGCTCTTAAGTAGCAAGTAAAGGGGCCAAACAAATTGGCATATGGGGTTTTCAAATATCAAACTAAGGAGCGAGTCACTCTTTTATGATGCTTCCAATCCACCTCACACCCTGGAACTAATGATTTGTTTCCGGTGCTTAATGGAAGGTGAGAGGTTTGAGGTCCAAGACAGTATTTACCACCCTTACCAGTATAGGCTCGTTCACTAGTTCTAAAGAATTTTTCACGTGCCATATTGTTTGGCGATAGCTATATGTACCTGTGGCTCTAAACAAATAGATCCGTTATTTCTACAATGTACCTGACGTTCCTGTTATAAATAATGTCTTTGTATTGGGAGACTTCTATTAACCCAAGCTGAAATACGAGACAATTGAAGAGGACAATATTCCTAGAAGAATTCGGAAATCGTGACAAAGGAACCCAATGGATCAATAATACACTTACCAAGGTTGAATTTAAAATTGTGAAGAGTATTCTAGGCCACCTGGAACCAGGGCAGCAGTGTTACGGTGTACAAATATTAAAAAAGTAAGCGCGTGAAACAAATAAATATTCCAGTACTTAGAAAAAAAAAATGTGTTCACGTGACTTTCTCCACTAACTCATGTAGATACAAACTATTCTTGCAAGAGCCAGTTCTTTTATCCAGTTGTTAATCGAGGTGAACTTTCTTTATACATACATTCGCAAATTTGGTTGTGTGCAGAAGAGGAATACAATAGGCTAAAACGACAGGTTTAAAAACTTGTCACCTTCGTAATTCCATTCTCTTTGCACGACCAAAGACAAACAAATAGCCAGTTTGAAAATCCAAGCAAATAACAAAGAATAACTCTTAAATGCTTTAAAACTGCGTTTGTGAAATCTAAATTTATGCACACTAAATTCTTATCTATTTCGAATTACTTTTGTGATTTGAAATAAAGTGGACACAGTCTATGGACAGAAAATTCGGGATATGCACTTTATTTGTCTTTAAACCTATTCGTTAGCCATTTTTCAGAAAACCAAAGATAACGAATACCTTTTGTTGCACAAGGAACGTTTGGGTAGTATGATTTTCTTCAAAAACCTTTTTGTCTCATCCTTTGAAAACGCTGAGCTGAACACCAAATTTGGAATGTAACCGACTTTTGTTTTTTAGTTATGCTGTTCACGCACAAGCAACCGCGCTCGTACATTTTTCTAAAAATACTTTTTTTGGGGGAGGGGGGTTTAGGTGGCCTCATAGCGTGTGTTTTCACGCAATGTTTTCGAATAGAATGCAGTACCTTTTCTACATATTGTGTACTTGGTATAGAAAGCAAAAAATCAATAATACGAGGGTTGTTCAATAAAGAATGATCACAATGCTTTTTGACAGCGCACCTTTACTCAACCTAATAATTTTGGTGGTCCTTCTCAAAACAGTCTCCCCTGAATGCGATGCACTTGTCCCAGCGTTTCTGCCTGTCTTCAAAGACATGCTGGAAACCATTTTTTGAGAGATCCTTCAAAATCGCATCCGCAGGCTTCACCACTGCTTCTGATGATGGATAATGCCTCCCACGAAGGCGTTTCTTCAAGTTATGGAATAGAAAAAAGTCACACGGGCTAAATCCGGACTATAGGGAGGATGAAAGATGCACTTCACGTTGATTTTTGCAAGATATTCAGCAACAACATTGGTAATATGCGGCCACGCATTATCCTGGTGCAGCATCCAGCATGATTCACGGAAATGTGGTCTTTTGCGCCTGATATGGACTTGCAATGTTTTCAGGACACATCCCTGTAGTGTTGTCCAGTTACTGATGTGTGTGCAGGTACAACATGTTCATAAACCATTCCATGGATATCAAAGAATGAGATGACCATAACTTTACCAGCAGAAGCAATCACTTTTCCTTTTTTGGTGGTTGGTGATGGAGGAGATTTCCACACTGAGCTTTGCTGTTTGCTCTCAGGATCAAAATGATGTAGCCAAGCTTCAGCAGCAGTGATTATGTTTGAAAGAACCTCCAGATCTTCCTCTAATATCAACTTTAACTGCATGTTACCTCCATTGCAGCGGTAGGCGATACTGAACATGTCTGAACTTGCCTGGTTCTCTCAGGCGGGAACCAGGAGTACTAACAATGAAACTGCTATGGCGCGTTTGTTTCACATTAAGCTAACAGAATATAATAAGATTGAATTTTAGTGCGAAAGATTATGACCGTTAAAAAATTATGATCATTCTTTATTGAACAGCTCTCGTAAAACAAGATGAAATAAGCAATAAAACAAAACACTGTATTAAATAGATAAAATTAGGGATGGCTCGATACAAGTTTTTCACGAATCTGATAAATCGATACCCAATATTTCGATACTAGATACTATCGTTTCTACTACTAGTTTCAATACAAAATAGTGTTGGGATAACTGTAATGCCACTGAAATTAATTAGTTGCACGTATTTAAAGAGACAAAATTTATATAACGGCCAGTGTACTTATTTTTAAACTCTACATCAGACATTTAAAAGCAATGTGCGTTTTTGAAACAGACCTTTTTTATAGGTTTTTGTTAAAACATACTAGGATTTCTTCTCTTTCGGGGTCAAGTCTACTTTTTTTTTTTGTCATATGTGAGTCCTGCTGTGATAAATAATCTTCCAGAGGAAACTGTTGCAGGTGAAAGACACAAATATTTATCTTTTTTTTTAAGTTTTGGAAATTATGAATTTTTCCCAGTAATCCAGTGCACTAGAAAGATGAGGTGACAAATACCACATACCTGGCAATTTCTGGGGTTTTCCAGTGTTCTACTTGTGGAAATAAATTTTTGTTTATTTTAAAATAAAAATTGCAGAATCACCACCGAGTATCGAAAAACTATCGAGCGAGTTTTCTGAAGTATCGTTCGAAGTCTATGCCATGCAAGTATCGTGGATCCCCTAGATAGAACTATTGGCCATTGTTTATATGCAACTCTATATTTTGAATATAGTTATATTTTGCTACATGTATCACAGTATATAATCAGTCTCGTGTTGTTACTAAATAGTAAATGCGAGTAATGTGGCAGGATTAAGGTTTGTAATAAAATATCAAGTGCATAAATGGTTATTATATATCGGTAAATCATGTAAGTAAAGGCAGCCTTTACGTATTTGTATGATGTTAAACAGTGAATGGAAGACTTCCATCCAAGTAATCTCGGTTTACATATAAGTCATGCATTTTGAAGAGTGATGTCTGGGTATCGAACCATGGATCAGAGTAAAGAAAGCAGGCAGAGCGGCAGACGAGAGGGAAAGTGCGGGTCAGCCGATGAGACAGACCGGAGCAATGCTCGAGGCCGGTTGCTCGGTCCGCCAAGCCGGTTTATTGATCGGAGTGAAGTTGGAAGCATGTAGCACGTGGCCCCGACCAGACAGACAGACAGCAGCCACCCCCACCACCGCCGCCGCCGCCGCCACGCCACTGTCACTATCACCATCACTGTCGCTATCAGTCGGTACACTCCGCTTCCCTTTCAAATGGACCCCCCTTTTCGTCTGGCGGCTGCTCTGCAGAGCTGCTGCAGTACAGCCGTTCCTTGACCTGCCAGGTCTTAGATGTGCAGCTTAACCTCTTCCAATGTATAGGTATATATCCGTTGGGGCTCTTATTTACTTCCCTGGTCATCTACGATTAAATGTGTTCCTCTCTGCATTCATAGAATCTAATCAATATTGCAAACAACTAGCGAACGGGACAAAAATATAAATATTATGAAAAGCATCAAGCAAAGAGCGAAAATGGTCGACGCACCCGATTTAATATCACACAGTCGATGGGTGCGTTTAGTATATCATTGAAATAATAAAAACATTACTCTAAAAGGGTTGCCATATATCTGAAGTGAAAATACAGGGTAAATGCTGAGGAAATCAAAGGTTCTCGGGGTCTGCAAGCTATAAATTTGTTTCTGTTTAAAATTCCCACTAATGTTGACATTATGAACTTATTTATGAACTACCTATGATTTAAGTATATGCTAAAATGTGCATTTTATTTCATTGTTCCTGACAACTCATTCCATTTCATTTTAGCTTTATTTTGTGAAATATATTTTAAAATAAAAAAAAAGTGTTTTAATTCCATAAACAATGTCTCTATGATATTAAAGCCAAGTTTACCGAAAATAATTCAAGAGACCGCGAGTTCGAATCTCGGTCGGAGTAAGTTATTTGGATAAGATTTTTTTCCGGGGTTTTCGCTTATTCTGAAAGATGCATGTCATGTCAATTTCCTTCATCGCCCGATATGACTTAAGGCTGGAGGACATTAATTAAAAAAAAATATTATTGAGACGAATAAAGCAATAGAATATTTCTCATTTCCTGTTTAATATTTCTGGGTGAGAAAACCTCAACAAAAGCATTTGATGGCAACATATTCAAACAGAACACTGCTTTTCAGAATATTCCACCATTTTACACTTACATTAGTACACTGCTTATAATGATGGTATATGTACATTATTTGACAATTGAATATTCATCATTCACTTTTGTAGGCGTAATTCATAGGCAATAGTATAAATGAAGCACTTACGTTACTGGAGCTAAAATAACAATAGAGCCTGGGGATATTCCAGTGAAATAAAATTCCCTTCTTTTTTATAAACTAATGCAGTTTCTGAGACATTTTCAGACAGCTTTCCTTTTCAGCAAAACTGCCACTAAGCTTAACAGATGATGATGCATGTTCAGATATAATGTACTATTTCTTGTTGGTTGACTCAAAAATATCTGTCATTTCTGCCTGGCTGGCCAATCTAAAAGTTGCAAAACTGTAGGAAAAACACTTACACAAGAAGGGCAGTTATTGTAGAAACACATGGTGAAATGTGGGATACTAATTGTCACAGACAGGGAAACAGGACGATCAATAGGAATAGAGTTCATCCATAAAATCTGGAATATCTAACAATCCTGCAACTAATACCTACATAGAGCAGCATCTTGTACGTACATTTTTTGTTTTTCGTTTGTAATTTTACGTCCTCCAACGTTAAGTCATATCGGACGATGAATGGAATGGGTGAAATGATGCTCAAATGAGTCCAGGGTCCATGGAGCTTAGAGTTACCCGACAGTCATTTTTCAGGATAAGGGAAAACACCGGAAAAAACCTTATCTAGGTAACTCACCCTGACCGAGATTCGAACTCGGGACCTCTTGAACGTGAGACAGATACTCTGCCACCACGCTACCGAGGTGGGCAATTGTAAGTACAGAGTTCCTCTTGAACTTATTATTATTATTATTATTATTATTATTATTATTATTATTATTATTATTATTATTATTATTATTATTATTATTATTATTATTATTATTATTATTATTATTATTATTATTATTATTATTATTATTATTATTATTATTATTATTATTATTATTATTATTATTATTATTATTATTATTATTATTATTATTATTATTATTATTATTATTATTATTATTATTGATATTATTATTATTATTATTATTATTATTATTATTGATATTATTATTATTGATATTGTCAAAGTTCAATTAAATATGACAATTTGTTTGGCAGCTTATGTAATCATCATTATTATTGCTAATATTGTTGTTATTGTTGTTATTATTACTTTTTATTTTAACGACTTGGGTGAGTAAGAAGCACCGAGGTCAAAGATAAGACTTGTCTATCACTCAAACTCAGAAAGGGAAGAAAACTTTCGCCTCACCTCAACTCAATCCAAAAGTGACATTTTTCCTAAATAATTTCATTGTGTTTCGTACACTTATTAGAAGGTATGTCATGAAATGTTTAATACATCATATATTTGAAAATGGATTAAATAATGAATACATCGTTTCTTTAATATCAACAAATTGAGATGTACTAAGGAATTATAGCGCACTCTTCGCATAGTGGGCCTTCATATTATAAATATAGGAAAAATGTATTTATCGATTTTTAAATTTACTTTTTAACTCGTTTACGCTAAATGGTCCATTTCTTATGGTTGCCTACCACCAGTATTTATATTAATAACAAACTTCTTACTTCAGTATTAAAATGTTAGCTATCCTCTTTCCATTGGGAAAAGCTGTACTTTAAATTTCATAACTAAGGTAAAGGAGAAATTCCTTTGTGTTTAACACATGGTCCTCTGAATCAGCGGGTTGAACTTTGTATATCTCTTGGACCAATAACTTAAGAAGACAAACTTCCAAGTCAGTCATGATTAGTTGGTAGATGACAACCCTCCGGCAGGGATATGTCAGTCACAAAGTAATTTCTCCTCGACTATAAATAAGAGTATTGAAATGACAAGGCTTTTTTTCGCTGGGAACAATAATACTTTAACGTTTTTATATACTTTATATTATCATTGACAATTTATAAATAAATTGAAGGAAGTTTAATAACTAAATAAGAATATTGCAATTATGTCTTTTTTTCTCTGGAAAATAATCATAATATTTCAACTACTTTTTTCATTTATTACAATAATAATAATAATAATAATAATAATAATAATAATAATAATAATAATAATAATAATAATAATAATAATAATAATAATAATAATAATAATAATAATCATAATAATAATCATAATAATCATAATAATAATCATAATAATCATAATAATAATCATAATAATCATAATAATAATCATAATAATAATCATAATAATAATCATAATAATAATCATAATAATAATCATAATAATAATCATAATAATAATCATAATAATAATCATAATAATCATAATAATAATCATAATCATCATAATCATCATAATCATCGTAATAATAATAATCGTAATAATAATAATAATCGTAATAATAATAATAATCGTAATAATAATGATAATAATGATAATAATGATAATAATGATAATAATGATAATAATGATAATAATGATAATAATGATAATGATAATAATGATAATGATGATAATGATAATGATAATGATAATGATAATGATAATGATAATGATAATGATAATGATAATGATAATGATAATAATAATAATAATAATAATAATAATAATAATAATAATAATAATAATAATAATAATAATAATAATAATAATAATAATAATAATAATAATAATAATAATAATAATAATAATAATAATAATAATAATAATAATAATAATAATCATCATCATCATCGCTGTATTATTTTTAACAAAAAATTATGGACTGCATGATAAGAAGCATTAATTCTATCCCAGCACTTCAGTGTCATAAAATATAAACAAAGCTAAAATTTAAATATCACGTTTTCCTGAGCAATAAAACAAAAGAACCACATTCTTTATCTAGCAATTAAAATTAATGTTGTAGTATTTGAAGATGCCATTGAGCAGTTTTTCATTTTTGGCGCAACCTGAAAGGTTGATATGTCAAAAATAATACAGAGCTTATCATATCGACAACGTGCTGGTTTAATGACCCCTAAAACACCCCTGTTGCAGTTGCTTCAGGCAGATACATGCCCTTACGGCAAGTGTGTCATTTAAGTTTATCACCTGAAGAAATATACAGCAATGCAATGCCTTCTTTGTAATTGGAATGTTATTAGACAATAAAGAAACATTGTAATGTACAACACTGCCATAACCTCCTTCTTTTATTCCATGTCATAAGTAATTATTCCGTAGGCTGTTTGTTTACATTTCTGTCTTTATCGTGCTAATGAGTAACATAACTTGTGTAATGTGCAAGTATTGAGACAATCAACTTCATTAGTCTTAGAAGCTGTTCTGAAATATATTTTATAGACTTTTGAGAAAAAGCTATTCACTAAAGGTTTGACTAAGCTGTACCACATTGGTGTTTAAAGAAATTATAGCATGAATGAAAATTGTTTGATAATATTTATCTGGAAAAAGGCAATGTGTATCTTTAAACAATACCAATTGTTTTAGTACAAGGCTTAATATTGGGTCTTCTTATTTATTGTAATGATTAATGATCTGAGCTATAATTTAGCAGATGTATGTCTTGCACGCTCATGCTATCACTTTAAAGACCAAGAACAAAAGTCTTGATAATTAAACAAGATCTTGATGATTAAACTGTTAATTTTAATTGGGTTTTTGGGCAATGGTTTTCAAATGAATCATAATTTGAATTGAAGGAATGTTAGAAATGAACTAGAAAATGTTAATCTTTTGGGCTTTGATTCTAAACTTTCCTGGAAAGATCATATTAATATAATTTGCAATAAGCTGTCTTGAAATTATCTTTTTAGAACATCTAAATGTTACATTCCAATTATAGTTGAATTAGGAATATTTATTTTTTATTAGTTCAAAGCCATGTTGCATATGGCATTCATTTTTGAGGTACGGGTCAGCAACTTCCTTCGCGGCATGTTAGTGCCTTCCGCTCGAGATAACGTTGTACATTTTTACATCCTCCAATGTTAAGTCATATCGGACGATGAATGAAATCGGTGAAATGATGCTCAAATGGGCCCTGGGTTCATGGAACCTAGAGTTACCAGACATTCGCCTTTAAGGATAAGGGAAAACCCCGGAAAAACCTTATCCAGGTAACTCACCCTAACGGAGATTCGAATTCGGGACCTCTTGGACGTGAGGCAGACACGCTACCATCTACGCTACCGAGGTGGGAGAGATAACGTTGGTACTCCTAAACTTTCCCATTCCGCTGTGACCGACCGGCAGACACATTGTTATTGTTTACAGTACGTCACACATAATCGCCAGCTGTCAGTAGACAAATTGTCATTGTGATGTGAGTATTGATGTGTTTGTAAGGTGAATTGCACACTAAACCCAACAGATATTTTAAACTCGCGGAACGTTATAAATAACCATACGCTCGCGGCAGCCAGTGCTGCCACCAGAATTCCCGTCTCTAGGGGAATCTTGGTTACACAAGAACTGCGGAGCGACATCTTGATGACCCCTCAGTCAAGGAACTCTCAACAATTTCCTCCGCACCCTGCTGTGCCTCACGCTCGAGATAACGTTGGTACTCCTAGATTTTCTCGCCATTTCACACCGACACCGACCGACTGACTGACCGATTCTTTTGTTTACAGCACGTTTATCGCGTGTGATCGTTTGTTGCCACTAGCATAGTAGTATCGATGTATTCACGTGTGCATAAGATTTCAGTAATGTATTCTACAGAGGAACGTGTGTTTCTTGTGGAAAACGTAGTTAAAGAACGTGGAAATTACACAGTGAAAGTGAAACAAAATTTCGCTGCTAGGTTCCCTAAGTCAAAACTACCGCACCGAGATACCGTGCGTGATTTAATAAAAAAATTTCGTGAGACAGGTTCCGTACGCGATGCTGCGAGGAGTGGTACACCGACTGTCTTAACAGAAGATAGAGAGAGAGAGAGAGAGAGAGAGAGAGAGAGAGAGAGAGAGAGAGAGAGAGAGAGAGAGAGAGAGAGAGAGAGAGAGAGAGAGAGAGAGGAAAAAAACTGGCAGATATATAGGATAAAATGCTTAAAAGTCCATAAATATCGATAAACGAATTGGCCCAACAAAGTGATATTTCTTACGGTTCTGCATACAAAGCAATAAAAAAATAGAACTTAGTTTGTATCCATATAACCTGTCAGGCGTCCACGAATTAAAACCACCAGATTACGAGAAAAGAGTGCAATACTGTGAGTGGTTTCAGAGGTTTATTGTGCGCCATGGAATAAACGTATTAAATAGTACATATTTTTTTTTTTTTTTTTTTTTTTTTTTTTTTACCGATGAAGCATGGTTTCATTTATCTGGATGCGTAAATGCACAAAATGAACACATATGTTATACTGAAAATCCAAATGCCATTCAGGAAACTCCTTTACATTCCGAAAAAAATTGCGGTATGGTGCGCGATCTCTCGCTCACGAGTTATTGGGCCAATTTTTTTCAACACCTCTGTAAATTCTGATGTTTACTGTTCGGATATTCTATTCCCGTTTATTGCACTGCTAAATGAGGATGAAGTGAACGGTGCATTTTTTCAGCAAGACAACCCCAGTACTCATACAGCACATCAATCTATGAGGTTGTTCGTAGACATTTTTGGAGAACGACTAATTTCAAAAGGTCTCTGGCCTCCACTATCTCCTGACCTGAGCCCTCCTGATTATTTGCTTTGGGGTACCGCAAAAGCTTCGATTTACAAGAACAATCCCAAAACAATTGATGGATTGAAAACAGCAATTACAGATTACATAACATCTGTAAGAAAGAAACTTTACTTATCGTGTTCCAAAATAAATTAAAGCGATTGAATCTTTGTCTTCAAGAAAATGGTAGATACTTTCAACATCTTCTTTAAACAGGTGAGCTTAATATGAACTACCTTTTCATGTATTACATTATATATACCTAAAATATTTTTAATCTCGCGGAATGTTATAATCTCACGCAGCCAGTACTACTACCTGAATTTCCGTCTCGGGAGTTACACGAGATCTGCGGAGCGACTTTTGGATGATCAGATGGACTCCTCCCGAAAAAAGCCAGTAGATTAATAATGCAGAAATAGAAACATGTGAACGTTGTGGGACTGTACTTATTGTCTACAGCCTTTATATGTTTTATACTTTGACTTATATTGATTCTCATTTACCCAATATAGTTTAAGGTCTGATATACATAAACATCAACAATAGAAATATAGGCACAAATTAGATATTCCTAATTATAGACTTACCCACAGTAAAATGCTTTGTTAATTTTATAACAGACTAACATCTGAAGCCAGAAATTTTAGTATATATTTCCAATTTTAAAAGAAAACCTCTTAGTTGTTTCTAAAACATTAATTTTATATTACTGATGAGTTTCTGGTATAACTGATATACTTTGATTAGCATGTGATCGTTAACATATACGCATATATATTTCCATTTATGTATGACTGTGGAACTCACAGCTCCTTAGTGATCGTCATCATCATCATCATCATCATCATCATCATTGTAATTGTTGTTAAACCAAGTTGGTGTGAGTTATCCATAAGCTCTTTAGAGACAGATGTATACCTTTCATGTGTGTATGGAGGAAAAAGAGATATAAAATACTCTACTCGTTAGCACTGCTCGAGAAAAGTCCACAATACATTGGGATTAAAATGTATAATAAATTGCCACAAACAGTTAGGGAAATCCAAAACCAAAATCTTTTTAAGAAAACAGTCAAAAGTTTATTCACCAACAAAGCATACTATTCAATTCAGGAATACATGGATGATGCACTGTGACCTCAATTGTATCTTAGTGTCTGTTCAAATTTAGGAAAACTATATACTCTAGATATTGTACATAATTAATATTCTCTTGCTTTATTATATTTTGTAACATATTGTATTGTAAATATTGTAGACTTATTTCTGATCTTAAAGTCTAGGTTTAATATTTTGACGAGTCACCAATTTACGAGCACCTGCTCAGCTATGTAAGTGTAATGTGATGAATAAAGCATTGTATTGTATGTTTTAACAAATACAGAATCCAAAAGAACAAAGCAAATATAGATTTGCTAAAATTATTAAAGAATCAATATAAACACTTACCAGAAGTTTTTTAAATTTACGTCCTCCAATGCTAAGTCATATTGGGCGATGAATTAAATGGATGAAGTGATGTTCAAATATGCTACCGAGGCGGGCAGTTAGTGTGTGGTTGAAGATGAAGTGTGTGGTTGAGAATGAAGATAAGGGTCTTCACATACAAGCAAACAACTGATAAGTAAAGGAAGAAAGGTAGTTATGTTCTGTAGTTCTGTTTGGTGTGATTCTACTAATATTTTGGTTGGAAATTGTTACTGCATCCATTTTGGAGTCAACTTCCGAATATTCTCCAGTTCTTCTTTCTCTTACTGCTCTGGACCAATGTTGAGCTGTATGTGCTGTGAGGAAGTCTCCCTGTCTTCATCTTGGTCTGCATCTGTGGCACATTCCTATGCTGGTCCTTCCATGATAGCTTTGTGCATCCATCTTTCATCCTACATCTCTCAGATATGTTCAATCATTTTCACTTTAGTGTAGTGTCTTTATGTGTGACTGTTGTTCATGATCTTCGGGACAGTACTTGGAAATTCTATCTCTATGTTATTGTTAGAATTTTGCTTTCCATCTTTCTTTGGCATACTTGAAATATGTTCAATTGTCTGTTTGCTGACTATGTGTGCCACCCCTATAGTAATGCTAGTTATATGCAGGTTTCCAATACAGTGATCTCAGATTGAAAGCTCCTAGTTGGTGTGAATCATCTGGAATATTTAATGTCATGTCAGCATGATAGCTCAGGGATAGAGTATGGAGCAAAAGATTTGTGGTTCAAATCCTGACTATTGCATTGAATTTTTAAGTTGTAATTCTAACCTCTAAGTTTACCTACACACTGTTTGTGTGTGCTAGAACAATGAACTATTACTGATTGCTGGTTATCTTTACACTTAAACAGGGTAGGTATTAATAATTTTTACTTGGCTGTTTTTTGCAACACCAACTAGTGTGTAATCCATTTTATTGTAAATCTTCATTATGACTGCCTATATATTATAGAATTTAATGTTACAAATTCCTGCATTAAAATCTCCTAGATTTCTAGGCATATCAGCTTTTTTAATTTCATAATATTTTCTAATTTAGTATGGAAATTGTGATTTTCTTCTTCTCATTCTGCTGGAGTAGTCTCCTCAATTCCTTGTAAGCATTGCATTATTTTAATCATTATAATGTATCCTTTAATTTTGTATAATTGATTATAGCATTATTGACTAATTAATCTTTTGTTCTTTCCATTGACGTATCTCATATCAATTACAATGATCAGAGGATGAATAAATAAAATAAACAAAATAAATTCCTATAATTATCTTATATTCTCCTGGAAAGTTTACTGTGGCTTGTATAGTACTTTTAGACCAAAAAGTATAACTGTCAAATGATGACCTAAATCTTTCATGTATCAACATGATTCTAACTTTTGTCCTTGTGTTTTGGCTAGCTCTGCTATAATGCTTCATAATTTAATATTGAGTTTCTTTTAGAACTATATGTTTCTTTTCAGTTTCTGAAATCACTGAAATTTAAATTTCTTTCTCTACTACAATATCTTATTGGTCTAAGTTGCAAACTTCAAAATGTGTTCTTGCTGAAATATTCACAATGTTATACCAATTTAAGTTCAGAAACATTATTGTTGAGTTCTGTACACCACAATTTAAGTAATTAAATTAAGTAATTAAATTCTGCAGATGCTGGCACTGTCGGGGCCGTGGGTCATGGACCGGCTGAGCCATGAAATGGCGGCACGGAGGGACCGCCAGGTGAGGCTTCACTCAGTACAGACAGACCTGGAGTTGGATCTACCACCAAATATTGCTCTTCCTGATGGTGAAGAAGTCCCTTATGGCAGCTCAACTCGTCTTCAGATACGAGACAATGAGCAGGTAAAACGTGATCATATTGTTTGTTTATTAATAGGAAAACAGCTTATATGTTTTTCCATGCCAGAATGCAGCAAATTCTAAGCAAACTCAGGCTTATTATGTATCATTTTTAAACTAGCACATTGCAGCTAAATACTAAGTCTTTTTAAAGACACAGGTTCTTTGTCTTAATTCTTGGTTGTTGCACTTTGATACAAGTATTATAACTACAAAATATAGAAGCAACAAAATCATAATCCTTAAAACTAGAACCAATTTTTAGGCATAAATCAAAATATAGAATTCATAGAAGATGTAAAGACTGGGTTTTCCTGTTTCCTTTGAAGTGGAATATAGCCTGTTATCTATTGTTGTACTTTAAATTGTAGGATTTGATATGTATTTTTAAAAACCCAATTGTTATCTTATGTTAAAAACTTCTTTTTCCCATTACTCAAATATTTTGTCTTTCTATTTTTTCACATCTCAAAATTCTCCCACCTCTCAGAAAGTGGTGTTCTGGACTAATGCCTAGTTGGCACATTTGTAAACCAAAGCATATGAGCCCGCCTCGGTAGTGTGGTGGTAGCATGTCTGCCTCACGTTCAAGAGATCCCGAGTTCGAATCTTGGTTAGGGCGAGTTACCTGGATAAGGTTTTTTCCGGGGTTTGCCCGTCCTGATAGACGAATGTCGGTTAACTCTAAGCTCCATGAACCCTGAACTCATTTGAGCATCATTTCACCAAGTTCACCCATCGTCCGATATGACTTAACGTTGGAGGACGTAAATTACACGCACGCACACACACACACGCGCACACAATAGGGCCCAAATGACCTTGCTGTCGACGGGCCCTAAAACCCCACACACTCACTCACTCACTCACTCACTCACACACACACACACACACACACACACACACACACACACACACACACACACACACACACACACGCACGGATGCACGCACGCACAGACATGCGCACGCACATGCACACGCACACACACACTTAATAAGTGAATTGAGAACCCACCTAGTGTTATATAAGCACTTTGTGATTTGTCTAAAGGCTCTTATTGTATAAATGATACAATTGTTTGTTCTTAATTATATTTTTATTGAGCACAAAGTAAAGCCCTTAATATAATAACCTATTTTTTAAATCCCACCAAAGTTACTTCCATTAAGGACAAGTTCTCAGACTGTTAAAATAGATACAGGGGTTTATCAAGGATTTGTTTTGGGTCCTGTGTTGTGTTTAATAAAGATTAATGACTTGTCTCAAAACATTTTTTGAAATAATAATATTTATAAATGACACATCACTTTTAATGGCTTTTCTTTAAATACATTGATCAGTCAATAGAAACCCCTTTTCAAGTAATTGCTAGATGGTTTTGCAACTAATGGCTTTAAACTCTTAAGAAAACCCAGAGTACTTATTTAACACTTCTGTTGGTGATGTACTCGGAAGTTAAACTTCTGGACATTGGATTCTAAGCTGATTTAGCCTGGTTACATTTCCTATATTAGTGATTTTAGCTGAAGTTGTGCTGTCATACTTAAGTAATTGTAGAAATGCCACAGCACAGCAGGGGCATTTTGGTAATACCCATAGGTTTTCTCTGAATGCTCATGAACACAGCAGGGTACAACAAAATGACTCAACGTACAAAACAAGAAATGTATAAAGTGTTTCCCCGATGAACATAAAAAAGAAAGATATCTGTTATAAACTCAATATCTGTAAATTGAGCATGAATTCAACATATGACATTTGTCCAGTAGTCTGATAAAGAAAATTAAAATTACATAAAAAGAAATACCCAGAGCTGTTGGCATAATAACCCAGTGTAAATAATTATTTATGGTGGGCTGCTAACATTTTAATTAAACAGTTCATATTGATTCTTTATCATATGAAAAATGAACATATGGCTAGAAAATGATGAATGGACATATGAAAATGAACTACTAGAAGACGATGGAAGAAAAAATAATGAATTAAAGACTAATTTAATGGCTATAACATTCTGAAGAAAATGATTTTGGATAGTACCTACTTAAAAGGTCTTAGCTCATATTCAATATTAAATACATACTGGCAATTTAATAGATTAACACTGTCTTCATCTTGGATATGCTTAAAAAGATGCATTCTTCATATAATGGGCTTCAATTTAAATTCAGGATTACAGCATCAATGTAAATTTAAAAAATGTGTCAATAGTCATAACTCCAAAACATTTAGGCCATGCACAAGGAGAAATGAATGAAGAATAAAAAGTGTTAATAATGAAAAAAATAAAAATAAGTCTTTGTACTTGCAATATATGGATTCTTTACCTGACATAATCATTGATCTGTACTACCAAAAAATATTAATGAAGTTTGAAGGTCAGATATGCTCCACTGTGGTACTGTTTTTTGTAAACCCATTTCTAATATTCAGTACTACACATATGGTATGATGACTTCTTTTGTGTCCAATAGGAGCCCAAGAAATAATGCACACTATAAGATGTTTGTAGCAGGACTAGCGCCAAGTTCTATTGGCAGTATTTTTAGTAAATAACTCTGTTTTCACGGTACTTTTTGTTTTTCATGTAAAAATTTATGTGTTACAATAATCAAACCATTACAGTCAATAATTAATTTGTAAACATTGGGGTATTTTGACAGTCACTGAAAAATTCAATGCCACAGCCAGGATTTGAACCATGGATCTCCCGGTCTCCGTCCAGTTGCTCTTAACTATTGAGCTACTTACCCAATGCCTTTAATGCCATGGCAATGAAGTTTTCAGTCTGACTATCCAAATCTTAGCCCACACATGGCTAGTGTGGAAGAAGGATTAAATTTCCATCCATTGGGGTATTTTGTTATACAGTCAACCTTCACTAATTTTATATTTTCACACCTGACCAACACTTGTTTTCCTCAACATTATTCATTGATTCATTGCATTTACATCAATAATTGAACCATCAATTATATCAGTATTCACACTGTCTAAGAAATGTCAGAACTGTAAAGTTTCTTGGAAATCCCATTTGTTAGCTCAAACTGATAAGGTGAGATACATTATTCATTCATTTTGAAAACAGATGCTCAACTGATGCATGTAAGCCGCTATCAACTGAATTATGGGAAGTGGTTGGTTAGTTTTTATTCCTGTTCTCTGTTTACAGAGGTAAATTATGACTTCCTCTACTTAAAATCACATGGGGAGCATATCTGCATTTAATGTACCTTACTGTACTGCATATCTGCTTATCTTGCTTCCCAACAACTGAGAAATTTGATGATATCATGCATCTGTTGAAGATGCTATAGCATGATAACCATTGACCTTAGGAAGCTGGGACTGCATGTGTTGCTAATTATTCCTGATGCTAGAGAAACCAATTTGATGAATCAAACATTCATTTTTGTTACGTAGAAAATGAAGCTAGTTACAGTGAAGCAGTAAATATTTGTAACAAAAGGCTTCACTTATCTTAAGAAAATGGTGTTAATTCTACTTTCATCATCAATCAACAATCCGTTTTTGAAATCGATCTCCATTAAAAAGAAGAATTAACACCATCTTCTTAAGATAAATGAATCCTTTTGTTACAAATATTTATGTAATATTCATTTTTGTGTTTCATTCCAACTTGTACATAGAAATATGTATAATTGCAATGTACTTTTTAATACTAACATTAAAGAAAAATTTCAAGTTAAATGTTATTCCCTTTATTACAGAATTAATTAATTAGAAATCATAGAGAGATTAATTTAAATTTATAAATCACCATTTTCAAATTGTTATAAAATTGATCATAATCAGGTATATTTAGTTAAGACAAAAAGGTAAAGATACAATATTTATACTTAGTACTAAAGATATAATACTTTGAAGAGCTATACATCAAGTTAGTAGCTATACATCAACCTAAATCGGTTGCGCCTTAATTTCGACACGGTCGGTCGCACAGTATCTAGTAGGTGTCACTTTTAACTACTTTTATTGATTTTTTTGTAATGTAGGTAATTATTGTTAAAAAGGTTCATTCAATTGATTATTTATTTTCCTGTTTAATCCTAATAATACTAATGGTAGATTAACACAAACAATAGTTATAAAAAAGGCAGCACATCTTAAAACCTATGAAAGAATAAAACAACTTATTATACCAAAATAGAGCATATAAACAATTTTTACTTATTATAATACATATTAGCTATTTATTTTCTCCTTTTCCCCCTTGTTTTCACACTATCCTATTTTTCCAACTCCAAACTTGCAAAGCACTTACAACATTTTATTCTAAGTCTAATTCTGGATTCATTATGTTTTACCCACTTTTACCCTCTTAACTATATTAAGGCACCTCAAATAATAGGTCCAACTCTGTGTCACTTCCTCTGTGTTCCTCTGTGTTTCTTCTCTTCTCTCAGGTAGAAAGTCATCTGCATCCGTATCAAGGCCTCTTCATATTAGTTGTTCTATATTGACATCATTGCTCTGTAGTACAGCTAGTTCTAAGTCATTTGGGTTGCTTGGACCATTTACCTTGCACATTCCAGACATTGTAGGAAGAATGGGTGGATTCGATTGTGTGGCCTCCAGTGAATGCAAATGCTGAAATCCACAGCATGTATAACACCAATTATAATGACTTAATTGACTTATCAAAAGACCAGTAATAAATACATTGTCAGCCAAGAAGGTAATGAAAGGGGTGGTGTTTCAAACTCAAAAACCTAAAAGCAGTATGGGAAAAACAGACAACTGGTGCTTTCTGGATGCACCACGACCAACAGAGGGTTAATTGCAATTTCTTTCTTGGAAGTGTTGAAAACAGTGTTGTTATGATAAATTAAATATAAAGGGAGTCGATTAATGACACTAAACAACACTTATTTTTAAATTTTTCCAGAACATGTTTCAGAGACTTTGCCTCTATCCTCAGCCGGCTATCGACTGGTTCTCATTGGTGTAGTTGACGATATTTTGTCACAGGTCTCCTCTGGTGGCGGTTCAAGGAACTTGCTGAACAAATCTTTCTGGGGGATGTCGAAATTGAAAACTTTGTTCCTATTTTTCTGAAATGAAGATTTGTTCCCAAGTGGATAGTTCTTGTTTTCCTGATGTATGTTTTAGTAGTTTTGGTTCTGGATTTATGTTGTGTTCCCCCCCCCCCCCCCAAAAAAAAAAAAAATGTGTGGCAACTGCTGATTTTTCTAATTGTTTATATTTTATGTTTCTAAAGTGTTCCTTTGCTCTTGTTTCTAAATTTCTTTTGGTTTTTCCAATATAAATTTGACTACAGTCATTGCATTCAATTTGATATATACCAGATTTTTTGTTAGATGGAATGGCATCTTTGATGTTTGAGCAATGTAGGTTTTTTAAGGAGAAATGGTTGACTGGTGCTAGTTGAATGTTTTGTTTTTTGAAGACTTTTTTGAATTTATCAAAGGCCCATGGATGGTAAGTGAATTTTTTGAAAATCATATTAGTTTCTGTTGCTGAGAGGGTTGTGGTTTCCTTTAGTAGCTTTTTCTTTTTTGCTAAGTTCACTTTTTTGTCCACTAATGATGTGGGAAAGTTTTTTTTTGTGCTATTTCAATTATTTTGTTGTATTCTGTTTTGTATTCTTCTGCTGTGAGAGGGATGTTTACCAGTATGTGTGCTAAACTATTGAAGATTGCCTGTTTGTGGGATCTTGGGTTGTAGCCATTAGCTTTTATGTAGTTGTCTGTCTGTGTTGGTCTTCTGTAAATGCCAAAGTTTAGTCTGTTTTTATTCCTCATTATTTTTAGATCCAAAAATGGTAAATACTCATCTTTTTCTATTTCTACAGTGAAGTTGACGCTTTTTTCTTGGATATTTAAAAGTTTTAGTGCATCACTGATGTGTTTTTTTGGTACTATTAAGGGGGTTAATTGTTTTAATATAAGGATAATTGATCACTTTTAGAAGAGATAAAATACTGTATTTGACTCACTTAACATGTCACTTAAAAATGTTGTAAATACCATTATTTTTTAATGCCTTCGTTGCATATTCATTAGAAAATACTCTCATACTCGGTAAAGATATAATTTTGCATTACGGAATATTTCAAAAACAGCTACAAACAAATTTATTTGACAAAACCTTTGTTATTCTAATGATCTCAACCCCTTTTGTAATAGTTTTTTTTGTCTATCTTTAATAGTTTTCTAATTATACAAATTTCAGTCAAATAATAGAGGTTTTACGAATTATTTACAAAAAGAGCTCAAGGTATAGATTTTGTATTTTATATCACTGTATTAAAAGTATGAGAGTTGACTGATAAATCCCGGGCCTCACAATAAAAGAAAAATTTGAACATTTTTTTTTCTTTATTTCTCAATGTAATCTCCAGAAATGCTAATGCATTTGTCATGTAAGTGTACTAATTTAGTGAAACCAACTCTGTAGTGTGATTTATCATAGTCCTCAAAATAGCTGTTTACCGCATCAATGACCTCCTCGTTGCTGTGAAATCTTCATCCTCCAAGAAATTTGTTGAAGTTCGGGAACAGGTGGTAGTGACTGGGTGCTAGATCTGGTGAATAGGGGGATGTTCAAGTATTTTGAACTTTCATTCGCACACTTTTTCCATTGCAATGACTGAGTGATGGGCCGGAGCATTGTCGTGAAGAAACAAGATTTTTTTCTTTGCCAAATTACGTCTTTCTTTTCACCTCGTCGCAAATGTTGCAGTAAGCTTGCATAGTAGACACCAGTGATTCTGTTACCCTTTTCCAAGTAATCAATAAAAATAATTCCCTATGCATACCAAAAAACACTTGCCATAGCCTTATTAGCTGACAAAATTGACTTTGCCTGTTTTAGAGTTGGTTCACCTGGCACAGTCCACTGTTTTGACTGTGATTTACTTGTGTAGTGATGTATTCAGTTTCTTCCATGGTAATAAGCCATCTTAAAAATTCACTTGGACTTTTACAGTAGAGCTCCAAATTCTTAACAGATACAGTTTTTCTGTGCAACTTTTGATCAGGTATCAATAAATGCAGCACCCAACTTGCACAGATCTTGTAAAAGCCCAAAACATTACCTAAGATATTACCTGCATGTTCTTTCAATATTTTCTCAGCCTCTGCTACCTCAAACAACTTTAATCTGCAATCTTCCAGTACTAAACAATGAAATTTTTCAATGATCTCTGGAGTTGTGACTTCCACAGACCGTCCAGAGCAGCGCTCATCACTAGTGCTCATACGTCCTATTTTAAACTCTGCAGCCCACCTTTTGCATTGTATATGAAGGGGCAGAGCCTTTCAATGTACTGTCCATTTCCTCCTTGATTTCTTTGGTCGTTAACCCTTTCAAATGAAGTATTTAATCACTCAAAGTATAAACTTATTTAATCTTATTTAATCACTGCTTGCTTTTCCAAATCCTCAATTTTCTTGAAACCTCTACACTTGTTTAAAATGCTGTCATTCAAAAAGTAAACAAGCTATTGACCTGTAACTATGGATACAAGTTAGTCTAGAGTTAAACTGTATGATGCTATCCATCAAACTGGCCCAGTGGCACCATCTATATGAGAAGCCTGGGACTTAATCATCCGAACCTCGTACAACATTTGAAACTAGTTAGAACAATTTTGGTGAAAATAGAAGAAAAATATGTTTTCTACGTAAAGGGTAATTTGGGATAAGAGAATTTTCCTTAACATTTATGTGTTGCATCCTTAGAAAATGCTAACCAATTACTAATTCCACTTTTGTTTTTCAGTTATACTGTTAGCTCACACACACTCTCTCTCTTTCCTGAATGCTTTTTTGAGAGGATTTGAGTAGCTCAAAATGTGTATTTCTGGTTAAAACTCTATGTTAAACTTTTGGGTATAACAAAATATTTTGTCTACTTTTTCCAGGTGGATGATAGGAAAATTAAATGAAACCATAGTTCATTTTACTTATAAAGCAGTTGTAATGGATGTTACTGATCATTTTTATAAAGAAGTTTACATTTATAAAACATGAAACTTATGACTGATTTTGTCACTGTTGGCTCTATTGATTTCAGATAAATTTGATAATGCTTGGTACCTTTAAATACATTTTTCTATTAAAAATATCATCACTCACATAAATTGTATGCTTTTTTACATGCACAGGAAAGTGAAATATACCAGAAGTGCATTCGGCCACCTCCCAATCGAACAGTATTTGATGGAGAATCCCCACCACCATATCGGTCGAGCTCAGCAGGAATACTGGGAAATGGAGACTCAGGAGACTGGTCGAGTAGTGGTAGCTGTGGAGGTCTTCGGATGGTGCGGTGCCACAGTGTGTCAAGTGGTTCAGCAAGTGATTCTACTGCTAGCACAGTTACAGCACAGACACCATCTGTTATCGTGCCCACTCGCTCCCGACGCCTATCTGCATTCTCAGATTCTAGTGGAGGGGGAGGTGCACTTTCAAGTCTAACCATGGTCCCATGCAGAGCAGAGCCGAGGCGTCCTACCAAGCCGTCACCACCCCAACGAGGGGCTGTTTGACCTATGTGTGGCCACAATCAGCCATCCCTGTTACCGGGGGCTGAGTGAAGATGTGGCCCTTTTACTCAAAGCTGTGATGATAGCAAAACTTAACATTGTAACAGTAAACACATGCAAGCACATTACAGATGATAATTATTAAAAGTTTTAATGTGGTGAAGCAAGTCCAGCAAGGAATTTCAGTGTACATTTTGTTATGCAAAAGTGCAGCCAGTGTTAAAATCTTATTTACACGGTTTCAGTTGTTATTAATTTCTTGTTTTTAGAGAAATGTGATCCAGCATATAAAAGAGCAGCAGAAAGACAAACCTGCCAGCATTGTCATAAAACAAGGATTTGTTTCAGGACCCTTAATGCCTTAACAGTATACAGTATTTTTGGCTTTACAACATGTCTTGTTTTATCTAGGCTTCAGTACCTTAGTATAAAACAAAATTCTTGCTATGAGCATCACATTATAGCATACAGGAGTCTTACCTCTCCCACATATATACAGTCATACATATGTTCATACATGCATACACATACTTAATACACACATGCATACATGTGAACCTGATAACTCATTAGGAATCAAAATACTTAAACAGCTTTACACAAAACAACTGTTATATACTGTTTGATTTTACTCAGCTTGCACACATTCTGTGATTCTTGGTCTCAACAATAGTTTTAAAATGAGTCAGAAACACTGATTGTGCCAACTGTAGCAAGGAAGCAGAATTGTGTGTGTATGCAAATTTTTTCAGCTAATTTCTTTTGTCCAGCACTTGCTGAAGACAGCAATGTGGAAATATGTGATATCAGTCAAGTATCTCTTCAAATAATAATAATCATAATAAATAATAATTAATAATAAAATAATGAAATGTTTAGTGGTTTTGTAATTTAAGGGAGCAGTGAATTGGTATGTACAACTGGGGCAGTGCTTCTCAACCATGGGTCCAAGGAACACTGCCATTTGTCTTGTTCATATTTCAGGTACCTGAAATTGGTGGTAGCAAGTGTTATGTATTATAATAATATAATTAAGGTTAATTTAAAACATTAACTCATATTTCAAAATTCAATACATTCATAAATTGGGTAAGGTCCATTTTTACTCTGTCATAAGAACACAAAACTATTCCTCATTGTGCATTTGGAACTTTGCAAGCACGATCTCAAGAGAAAATAAAAGAACATGCAAAGAGATACCTTTTGGAAAAAAAAAAAAAAAAACAAATTCTAGTAATTGTACATCATATTTTACATGTACTGTAGGAACAAAGAGATTTAATGATATTTGGTTTTGTATAATTCAAGTCAGTGAACTAATTTCAAGCTTAGGCATCTCTAAATGCATTATGAGGTGTCTGTTGTTTCATTTTTCTAAGGTGGTGCTTCTGTCTATGTTCAATAGTTGTAATGAGTCAGTTTTAAGTTTATGTTGATTATTTTTGCTTTAATTCAGCATACAGTCAAATATGTTTTCATCAGTAACAAAATAAGATTTTAAAGGAAGAAAAAAAAGAATTGTAGATATTGCTTCAGACATTCCTCTGTGTTGACCCATTAAATTATGTTGCAATCATGTAATGAAATATTGCAGTCTTAAGTTATTGAAAAAACTGCACTATAATTAAAATATTTATCTTCATTTTCAAGTGTGTAACAACAGTAACAATTTAAAAATATGATTCAATATAACAATGGAATTAAAAAATGAAGCTGTTTGAACAACATGCAGTTTTAATAAGATAGAGGTATTTTACATATATTAATAACTTATATCTGATTTGAGAAACTTTGCTGCATAAATGATAAGCATAAAAATTGTATCTCATGACACAATTAAAAGGGATAAAACTTTCAAAATGCTGTGAAATATATTAATAGACCTTGAAACCACAAACATCCTCTTTTAATTCTAATATACAATTGAGATGTGAATTCAGTATTAAAGGTGATTAATTAAATGTTTTATATTTTAATTTCATCCTCATGATTATTTTGATTACACTATATTTCATCCCAGTTTCAGATGAACATCTTTCTAAGGTTTAACTTCAGTTATAAATGAATCTGCTGTTTCCATTAGTTCTTATTCAGAAAATTATGTTCCCATACTATTTAAAATGACCAGAAAGTATGAGAACGAAATGGAAAGCAATGTACATAACCCTTAATAACAATAAACAAATATCTGAAACAACTTTTGAGTACTGTTATTATTATAATTTCCAAAAATACCAGATTTTATTTCTGTTATAGTTCATCTCATATTTAATATGCATAATTAACATTTTATTAATAACTATTGAACTATTAAGACATTGAAAAACTAACTGCTAATTGCTTGAGATGCTGCAACATATGTAGTATTATTTTAACACCCTCAAGAAAGTCACATTCAAACAAGAATGCTTGCTGCATGTTAGGGATATAAAACTCTCCATACAAGATGCATTAACAGATCTTTCAAGTCTTATCATATTAAATCCTATTAGTAAACACAAAATTGGCCTATCTTTGTATATTTCGGCACCTGTGAGGTGCTGCAGAGCAGTGTTCAATTAGAAGCATACTGCATAACTGATTTGTTACAACTGGTATACTGCACGAGGCCCACAAATGAGAACCCCTGCCAACCTCTGTAGAGTTCCAATGCAGAAAAATAAAACTTACTGTCAAACAGATATTTAATTAAGGCATTTTTTATTACTGCTGCAATTACATGAACAAGAACTACTTCAAAAAATGAAATAATATACTGACGGAACATTGGTTGCAGAGAGGAGACTTCACAGATGACTTCAGGTCAGTATGTTTAAGCAGTTAACAGTTGCTGAGACACTTGTTCGACCAGAATGCACATGCGTTGCAGATTCTCTAGTTTCCATCTTCAAGCTTCATATTATCCCATGACTGATACTACATGCTCACAATTTTATAATCGGTTCAAGGGTATGAAATTAATAGTAGATACATATGGGACAATTCTGTTGTCCTTTTTGGCTTCTTCAACTGATCCACTAAAAACAGCTGGAAATTTTTGTAGAATTATTTTCTGATGACGTAACATCTCTGTACAGATCAGTCACAACACTGTTACCAGATGTCCAATTGCAAATTTAATTTCTTTAAGTGACTTTCTTGTGCCGAAAATATTATGACTGCCACAGCAACTTCTCATTCTTACAATTAAGAATGTTCTTGCTGCTGTATTTTAGCCAACAACATGACACTTACTTCCCCCACTTTTTATCAGAATCACAAAATATGCACCTTCCTAAAAGTTCATTTAATTTCTTCATGGAAGACCAAGGTATTTTCATTTTAAAAGCACATGATTATTACATGTTGGTAGGACATTAAGAGGTCTGATGTTGTTGATCATATTATAATTAAAAGTGAGTAAGTGCCTTACTTATTTAGGCCAGCATAAAACTAAATTAAACAATTAATAGACTATCATTATTTGATACTACTCTTCTTCAAAACCATTATTATTATTATGTATGATTGTTTACATATGATTAAATTTAATATTTTTATAATGTCTATATAAATAAGAGTGCTGGATTCAGTTTTTAAATTTCAGTTAGAGATCTCATGTAGACCTTTTGCTCCACTGCCTCCAGGAATCAGCTACAGCTCTGTTGTGTTCATATGTAAAATGACTTCTCCATGTGCAGCATAGATAAGGTACACTTGTTTACAAACAGCTTTCCTCCTGGCCAAGATGTATCATAAAACCAACAGTATTAAGAGTATAATTAAGATTTGATAATAAAGTTTGAGATACATGATGATACATGATGAGATCCAGCAGAGGAAGTACAACAACTAAATTGTGTATGAATTCATGTATTTTTTCACCTGGTACAGATATTGTGGACTTGGTAATAACTTACACAAATGGCTACAGAGCAGTGACCTTATAATTAAGAAATTAGATGAGCCCTCCAAAGAACAAGACATTTCATACCCTAAGAATAAAGATACCAAACCAAGAAGTTTGGCTGATAGTCCTAGCAGTGAATGCCTGGTATTACATGTGATCTGCAGTAGCTTTATTAGCCAAGAAACTTGCCATCTGAGTTGCAGGGGAAGATTACTGCATGTCTAGAAAAAAAGAATGCAGATGAATATTTACCATTATCATTAGATGAATATTTTCCATACTTTCAATTTTAGATGTAGTGGAAGCCCTTTTTTTTTCCCCATTTATACCCCACCTTTAACTGCTATGGTCATATTGGTGGCATTCTCCTTTGGAACATGTCGAAGGTTTTAACTTTTTTTTTTAACTATTGGATCACGCACACATTCACACTCTCATTCATACTTCCAGACTCTGGGGAAGATGAGGAATTACCTTGGTCGGAGAAAAATCCCCACCCCCACTGCTGGGAATTGAAACAAGGACCCCTTGCATGACAGGCATGTGCTCTGCCAACTGAGCTACTGGGCCAGCCATAGTGGAAGTTCTCAAGTTGCATTTACAATAGTAGGGAAGGACCAGTGAATAAACATTTAAATGAATTTGGAGGACTAATAAAGAGTTAGGAGACTAATGATAAAGGCATTAGAAAGAAGAGAAGGTGTGATGGATTTATATCTACTGCCAATGATAGTATCTTTAGGTGCTACTAATGCCTTAACATCTAAAGATAAAAAAAGAAAGAAGGGGGAATTTGATTTACAAAAAGAGCACAGAATAGCTAAGTGGAGTTTAATTTTAAGTAACAGATTCCATTGTGATGACAAATTGAAATTCCTTGTTCCTTGCATGATCAGAGAAGAAACTGAATAGTGACCTCACTTGGAAATTTAAATATGAATGCCTGAGAAAAACTGTCATGACATAAATTCTGTGCTTTAACAAAATCAATGTTTTTTGTATACCGTGATTTTGTGAATTTCTTAGTTTACCAGCTATGCAAAAACTATTTAGAGGATTTCACATGCAATTTGCAGAAAATTCTAGATTTGCATTTTAGTCGTTATGCAAGTATTGTAAACAAGTGGTATATCAAAATCTTCAAACTCATTTTTAAGAAAATAAAATTTTTTCATAATCAAGTTTACTTTGATATGGAGGATATCTTGAAAATCTTTATTCTTCACATCCTTGGAAGATATTTACTTTAAATATCAAGATTGGGTTTGATAAACTTTGTTTTGACTTATGCTGTTTACACACAGAGAGACATTTTTTGTATTCTGGAAGTCTCAAAACATGCAGGCGAATCTTGGTTTTAAATTGTTGGCTGAAATGTAGTACTATTCTACTTACAGTAGGTAAGTAGTAGAGAAGGTTCCCTTGTCTAATGAACCCATTAAGGAAGAGTGCATATCCCAGTGAAAACTTTGACTAACTCTAACATTCACATGTAATTTAAATGTTTAAACATACCACACTATAGAGATACATAATAATAATATTTATTAGCTTATACACTTAGTGACAAGTTTCAAGCCTTGTCTATAAAAAAATTTCAAAACCTAAATAGTCGCATATATTCTGAGTAGGGCCTCTTAAAGGATTACTTACAGTTTGCAATAAAGACTTAGCCAACATAATACCAAATGAAATTAATCTTTAAATACTTCATTTAATGAGTTAACATGCGTTAGCATACATGGCAGTATACCTACCAGCATCAATAAACCCCTTACAGAGATCAAGTAAATATTCTGATTGGCTTTAGAAAATTACATTCAAAGAAATCAGAGTTGCTTTCACTTCACCTCTTCTTGTCATTCGACAAAAAGAAAATTTATTTTTCAAGTTCTATACATGTTGAATAAAAATACACGTTTTAGCACCGTTCACTGACATTTCATAGACTTTACAAAATAGGATTGAGCTATATGTTAAAAATATGTCACAGAATTATTTCACTAATTTATTCAATTATGCTTCTAATCCTGTTGATTTCTTTGGCATGGTGAAAGCACTTTTTAGTAAATGCTCATAAGAAATCACCAAATAGTGTCATACTATTTGTATAAAGTACTAAGCAGGTCAACAATATCCCTCCATCCTTTCCACACTCCGACATTCAAAGTGCTTACAATGAGACAATAGCTTAAGAAAAAGATGGGTGCATTAATTGCATTACTTGTTTTAGGTTCAGTGAAAGTCTTGAATGATTATGTTTGGTTCCACAAAACCCCCTACTGTCATTCAAGAACCAGTCAGCCTTCTAAACATTTCCAGGAACAAGTTTTGGTTTACCAAATGCTAGTGAAAATATGAAAGAATTTTTAGATACAGAGTGAAAGTAAGGTGCAATACATTCAGAAAATTTTGTCAGCAGCCATATGTATATTCAAATTTTTAATATAATGTACCTTAATGATATTTTGGAAAATTAAACTAATGGGCATCAAACATGAAAATAGGCAAAATTATCTTTCACTGCACAATCCTAATACTATGATATTAACTTACGTTAAGACTATTTTACAAGTATATAGACACTGCCTAATATCCAATCTCTGTACATGATTAAAACCTCTACCTTGAAACAAATGATAAATATGATAAATCTGCATATTTTAGGAAATGAAGGATTCCAATAGATATTAAATAGCATTAATTGATGGAAATTAATTGTTTTCCACACTAGCTGTGTATAGGCTAAATTTTTGGATAGATAGAGTCAAACTGAAAAATTTATTGCCATGGCCGGGATTTGAACCATGGATCTTCTGGTCTCCATCTGTACTTTTCTTGTTCAGTGGTTTTGGGCCTGAAACCAAAAGAGATTGAAGCTAACTCAATAAAGTTATCAATGATTTAATTCTCTTAAATGGGGCATCAGTGTGTGCAGTTTCTCTTGTAAAGTAACATTGATAATAGTCATGTTATGTTCGAAAGGAATTTTAACTGTTGCAATGAGTGTGAGGCTGTCTTTTTCACAATCTGAATCTATCTTTACATCTGGATTGTGAAGGATACTGTGTTGCACTCTTGAATCATGAGACATTCTATCCAATTCCAAACATTGATCTGATAATAGCCTATTTCATTGTACTACCAAGAGGCATATGCAGTTACTGAAAATTCCTTCTGGTATATATGAGGTTGCTGATATGAATTTATCAAAACTAAACTTGAATTGAGTGATGAATCTTCTTCATTTATCCGAATGATAATACATTGATGGCAGAGATTAGATGCTCTTTTAGAATTTATTTCTCAAGAGTGAGATACATTCTATTTATTCTATTTCACTGAAAACCATATACAATAACTAATGTATTATGTGGACTGAGCACAATGGCTCAGGTGGTTTTGTCTGTGGTCTGCATTTGGGAGGTCTGGGTTTGATTCCCATGGCCAGCTTACCTGACCCAAGGGTTTTTGTGGGATTTTCCCAGGTCACCAAGCGAATGCCGGGTAGGTTAATTACATCCTCCAAATTTCCTGTCCATTCATTTCATCTCCATCATTTCACATCATCTCTCATCTGGTTCCCTTTCAGGTTAGAGGTATCAGAGGGAGTCTTGGCGCTGTATGACAGGATGATATGCCTCTAGTGAACACTTCCTTCTACGATAGGTCAGGCTCCAGAATGGCCTTGTGGGTCATTTCAGGACCATGGTGAATGGGATGCCTGTTGTACTAGCCTACTGGGGAATTAACAACTGGTCAATATTAGGGACCCTGCCGTCTGCACTGTCATGAGTCCTTGGTTTGGCCGCCCTCTGTCTCCTTTCTCCTCATCCTTCCTCCCAGTAATGCCCCACTTGGGGCATAGGCATAATAGATGACTGGTCACAATGCTGAGTCACCTCCATACGAATCTCTCCTATCCTAATGTGAGTATGGTGATATATTAAAATGAGCATCATATGAGTCGAATGCATATTTTTCATTGATGGCAATAGTGGAGTATGAGTGATTCCCTGTTGTTCCTCATGGATATCTGTTTATTACTGATACAATTTCATACATCAAAAAAATGCTTCTGGTGGTCAACCAGAATGACAAAGTGATGACTCCAGGAACAAAGTAGTCAGAGTAAGACCTCCTCACAACAAACAGGAATAAACTGTAAAAAGAGAGATTCCCTTATAAGATCCTTCTCTATAAATTGACTCACTCTCGATTTTCAACTTGCAAGGAATTAATATCATCTAATCCAAGCTTCTTGAGAACTTAGGCTGCATTGTGCTACAATGGATATTCTAAATCTGAGTGCTTTTTGTACCTTTGAGACAAGATGCTAGAGAACACATCTTTCCATCCTACAAATCATTGGCTCTAGATTTAAATGACAAGTTTAAGATTCCGTGCTGCCTAAAAGAACATATCTTTACACCGAAGGAACCATTACAAAACTTAATGCAGAGCTTATTGCTATTAAGCCTACCAATAACACAATTTCTTTCATGCTTGATGAAACTTGTCTAGCTTGAATGACCCAGCTACAGACAGATTAGCAATTGAAACTTCATTGACTAAGAAATTATGCTGCTTTCAATGCTATGGAATTCAATCATCTATTGAATGCTGGTGTAGATGTTGACATTGCACATTCTATAGATGGAGTCCCAGTGTTACAGTTCCTCTCTTGATGCTTTATTAATGATTACAAATCACTTATTCTCAACAAGATTGAGTTAGTTCTCATCAGATCAAAGGATTCCAAAACTGTATTCTAGTTCACTAGGAGAGAGGAAGTTGTTAAACTAGTTAGAATAATGAGGGTACTTACTATTTGACTTTCTGATCTAAAGGATAGGAATTCTAGAATAATGAATCCTCGTGTACCTCTGGTAAGATCATTCTGGTGGAATGTTACAACAGCATTGATGCCATGTTTTGTTATAGCAGAAGTTCAAGTTGCAAGATAAAATTGTACAATTAAAATTTGTTCTTAATTTAATCATGATAATATTACTAATTCAAAGTTTTTTCTCAAAAGTGAATATTACCCATATATCAAATTTAGGTTTTAGAAAATCAAAGTTTTGGATCACTGTATGATTTTCTTTTCTGTTCACCACTATTCGTAACTGACTGTCCACATTAACCTGAAGAAATTGTTAAAGGAGCTGTTAACACAAGGATTGAGATTTCAGGATCACATAATTTACCTGCACCAACAACTTTATTCTGCTTAGCATTGCATAACAGTTATATGCTTATAAACTAGTATCTCATGTGACGCAGACAATTATCTAATGTTATGTGTAATGAAAGGATTTATGAAATAAAGAGAAATTATATTCTTAAAATTGTTCATTTTATTGATCCCTTCTACATTTCCTTCATCCTCTTCTTTCATATGTATACATTAAGCATCTCTTCTCCGTCCTGGTAGTAGGTGAAGTTCCCTCACAAATGACAACACTAGTTATGCTAAACACTTTTTATTTTGTCTTAAGAAGTTAGCAAGCACTTATGCTACACTTAAGTAAAAGTTTTACACATCCAGAAAAACTTGGTTGGTCCATAGAGATTAACAGCACTAATGTTCACCTAAGTCATTGTAGCACACACTTAGGGCAACACAACATGCTCTGAACCACACTGCAATGCACTACACTAGCCCATCAAGTCTTGATAACCTTATAACTCCCACTAACCAACTTAATTGACTTTCGACTGGCACTCAGCATTCCATTTTATAGGTATTGACTTTTCACTGGCACTCAACATTCCATTTTATATATCCGGCAATTGCTCTACAAATCAGAGGCTTCTTGAACAGGATTGTTCCTGAAAATGACTGAGTGGAAGCTCTGGAAATGTCCAGAAGCACTCAAAAGCCATGGTACTTTCTAGCTTTTGTTAGGTACTACCAAATGGCTTGTGACCTTCTTATTGCCTGTAACTATTTCACGGCCAGGGTGACAATAAGTTTTAATAACCCTATAGAATATTCAAATGATGAAGATAGATAGATAGATAGTTTTATTCACCTTAGGAATATACAATATTCATGGCTTCGTCAAATTTGTACCCATAAGAATAATACATTTCTTATGAGTAATACAATTATGAATAATACAATAGTAATTAAATAATACAATAGTGATTAAAGTAATGCAGTAGTAATTAACAGAGTAATAATACAAATAGTAATTAAGAATAAGGCAACTTAGGTCACATAATAGTTTAATGTATTACATTTTTAAGAACTAGGCTGTAAGAGACATAATTTTTACCAAAAAAAAATCAATATTTACTTTATTATTTAATTTTACTTCTTAGAAACTCATCTGTTGTCTGTGACATTACTTTTAGTAAGATATTTTTTACAGCTTTTCTGAATATTACAAGTATCACCTCCAAAGTTGCACAGGTATTTATTCACAAACATCATTTTAGGAAGCATTGATATGTTGATCATGTTTTAAGTATTCTTCCACTGAATAATAGCAACCTTCTCTTAAAAATGATTTTACAGACAGTTTAAACCTTTTTTCCAATGTTATACTTTTAATGCCATCGGGTAGTTTGTTATATAATAATACTGCTTTATGTTCGAAGCTATGTGTGAATAAAGTTGTATTGTGGCTTATAATGCGTAGATCTGTTTTACTTCTTGTATTATGTATATGTATCTGCGAACTTGTTTCAAACTGAGCAAGTACAATTCTTGTCCTAACTAGAGCTTCATATATATACACACAGGGTAATGGAAGTATTTTTAGTAGTTTAAAATATGGTTTACAGCTGGTGGTGAAAGGAATATTTACTATATAACGAATTGCCCTTTTCTGCAGTCTAAATATTTTTGATACATCTTTAGCATTTCCCCAGCTAAGTATACCATAAGACATTACAGAATGAAAATAAGCAAAATAAATAATTCTCAACACATTTGTGTTTACAGACTCTCTCATTGATTTAATAGCGAATGTGATTCTGCTTAGTTTCAATTCTAGTTGCTGAATTTGTTTTTCCCATTTTAAATGTTCATCTAACCATATTCCTAGAAATTTGGTATTTGATTCATAGAGTAGTGATTTATTCCCTAAATATATACTTGGGAACTGAGCAGTGTTATTTAGTTTGTGGTGAAAGCCTATAGCTACTGATTTTTCTTCATTTATTTTTAGCTTATTTTTTAAAAACCAATTGACAATTTTTGTATTAAAAGTATTATTATAGCTTAATACCTCATTCGAGGTTTTCCCAGTCATTAATATGCTGGTATCATCAGCAAAGAGTGTCAAATTGATGTTCTCGCCCGTTTTATTTAAACCTAGACCTAAATCATTAATATATAAGAGAAATAAAAATGGGCCCAATATTGAACCCTGGGGCACACCTTGCTGTACTATTTTCTCTGAAGATGTTTTACTTTGAATTAAACCTAAGTTTTTATCTACATAGTCTAGCTGTACAAATTGACGTCTATGTTCCAGATATGATCTGAACCATTCGTAACATATTTCTCTAATACCAACTGTATGCAACTTATCCAGTAGAATGCTATGGTCTACAAGATCAAATGCCTTTGTGAGATCAAGGAAAATACCCACAGGACACTCTTTCCTATCTAGTGCCCTATACACATTCTCTAAGAATTTGGTCGATGCCGAGGTAGTGCAACTCCCTTTCCGAAAGCCATGCTGACATTGTGTTAAGATATTATATTTTTCGCAAAAGGAAACTAGTCGTTTATGCATAATTTTTTCTATCACTTTTGAAAATACAGATAAGATAGATATTGGTCTATAGTTGTTCATTATTTCTGTCGAACCTTTTTTTGAATAGTGGCTAAAAAGAATAAAGAGGAATATGTGGAACTATTGCAGAATATGCATACCATGATAAGAATATAAAGACACAAATCAAGAGAAAGTGATAATGTAACATATAACGAAGAGAGTGAGGTAATAGGGAATAAGATCTCAAAAGGCAAAAAGCCTACCAATAAAATATTATAACTATGCAATTTATGCCAATTTCTGTAATCAAATGTTCCAGAAAGCTATGAAGAAGTATCAATAGTATCTGATCAATTAATGGAAAAAGGTGAAGGGTACATTCTGATGTTTCCTATGCAGCAGATTATTTGAGTTGTTTTTTATGTGCATATGATATTCATTACAAAGATGGATTGTGGGAGTTGAAATTTTCTTAATATACAAAAAGTTATGGATTAAATTATAGTGGAAAATTGAATCTGCATGTTATTGATTGGGCAGCACATATATCTGTTAGAAAGTCTACAAGTGGTATGGTAATTAAGTCTTCAAAAATATATAATGTTGAAATCACTTAACCAGAAGATAGTGTCAAGAACATCTACATATGCAAATACTATACACTAGTTGATTGTGTATAAGTGTATAAAGTAAGTAGTGCTATCTATAAGGGATCTTTTGGCTAACAGTGATGTGAAATGAAACAACAGTGTGACAATCTATGAAGATAATAGAAGTGCAGTTGCATGGCTAAGAATGGTAAATTTTGGAAGAATCTTAACCAAGTAGATATTAGTTATTTTTTGTGTTATTATAAGAAAATAAATGTGTAATTTATGTACCAAAGACTTCAGCTGATGATCAAATTGCTGATATTTTGTCAAGTTAATGTCATTGTCAAAGTCCTTATTTTGTCAATTTCATTGTATGTCACAGTCTGGACTCTAACCATCTTCTGGTGCATTTCAAGATCTGTGACTCGCTCGCGGCCAGTGCTACTGGTCCGCCGACATGAGCAGAAACAAACTGGACAGTCTACACTGGTCTACACACTTTATATGCACAAGATGACGTAACCTGAAATGTCATACCATAGCAAATCGGATATAGACGTTGCTATTGACACCACCTCGCTGCACACTGCCAAAAGAAGCACTACCGTACACACCACCAGTCCACCCAGTTTTTGCATGTGCCTAAGGTGGAGCAGCTCATTTCACGGCGCAGGTGCTTGACGAGACTGTGGCGGTACACCTGTCGTCACCACAAATATAAAATGCTAGCAAAATGGCTAAGCAACATCATTTGGTACCAAATTAAACTCAAAATTGAACAGAAGGAAAACCAGATCTCCTTGAACATCAGCGGCCCTCCTGAGAGGCTCCACTTTCAACTAGCTTGCACTTCTCCTCTAAGGAGAAAGCCGAGGTGTTTGCTGACTGCAAGACTGATTCAGTGAAAATGCAGCAATAAACTCCGACCTAGAAAGGGAAGTAAACAAATTGGGTGGCGCAGAAGCACGGACATCTCCCCCTTACAACACCGCAGGAAGTTTACAAGCTCATTAGGAAATTACCTAATAAGCCCGGACAGGGTGACTAATTAGGAAATAAAACACCTCCCTAGAATAGCCCTAGTGCAACTCGCAACAATTTTCAACTCCTGTTTGCAGCATACTTGGAAATACTTGGATATATTACTTGGAAATGAGCCAAGGTGATAATATTTCCGAAGCAGGAGAAAAGGACCAGGCTACCTCAAAATTACCGCCCCATTAGTCTCCCGTCTACTAATGACAAATTGTTCGAAAAATCATACTTTTTCGATTGCAGAAACAAGTCTTGGATCATGAACTCTGAAATTCTCAGTTTGGTTCTAGAAAAGGACATTCTACAGAACTTAAGCTTCTCAGACTCGCAGATGGCATCACCATGACGCTGTCACGCACCATGAACTGGTCTATCCACCTATAAAATACCGCAAAACAAAGGGCAGCAGCTATTTAAGTTATGGCCCCATATTCAGGAGCAAACAGTTGCAGCTAAAGACAAACCTGAGCTGTAAGTCTTTCGTCTTGTTGGTGGTCCTGTACGCTTGTGTGGCCTGGGCCAGTGCCTCAAAATCCACCCTTCAATACATCCAAACCACCCGAAACCTTTCCCTAAGAAAAGTTCCTATAAGTTCTCTTCCTTATCACAAACGCAAACCTCCACGCCGATAGTAACTTCCCTACCATACAAAAGGCCGTCCTCAAACGGGCCTGGGCGCACATTAACCAACATAACAACCCCGTTATTTACAACTTGGTAGAGGTAAACCGAGGCATCGCAAACATGCCAGGATAAAGATATTACAAATGACGGTGGGTCGCCAAATTTACGCGCCGAGCATGCCCCGGGCTAGTTCCACATACTACTACGGCAGAGTCTCCGCTCACGGCACCAGAGAGGCACCCGCCCTACAAACTGCCGCCCAGTCTAACTGCGAATTGTAAATAATGTAAAAAATGTGTATATAGTGAATAAGTGTGTGTGTGTGTGTGTGTGTGTGTGTGTGTGTGTGTGTGTGTGTGTGTGTGTGTGCGTGTGTGTGCGTGGGCGCGCGCGCGTACGCGTGAGTATGTGGATGGGAGCGAGATAAGCGCAATGTATTTAGCATACAAAGTTTCCGACCTCAACATGAAGATGGCAGCACTCGTAAATAAAAGCTAGTGAGTTTCGTTGTTCATCTGTTGACAGTTACTCACCAAAGTTTCAACCATTTTGGACGCTCAGTTGTTATGTAACAGTCATTTGAATGAGCTAATGTGAGTGTTTTTATGAAAATGAACAAAATCGAGTATCGAGCTGTCATTAAATATTTGTTTTTGAAAGGCAGTACGCCTACTCAAATCAAAGATGAGTTGGATTCTGTGTATGGATCATCATTTACCACAGTGAAATTTGGAAAGCTGAATTTAAACGTGGTCGTAAGAGCTTGGGAGACTATGAACGTTCGGACAACCAAAACTGCAACTACTGACGAAAACATCACCAAAGTTCACCAAATGGTGCTAGACGACCGCCGAATTAAAGTGAAGGAGATAGCAGAGGCTATGAACATGTCAAAAGAACGTGTTTGTCACATATTAAATCAACATTTAGACATCGAAAAAGCCTGTCCGCACGTTGGGTACCGCGTTTGCTCACGTTAGACAAAAAATGTGTTCGAATGAACATTTCCAACGCTCTGTTGGCGCAGTTTAGGCGCAATAAATCCGAGTTTTGGCGCCGATTAATTACTGTAGATGAAACTTGATACACCATTATATGCCCGAAACAAAAATACAGTCCAAACAGTGGACTGCAAAAAGGGGACCTGCTCAAAAAAAAAAAAAAAAAAACTGTTTTTTTGGCTGGGAAAGTGATGGGACTGTTTTTTTTTTTGGATAGTCATGGTGTTATTTTAATATATTATCTTCAGAAAGGAAAAACCATTACAGGTGCATACTACGTATCATTACTTGATAAGCTGAAGGCTTGCGGGAAAACTAGCCACATTTGCAGAAAAGGAAAATGCTGTTTCACCATGCCAATACAATGGTGAAAATCCACGAATTACGATTTGAACTGCTTGACCATCCGCCTTACTCACCAGATCTAGCCCAAAGCGACTTATTATTATTATTATTTTTTTTTTTTTTGTTTTTTTTTTGTTTTTGTTCCCTCATCTGAAAATTGCGATTGGAGGACAAAGATTTTCGTCAAATGAAGAGGCAATCCTCTTCGTGAACAATGATTTTGCAGACACAAACGCCGACTACTATTTGGGCGGGTTACAGAGATGGGAGCATCGCTGGGAGAAGTGTGTAGAGTTACAAGGAGACTATGTTGGAAGAAAAAAAAAAAAAATCTGAAAAAATGTCTTGTATGTTTATGAGGTCGGAAACTTTTCAGACCACCTATGTATATAAACCACAAAAAAAAAAAAAACAACAAACAAAAACTATATGAACTCCCAGCTCAAAGACTAAAACACAACATAAAATTAACGAGACAAAACAGTTCTCAAAGATCGAAATAAGCCCGTTGAATGAGTTCTCATTAAAATCCTAATGTCTATCTAATCGTCAACATAGTAAATTATAAAACAATGATGTATATAAGCTGTAAGCCGGACCCTACTGTACTGGCACCAGGCAAAATGTTCTCACTATATAAAACTGAAAACAGTGTGAGCTTTGTCAAATTTGTCAATTATTGTCAATTGTCATCATTGTCAAATTTCAACTGGAGTAGTACTTTCCGAAAAGAACTGTCACTGACTACGACATGTGGGAGAAAGAGGATTGGCTTTGTTCAATAGAACAATTCAATATGATGCCGGCATTTGACAATGCTATTAATAAAAATGGATATATGCGTGACTTTCTTTCGGAAATCGCAAAAAAAAAAAAAAAAAAAGTATTTTAAACTGTACTAATTCTGCTTACAGTAATATGAAGTTGAAACTTTATCCATCTTTTTCTCTTATTTTTGGTATATCTCAATTAACATAACTTGATGTTTTGCCGGGTAGATGAATGCCGGATAACTTATGTTCTATCAACCCTGGGCTCATTCCAGCGTATTTCACTTATTTTATTCATTGTACGATATGACTTAACGTTGGAGTACATAAGTAAAAAATGAATAATAATAAAAAATAATCTTTGCTGTTCAGAGGCACGGATTAATAATTAATGCTTAGAAGCAAACCAATTAGAGAGCTAGTGCAACGTCTCTCGGCTCCGCTAATTGTTTGTCAGTGATAAAAAGCAGGTTGATGTTCTGTGTTTTACGCTAGGCTGAATTGTACTTTGTTTTGTCTGGTGCTGTCACAAGAGGTGTGTTTGCCGCTCTATGTTTAGTGTTCTGTGGTCGCAAGAAGCCTGTGTTACGAAGTTCAAAACACAAGTTTTCTGCAAAATAAATAAATAAATACAAAACTGGCACTGCATATGTGCAAATAATGGATACTTTTAAATTCAGGCAGCAAATGTGTAATTTGTAGACTCTAAAATTGTGTATAAAGTCAAATATGAATTGCGAATGTGTAGTATTGCGTTTAAGTAAATGTGAGTTCTGTCAAGCTGAGTAACGAAGAGTCCCCAAAAATTTCAACCATGTGGAAATGGCAGATTTCTACGGAAATTTGGCAAAACAAGTGGGAAGCGAGGATGACTCTGAAGTATCTGACGTGGATCCTGCCGAGCTAGCTAAATTTGTTGAGGTTAGCTGCTCACTATTAAAATTTCATACATTTGTTTCGCATGAAACTTATGTTAAGGGAAATGCTTAATTGGAGCGCTACAACTATACTGCTAATCCTTTCTGTACGTGTGTAAGCTGAAGTGGGAAAGAGGAATCAGAAGGTGCCTTAAGAACAACATATTTTACCTTTTGGCACTCCCTGTTGTGATAGGAAATTATCTTCTGGGGTGATTCAGCACACAGCAAATGCTATTAAAGAAAGGGTCCTATTATTTGTGGCGTGGGGCTCAGTCATTCTTGTAGGTTTTTATTTAAAACCCCAAAAGTCCTTACAGATAATTATAACTTCACAACAAACCCTGATGTGTATGATCATAATATGAAGAAATCAGGCGATCTGCATAGACCAGCAAATAAAACCGTTCTAAAAAGTAGTAGTTATTGTGCAATAAAAATTCAAACACTTTCCATGCTACCTGAAACTATTGGGTAATCCTAATCAGCCTAAAATCTTCAAGAAAGGTTCAAAGTTTATATATATATATATATTGTCCATCACAAATCGCACTTTGCAGTGCGCCCGGTTTCGATCCCAGGTGACTGCAAAGTGAGATTTGTGATGGACAACTTGGCACAGGGGCAGGTTTTCTCTGGGATCTCCAATTTTCCCCCTCCATCTCATTCCACCGGTGCTCCATCTTTAGCCATGTAGTAAAAGCAGTCGTTAAACCTACACACACAACAGCTAAATAGAGCAGATTGCATGCAGCAGTGATTTGATAATTTATTTTACTCATCTTATTATTTATTATTGTGTGGGAACAATCACCTGTCACTGTTGGGCCTTATAAATGAAAAATTGTAACTTACGCTTCCACATGTTTGAGGAAGGATCATTCTCTTTAAAGTTTGTACCATATGTGCCTGTTACATCAGCTTCCTGGAAATGACTTGCTTGAATTTTAAGGACTGTATGGCTTAACTCCAACATATTATATGTGCAATATTGAGATTCTACAACATTACATTTATCTAAAAGTTGCAAAGATATAATTGTCACAACCTCCTCCATGACAGGAACCATAGCTGTTCACAGATGATGAGGAATAGGAAGGAACCAAGAAAACACAAACTCACATTGAGACGCAAATTCAGAGAGCCAATTCATCGCTGCTGTACGAGGCAAATAAAAGTTTGTGGAGCACATCAGAATACACTGTACAAGAGACAGAGTATTGTAAAAGTTTGTACAGCTAGCATTAATGAAAAGGAATCGGAGCATTGTTGATATACTGGAGACAATATAACTTAAATCATGTCAAATTTAAAGGGAGTTGATTAATGACACTAAACAACACTTACTTTTAAAAGTAAGTGTTGTTTAGTGTCATTAATTGACTCCCTTTAAATTTAATTTATCATAACAACACTGTTTTCAACACTTCCAAGAAAGGAATTTAAATCATGTCATTAAGTAAAATAAATCTGGAGTCATGATTTCTCCCATACTCATTATACCATATCATTGAATTTGTGAAGTGAAGCAATGGGCTGAGCAATGTAGGCCCACCTTCATGAGCCTGTGAATTCTTATGAGCATACTATGTGCATAATCTCAAAGCATAAAGGTGTAATACCCTTTGTCAATGGCCAATGTGCAAATGTTCCACATTCCATGCCAACAAGAAAATACCAGAAGGGAAATGAGCTCCTTCAGCATGGATGTGAGGAAGAGAATGGTGGTGCCAGGGACCAGGAGGTGTATCCTTTAAACAAGAGCACTGCCTGAAGCATCTGGAGAGGGCTGTTTGCCATGCTGAGTACCCATGTGGATAAGAAGGAAGCTGACATATTGCATAAACAATGATGGTCTCAGGAAAAACAAATAATAGAACCTAGAATAGGGGCCCATTATTCACAGGAGCACTGCAATGCATGCCATGTAAGGCAACAAAAACAACTGGTTTACACTGTGTAGTGTCAATAATCAATAAAGTTAGATAAAAAAAAGAGAGAAAGGATTAAAAAATAAAAGTGTGAATGGTACAACTATGGGAGAGATGTAAGTCAGTGATGAGTGAACAATTTAAGGATAAAGTAAGATAAGCTTCAATCGTAATTTCTGATGAACATAATCAGTTAATTGCTGCATGAACAATGATGTCATATATATGTGCTATGTGCATTCTTGTGAATGAGTCAACTGTGGAACATACTGCTGCATAAATTATGCAGAAATAAAACATTGACAAAAGGAAAATAGTAATAGTATCTGATTATATTCCATCAGAATGACAAAGGTATTCATCGAGTTCAACATGACTTTTCTTAAAGTACTTGAACTTGACATAAATACAGCATAACTGCATGGTATAGGTTATTTTAAGGTTCTTCATTTACAAAAAACAGTATGAGGTGGAATGCACCGGCATGCTCCTTCCCATGGACACTTTTAGAGAAGTTGTCAGACACACTAAAAATACATTTACAGTAAACAGTTACCACAACTTATAAAACAGGGTAAGATATATTAATTTTTAGATGAGTCGTATTTATTACACATCTGCTTCACTTTCGTACCTAAAATAGGTACGAAAGTGAAGCAGATGTGTAATAAATACGACTCATCTAAAAATTAATAATTTTTCGCTTCACTGTGGAGTTCCAATACAGTTAAATCTTGATATATAGGGTAAGATATGTTACTTTACTGTTACATACTTCATAATAAATTGAATTGAATTTGAAACACTTATATAATAGCAAGTAGCAGCAGCACTGAAAATAACATTAAAATTCTTAACACTCAGATTGGTAAAGGTGCCCTTCAATAAGGAGGAATATAATGAATATAAAAAATAGTAATTGTTGCAGAGACGAATGGTTTCTCAAAATACGTTAATGAGAAAATGCACACTTTTAAAATACAAAGGATAACTTAGCTTCCATCACCCATATACTCGAAGAAAACTTTAAACAGTTCACATATATTTCATGAACATAAAGTTCTCAGTATTTTCAAGGTAATCAATACCTTTGTACATTAAATACATTCAGCAGCAGAAATTTTTGAAACAAAAACAAAAAGTAAATACCCTATCAAAACCCAGTATATTAAATAAGCTGCAACATTTGTGATAATTTATACTTACACAGGGAACGGCAAAAGGAATCAAGAAATAAAATTCAAAAATTTGTGAGGCATATTAAATGTAAACATGTTCAAAAATCCAATGACAACATTAATTTTTGCCAAGAAAACCAGACTTTAAGAAAGAAGAAAAATTGATAAAAGTAATCTAAAAAAATATAGAGCTAAGCACTTAGAAGAAATACTTAATGTGAAGAGTTAAAACTGATTCATAAACTTTGATATACCCGCAAACCAAAATTCATCAGTCATACTGGTGCCCTGAAAAGCAGCTTCCAATATTTACAGATTTTCAATATTTTCTCCGCTGTGTCCTTTGGTTGCTGGTCCAGGTGAACTTCTTTTGTGGATACTGTCATTTTCTTGGAAATTAATTGTTTTTCACATGTGTCTAGGCCAAAGTTTGGAAAGGTAGATTCAAACGGAAAAATTCATTGCCATAGCCGGGTTTTGAACCACGGATCTTACAGTCTTTGTCTGGTTGCTCTTAACCACTGAGCTACCATGGCCAACGTGCCTCTGTGACATTAAATTCTTCAACTTACTTTCTCTGGTGAACCACTACAAATTCTCATATGTCATTTTCTTGTTTTTCATTGTCTGGCGGTCTAGTCGTTTCTCTACCTTTGTGGCTGTTTTCTAGCTGGAGTAAATGCATTAATAATCTGTTTTATGTAGCTTTTGATCTGTTCTAACCCCTTGGAAATGTGAACTTTCAAGTCTTTCACCATAACATTTATTCATAGTTTTGGGTCGCTGCCAAAACCAAGTTTGGATTTTTTTAAAATAGTTTTAAGACCCCTAATCCTACTTCCCATTTGTCTCTTGCAAATATTAGTCCTCATTTTCATTTCCATCTTTTCCATTTTAGATGTCATTTCTATCTCTATCTTCTCCATTCCAGGTAGTAATTTTTTAAATACTTCTTCCATTCTAACTCTTAAATCCTCAACCTGACACAATAATTTTTCTGTTTGCACATGTCAGTGTAGTAAACAATGTACTCAACTACTTTTCTCATTCACTAGTGTGCTGAGTACTGGACTCCTTTTTATTTAGCCAATTATACTCGGCTGGTACTGAAGGATACAAGCTGCCATCGAAGAAGGTGGAGTCCCAGCTCTTGTGTAATATTCTGCTAGCAATCCTTTAAAGCTTACAAAATCTTCTATATCAGATAAATACATTTGAAAAAGTTGTATTATTATTTGACTCTAAAGCAGCTATAATATCTATAACATCTGGTATAACACATAAACACCTAAATATTGCAGAATGCTGCAAAATCATAAAACAGTTAATTAATTTTAATTCTGCTTTCAAACAGAGCATATTTCGTGTAAATATTCTTGCTCACTCTCTGAAGCTCAGCAGCAGGTATTCTTTTGATTTGTTCACAATGTTTTCCCTAGTGTACAAGGACTGGAACGATATAATTTTTCTTTTAAAGAATGTGTTAACCCCTTAAATAAAAATCACAACTCGTTAGGTCAAGAGAAAAGGCAGCCACAAATCAACATTAATTATTCTGCCGTCAAACACCTCTCTTACTACAGTTAATGATTACGGCAGCTATATGTGCTTGCTGAATCTTGCTGGAACCAACCATACGATTTCTCTTCTTTCATCAAGCGATTGAAAAATGGCCTCAGAATTAACCTCTGATTTTGTTCTGCATTTATTGTTGTGTCAAAGAATATAGGCCCTATTATTCTTAAGCACTTAACACACACCACACCTATTTTCTTATCATAATGAGGCATTTTATCCAGCAGCACTGATTTTTCTGAAGCCTAGTATCGACTGTTGTGAGTATTAAAACATGCAGTTGAATGAAACCAAGAGTCATCAGTGAAAAACAAAAGTTGTGGGTCACTGAAACTCCTTTCTATGGATTGGAAAAACCAGTTAGAGTAATTCACACGTTTAGTGAAATCATTTGGCTTTAATTGTTGCACATGTATGTAGCGATAGAGCTCCTGTTTAAACAGACATGTATTGTTCCAGTCCTTGCACACTACAGGAACTTAAGGAAAACATGTGCAACAAATCACAAGAATACCTGTTGCTGAGCTTGAGAGAGTGAGTGAGAATATTTTCATGAAATTGCTGCATTTTTGAGAGCAGGTCAACATTCCAGCATCTGTTATAAGGTAAGGATTATAGTGTGCTGCTGCCAGCCCTCTCGCTCAGTAGAGAGAGGTTGTGAGTGGGTTTGATTATAATTAAACAAAGCCATACTTTTAGTATTGTGGTCTGCTTGTTCATGTACATAAATTGTCTTACATTAATTCTTTGTGTTTTTAGGATGTAGATGATCTGGATGCTGAGCTGTTTGGTCCTGCAAGTGGAAGCAATAAAACGCCTAAGTCTGTGACAAAATCTTTGAAGGTGGGTGATATTTCATTATTGTATTGTGTCTTTTGGCTGTAAGCAGGGCCGTAGTGGAGGGGGAATGCAGATGTATGCTGTCCCCCCACTATTTTTCAGAAGGGGATGCAGTTCCCTTACTAATAATATTATACTTTTTTAATTCATTACCTTTCTTAATTTAACATTCAAAATACTGCAAAAATACAAAATATATACATTCAAAATACATTCAAATAAAGTTTATGACTATTAACGGACCTCCAGTACATATGTGGAACCCAGAAGATTACATAAAAGAATGGATAAAAAGTTGTACGCATGCTAGGACAACCAAAGGAGGAAGGCGAATCTACAAGTGCAGAATTCTGATCAGTTCTCCAGCATCTGGAAAAATTTTTAGGTGTGCGTCCCCCCACTTTTTTGTATGGCCCTGGCTATAAGCTTAAAAGTAACATTACTCCCTAAAAGCTGTAAAGCATGCTTTTAAATTAGGATTGTAAAGCCAGATTGGAATGTATGACTAAAATGTAAATTCACTGCTGGATATTTAAATACCTCTGCAAGTTAAATAGCCAAATATTTAATTGGTTTACAGGTAATGGTGCACCCATTAATTAAAAATTTTCAAGTACTAGAAAACTTTTAGTTGAATAATTAAAATTTTGAGCATGCTTTGAAGTCTAAAACAAGGGGAACCAATTTGATGGCCAGAATCCCTTAAATTGTGCAAAAAAAATCTGGTTTCCTCATTAAGCATTTTCCTATTTTAAGGTCTCTATTAGATCAAATTGTACAAAACTTGCTTCAGTTTTGTGCTGTTTAGGTGGAATGGACATTTTTTTTTTTAAATTTACATCCTCCAACATTTAGTCATATCGGACTATGAATGAAATGGGTGAAATTTCTAAACAGTGTTAGGTGTGTTGACAGCACTGGTGGCAATCAGGTTTGTTTTTGGCAATTTTCTATGCTGTTAAATTGACATTGTTATCTTTGAAAGTCAAAGTGTTGAAAAGAAATATCCATCTTCACGAATCATCTCCAAACATAAAAAGAACTGAGTGAACAAAACTTGGAACCTCTTGAATATGGGTCACTCCAAAAGCTTTTTACAGTAGTTAAACCATTAAAGTGACGTAATGTAATTGATATTTTTTTAAAGAAGGTTGTTTTAAACCTATAATAGTGCATTACTGTGCAATGATATGGCAAGCATTTTTGCATCAATGTGGTTGGAAACATACTCATTATTGCACAAACAGGCAAATGCAATGTAGCTGTCACAATGTGATTTTTATGCCATGATTTATTATGAATTCACGAAAAGGGTCTAACTGAGAAGCAATGTCAGGACTGCACCATCCAGGGCCACCATTGGAAACTGATTGTAGTAGTTCGAAAGAAACCAAGAGTCACTATTGTGTCTTGAGAAATGACCTAAAATGTTAACATAAACTTTTCATTTTTGAAATAACACCAGGAGAGATAATAGTGTTTGCAAATACACATTGTATAGGTAGAGTTAGTTTAAAAAATTCAGTGCCATAGCTGGCATTTGAACCACGGGTCTCCTGGTTGCTCTTAACTATTAGCTACCATGGCCTACATGTTGGCATGACATTAAATTCTCCATCTGACTCATACTTTTCATGGTAAACCACTAGCAGTTCTCTTACACAGATACACTGTTTATGGCAACTTATTATTGTGTGTAAGCCCCAGGCTTCATTGTTAAACTTGTATTATTATGGATAGAGTTGATATGAAAAATTCAATGCCATGACCGGGATTTGAACCACGGATCTCCTGGTATCTGTCCAGTCGCTCTTAACCTTTGAGCTACCATGGCCAACGTGCCGTGCTGACATTAAATTGTCCATTTGACTCGTATATTTCCCCAGTAGACCACTAGGGGCTCTCGCATTTGAGATACACTGTTTGTGGCGACTTACTGTTGTAAGTACTTGAGTCTCAGGCTTCATCATTTAACTCTTATTATTTTAGTTAATTGATGGAAATTAATCATTTCTCCACACTAGCTGTTTATAGGCTAAGGTTTCTGATGGATAGAGTTGACATGAAAAATTCAATACCATGGCCAGGATTTGAACCACGGATCTCCTGGTTTCCGTCCAGTCACTCTTAACCTTTGAACTACCATGGCCAATGTGCCGTACTGACATTAAATTTTCCATTAGACTCATATATTTCCCCGGCTATAAATGGCTAGTGTGGAGAAATGATCAATTTCAATCAATTAACTTAAATAATAAGAGTTAAATGATGAAGCCTGGGACTCAAGTACTTACAATAGTAAGTTGCCACAAACGGTGTATCACGGATGCAAAAGCCCCTAGTGGTCTACCGGGGAAGTATATGAGTCAAATGGAGAATTTAATGTCAGCACGGCACGTTGGCCATGGTAGCTCAAAGGTTAAGAGCGACTGGACGGAAACCAGGAGATCCGTGGTTCAAATCCTGGCCATGGCATTGAATTTTTTATGTTGACTCTATCCATCAAAAACCTTAGCCTATAAACGGCTAGTGTGGAGAAATGATTAATTTCCATCAATTAACTAAAATACTATTATTATGTTGATTAATGGAAATTAATTGTTCTTCCACACTAACCGCGTATAGACTAAGGTTTTGGGTATGTATGTTATTGGCATCCAAACCTTAGCTTATACACAGCTAGTGTGGAAGAACGATTAATTTCCATCAATTAACACATCTTTATGTTAATTTGTGCCAACTATAGAGTCAAGCTTTCATAGTTTCTCTTACATGTATATGTTGTTTTCAAATGCTAGGCTTTGGCAATGAAGCCATTAGCTCTCTTGCTCTCCAATGTTTTTAGTAGCATAAATGTAACTGTTTTTTAAGTGGACACCAATTTTTTTGCTTGTAATGGTGGTTACATCATCCACTCACTTTAACCCCCAGTATGTCTGGAGGGCCACACCTGTCTTTGGTTAATGGGTCCATCGGACCTGGCCAGGAGGAATTTTAAAGTCCATCAGCTTTTCCCACAAGCACCAATTGTGGAACATTTGTACGCCGTGACAGGCCAGCGTAAGAGGCGAAATAGCATTTCCTCTATTTCTGATGTAGTTATACCGCTAATGCTCGGTCCCCAGAGTCTCATTGGTAAACGCAGGTTGCACCATGGGCAGGCTGAGGTTGGGATTTGGATAGGAGAAGTTATGGAATGCACATCACTATCCCTTTCATCCCTTTTACTTACATGTATATAATAAGTAGAGAAAGTAGTGCATTCCGTCCAGAAATTTGATACTGTGTTTCATCAGAAAATACACACTTTGAGATCCCCTGAATTCAAAAATGTATTTATAGAATTTATATGTATTTATATGTGTCCGTGTGGGTGAAGAACACAACTCAAAAATGAAAAATAGTTAATATCAACTACTGCAGCATTTTCCAAAGACGTGACAAAGATTTCCAAGAAAATTCTCCCAAACTAAGCTATTCTTTACATGAATAAAGTATTGAACATTTTGATTTTGCTAAAAATGATAGTAATAATTTTGATTAAAATACCATATGTTTAAGATATTTTCATAAAAAAATGAAATGTATAGCTTAAATTTTTTGGGAATACCCCGAAGTCCTCTTTATTTTGGATGACTAGCATAAGTGGTAAATTTTAGGTAGATAAATTTTTACTGCAAATAAAGCACAGATCTTATTAATGTCAAATACTTTTTGTGAGTTAACCATTTTTGAGATATTCCTTATTGTTCTTTGATTTTTCAAATACTGATGCTTTTCTCAAACAGGATCGCCTTTGGCTATATTCCGGTCATTCAAAGAGAAGGGAGGGTCAGAGCCATCAACAGCTAGTACATATATAAAAGATTTGACCATCTCCTTAGCCTACTGTATGTTCTTGTTCCCATCACACCTGTAACAAAATCATTGCAAGCATTTATCTCGAATAACATGAAGTAGATAGAAAAATAAACATTTATAAGAATTTTAGTAAAATGATGGAAATTAATCATTTCTTCACACTAGCCATATATATGCTAAGGTTTTTGATAGATAGAGTCAACATGAAAAATTCAATGCCACGGCTGGGATTAGAACCACGAATCTCCTGGTTTCTGTCCTGTCGCTCTAACACATTGAGCTACCATGGCCAACTTGCCGTCATGACATTAAATATTTAATAGTTATATTTAGTTCTATTTTATAGAGTTATATTTAGAGTGACTGGACAGAAACCAGGAGATTCATGGTTCAAATCCCGGCCGTGGCCGGGATTGTACAAGAGTGAATGAGTGAGTCATGTAGTGCATATATCTTTTTATTTATGCATTAACTTAGATTAAGTTCAAGTTGCATCTATTGCAGTATTTTATCAGAGAAACATGCCTTTTAAATCATCTCAGACTAATTCTAGGATTAGGACAATAGAATACTTGTAAGCCTAGCTTTATAGACCTTAAGATAATGACTTTACCGTCAATGTATATATACACCAATATCATACATGTTAAAGAAAATCAAAACTTATTTATAAATCGTTCCTCAGTACACAGTTATGGCACTCGATGCAAACATAATTTAGATACACCCCACAACCGATTGAGCAAGACCATAAATAGCCACTGTTATCAACAGTTAAAATTATTCAATAAGCTTCCTCTGGAAATAAAAGAACTGCCACAAAACATTTGTTATAGTATTAAAAAACTGGTTTAAACAAAAAGCATTTGATACTGTACAAGAATACTTAGAATATAACATACATGCTAGTGAATTTATGCAAAACTATTGTAAATTATAATAGTAGGTACCTAATTGTTTAATTTTATTATTACTATAGTAAAGTTATTAACTTATGATAATTACTACCTTAAGCCATGCAAATAATCTGATTTCACCTAGAATTTTTTATGCATTAATTTGTAAACCTTCTCTACTTGTAAATACATTTTAAATACTTTTTATAACTGATCAAATCTATTGCTTCATGTAAGCTTAATGGTGAATAAAGGATTATGATTATTGTTTATTTTTACTTAGTATGCAAATTTATCAACAGTTTTTTAATTTTTGCTCTTGTTTCCGTGGTTCACACAGATGTATGTCCAAATTTATTGTAAATTAGTCCTGGCAAGGGAACTATCAGTGCTCACGCTGCTACGCACCTGAAAATTTCATGTTATAATGCCTGCTCTGTATAAACCATGTGCATCAAAAATCTGCTGCAGAGTAGAACCAAAACATGCAAAACTGAAGCCTGAAATGTGACCACTTGCAAGTAGCTTCTGGACATCCCTCATCTCTCTGTTGGATGAGTGGGATGGCACTCCTTACATGTGTCATGTGAATGCTGCTACCCACCAGGGAAAACAGTCCCTTCCGTACAGTGCTGTGTTATTATGCTTATATATTCCGGACTCATTTTTGAGTACATGCAGCTATACTCTGCACCTGATTTTTGGCACATAGAGCAAAGGTGATGCCATCAAACTCTCAAGCAAATATGTTATGAGCTTAGTGATAGTTCCCTTGTAAGTATTCTGTAAAATCAATGAACTTCTTTGTTTAGAGTACTGGAGTCATAGATATGGATCAATAAGAACATCAGTATGACTTATTGTATGCAAACATTTATAATGTAGCATATTTTGAAGTGAAATTGATTAGTTCTAGCTCACATTATTATGCTTTTCTCTTCTATAATAGCCATCACAAGGAAATGAGTCTCTGGATAGCACTTCCAAACCAAAGGTTACATTTGATACCACAGATGACAAGGCGGTAAAATCATCCAAGAATGTGTCCAGTTTTGATGGTGAGTGTTGCCATTAGGAAATACCAACACTTGGTATTACCACATTAAGTTTTAGCAAAAAGTAGTGGAATATATATGGACATTGTTGAAGATTCACAAAAACAATAGAAGACATGATCAAGCATGTTAATGTATGCAAAACATTAGGAATTACCAAATATTAAATGTTTTGAGTAGATAAAAATTATACTTAAGCTCCTTTTATTTCCTAATGAAAGCTTTAATCTATATATTGTCACGGCAAGAGCTCGGAAGTTTCGGTCCCGAGAGATAAGTGCGTTTTGTGAACACAAACCGCGCTGCAGATAAAGATAACAGTTGGATTGTGTATCACTGAGACAAGACTTACTGACACAGATAAGTGAGGTAATTGGAACATTCTAGTGATATCTTGTTTGTTGTATAGAACATTCGAATTCTTGTTTATTCTGGAAATATCTTGAACTTATCAATGAAATATATAAGAGATTGTGACACGCCAGCGGACAGTTTGGATCCAAGAGTCAGTTGCGAGTCGGGAGTAAGCAGAGAACAGCTGAAAGTGTTGAGAGCTGATCAGAACGTTGTTTGTTATCGTCATCGACCTTGGTGGACTGTGTGTATGTGACGTAATGTTGTTACATGAGAATTGAGCAGTGTATTCCTACGCAAATAAAGAACGATTTTTAATTTCTGTAAATTGGACTTTTAATTCTACGAACCCACAAAGTCACAATATGATAGAATATTATTTATTAGCATCCTTTTTTAATTCTGTCTCATTTTCTGGTTGAAGGATATAGGTCACAAGTCTATGTGATTTGAGTTGATGTAGGAGCATTCATAAATTTGTATAAAGCACTAAAGCTATACAAATTAATGAACACAGAGTATGCCAAATATAATCATTATTTGTATACTTAACATTGTATATGAAAAGCAGATAATTATATTGTCGCGAACCCATTTTTTACGATAGCGCGGCTTGTATACACAAAGAGCCTGCAGATAAATATAGTGCGAAGATAAAAGACTGGCCGACACAGATAAAGTACTCGTTTAGAACGTTCGTGTTTTATTTGGTGACGTGTTAGAGAAAATTCTAGTGACATCTTGATTGTCTTACAGAACATTCGATTTCTTGCTTGTTACAGAATATTCCAGAAATATCTAGTGATATCAGTAGTGGTATATATATATATATATATATATATATATATATATATATATATATATATAAGAGTTGACATGCCAGCGGAGTAGTTGTAAACAGAAAAGAAAAGACTGTTGTAAACAGAGGCGGGACGAGAGTTGTAATTGAAACTGGTGTGTTTGGAAAGTGAGTTCATTGTTGTGGTCAATGACCTTGGTAGATTGTAATTGTGTATGTGACGTATGCTGCTATGGTAAGAATTGAACAGAGTGTATTTCTACGGAAATAAAGAACATTTTGAATTTCTGCAACTTGGACTTTTAATTCTACGAACCCACAAAGTCACAATATGTATACACAGAATAACTGAGTTTTTAGTACATCTAATCCACATTATCCATGTGCTAAAAAAGGACTTATAAATTTTATCAGATACAAAGATCATTTATTCATTTTATACATATAAAAAGCAAGTATAGACCTAAATAGTATAAATATACACTTGTATGCTGTATTGTTAATCCTATTACACATATACGATCAAGGATTTACACAAGTAGAATGTCAGATACTGCGTAATTTTTTGGAAACACTTTGTTAAAAAATTACACTGACATAATAATTCTAATAATAATAATAATAATAATAATAATAATAATAATAATAATAATAATAAATAATAATAATAATAATAATAATAATAATAATAATAATAATAATAATAATAATAATAATAATAATATAATAATAATAATAATAATAATAATAATAATAATAATAATAATAATAATATAATAATAATAATAATAATAATAATAATAATAATAATAATAATAATAATAATATAATAATAATAATAATAATAATAATAATAATAATAATAATAATAATAATAATAATAATAATAATAATAATAATAATAATAATAAGAATAATAATAAGAATAAGAAGATAAGAATAAGAATAAGAATAATAATAATAATGTTTATTTTGACCATAGGCATTCTACAATATCTTTTTAGCATTGTAAAAATACAATTTTAAATAGAATAAAACAACATAATTTAAATCATCAGTCTTTATATTGATGATAGCATCAATAGTAACACCATTAACTTGCATTATGTTAATACTGCTAATTATAATTCATCTTTATGGTATAAACATTTTCTTATCAGATATTCCTTTAATTCTTTTTTAAAGTTTACTCTTTGTTTGGCTTTTAGAATATGTAGCAATTGGTTGTATAATCTCACACCACTTGTAAGTAGATCACATTAACTTGTCTCTATATAGATAGAGTCAACATGAAAATTTTAATGCCATGGCCGTTGTTATAAAACCTTCTTGATCTTTATCGTCATGTTCGTCCCCTTCAAGTGTAACTTGGTCTTCACTGCCATTGAGAGCTTTACTTATGCCTTATTTCTTGAAAGCATTAACAATAATGTCATTGTCACACTCTAGACCATGATTGTTTTATCCACTGTTACACTTGTGTGATTGTAGGTCATTTTAAACACCATTTGGCATGAATTTTTGTTTGATTTCATCGTAATCCATTTGCCCCATTCCTCTCTCATATGTACTTTAAACATTTATTTATTGAGAGATCAAGAGGTTACAATTGTGAAGTAAATCCTTTGGAGTAAAAGATCTCAAACAAAGATAGCATTATTGTGAATCCTTGTATTTCTTGTTTGTCTTATGTGTTAGGTGCTGCTGCTAGTTGAATCCAGTGTTGCCAAATAGCAATAGATTTCCTGTGGCATCAAATATAATACTATTTTTAAGACTGACTGACAAAGTATAAGATATACCTCAATTCTGCAGGCAATTTCTCTAAGAAAAAGGCGTATCTTATAGTCTGTGAAGTTTGAGTAGTTTGGGGTTCGGATCCCTTCAGCTCGTGGCATGAGCACTGCAGACCCCTAGCAGTCATGGTACTTCTGACATTACAAGTACCTCGGGCCGAACATTCCACCTCCTCCCAAAAGCAAGTTGTTTGGATTGGGTTGGACTCGGTAGGGCAATGGCTCCCCCACCCACAGGTAATTGGGTATTTCCAGCCAGGCCTAGGCTGTCCGGTCGGGGCAGAGGGTTACGTAAAACGTCCCGGGTACTAACCTGCACAGCTAGTAGTTGGTGTGCTAGATCACTGGCACCTCCACCAAGGTTGTTTGATAGGGTTGACATGCATAAGTGGCATTGAATTTTTCATGTCGACTATCAAACCAATACCTTAGCCTGTATATGGCTAGTGTGAAGAAATGAATAATTTCCATCAAGTGACTTAAATAATAAGAGTTAAATGATGAAGCCTGGGACTCAAATACTTACAATAGTAAGTCACCACAAATGGTGTATCTCAGATGCGAGAGCCCCTAGTGGTTTACCAGGGAAATATATGAATACATTGGAGAATTTAATGTCATGACAGCAAATTGGCCATGAATTGGCTCAATGGGTAAGAGCGACTGGACGGAAACTAGTAGATCCGTGGTTTAAATCCTGGCTATTGCATTGAATTTTTCATGTTGACCCTATCAAAACACTATGTCTATACTAGCATTCCATTTATGAGTTATGGCAGTATATATATATATATTTTTTTCATATCTTTGTAGTTCCTCTCTGATTCCTAATAAACATAAAATAGACACTCGTATGTCTTTTCATGTGTGAAATTGAGTGGAAAAGAGTAATAAAATAATAGAAGTCTGAATGCATGTTGAAGGATTACACATCAGAACTTGTAACCAAAGAAAACAATTTTTTTAAACTATATAGTAAAAAGATATAATCTGAATATTTTTGAAACGTAATCTTTTACTCTTTACATGATGCTCAATGGGTAAGAGCGACTGGACAGAAACCAGTAGATCCATGGTTCAAATTCCGGCCGTGGCATTGAATTTTTCGTGTCGACTATCAAAACACTATGTCTATATTAATAGTCTATTTATGAGCGATGGCAGTATAAATTTTTTTTTCATATCTTTGTAGTTCCTCACTGATTCCTAATAAATAAACATAAAATAGACACTCCTATGTTTTGTCATGTGTGAAATTGAGTGGAAAAGTGTAATAGAATAATAGAAGTCTGAATGCATGTTGAAGGATTACACATCAGAACTTGTAACCAAAGAAAACAATTTTTTTAAACTATATAGTAAAAAGATATAATCTGAATATTTTTGAAACGTAATCTTTTACTCTTTACATGATGCTCAATGGGTAAGAGCGACTGGACAGAAACCAGTAGATCCATGGTTCAAATTCCGGCCGTGGCATTGAATTTTTCGTGTCGACTATCAAAACACTATGTCTATATTAATAGTCTATTTATGAGCGATGGCAGTATAAATTTTTTTTTCATATCTTTGTAGTTCCTCACTGATTCCTAATAAATAAACATAAAATAGACACTCCTATGTTTTGTCATGTGTGAAATTGAGTGGAAAAGTGTAATAGAATAATAGTAGTCTGAATGCATGTTGAAGGATTACACATCAGAACTTGTAACCAAAGAAAACAATTTTTTTATACTATATAGCAAAAGATATAACCTGAATACTTTTTGAAATGTAATCTTTACTCTTTACATAATGCTTTGTTTGAAAAATAATTTTTATTGTTTTATACAGGATTTCATATTTTCTTTTCTTTTAATTATGTGTGTTTGGAGGAATTTAGTAACAGTGATGTCAAAATTAATTGTAATTCACAAAACAGGGAAAGGCATGAGACTTATCACTAGTAGCATAAATGCCCCCACATATAATTTGGCCAAATGTTTACTAAATAAATTCAATGGTTCCCCAACATTTGAAAGTGCAAATTTAAAAAACTCTTTAGAGTGAGTGAGTGAGTGTGTGGTGTTTTAGGGCCCGTCGACAATAAGGTCATTTGGGCAAAAAAAAAAAAATCAAACATATAAATTTGGATAAAAATAACAGACTGGTTTCATTTAATGTCACATCTTTATTTCCAAGCATACCAACAGAAAAATTACAGACTTAATTTAAAAAAAATGGCTAATTACAGTAGAAATGGAAGCAATAGAAGTAGAAGAGTACATTTCATTAAAAATATGTATTGAACAAAACTTCTTCAGCTTTAATGGAAAACACTACAAGCAGAAATTAGAGTTATCAGTGGGCAACCCACTTTCACCTTTTTTGGCAAACTTATTTATAAGTGCATTTGAAATACAAATTAAAAAGGCCTTCCCATGGATCTTCAAAGTTTGGTGTAGATATGTTAACGTCATCTGTGCAATAGTGCCAAATAAACATTTAGATGTCATCAAGGTTCTAAGGCTTTCACGGCCGGTGTCAATACTAGTTGAAGTATATTCCGGGCTTATAGGCCGTGGTCTACTGGGCTCTTTCTTCTTCTTCCCAGACGTTTCGTCTGCGACTACGGCAGACATCTTCAGTGGCAGTGGCGAGGTCGAAGTATTCTAGTGTGTATTTCAAACGGTGCAAACAGCACAGCACAGCACAGTCGCTGTTGAAATACCCACTAGAGTACTTCGACCTCGCCACTGCCACTGAAGATGTCTGCCGTAGTTGCAGACGAAACGTCTGGGAAGAAGAAGAAAGAGCCCAGTAGACCACGGCATATAAGCCCGGTATAAACATTTAGATGATGCATTGAAATTACTCAATCTGCAAGAAAGGACTTATCAAATTCACAGTAGAAAAGGAAACCAATGGACAACTCTTTTTCTTGGATTTAAATATCAGGAATAACACAAAAATAAAATTTGGAATTTTCAGGAAACCAACACGTTCAGAAAATTAGATAAAAAATAATAGCTACAACCCAGTTATACATAAGCATGCAGTAATAAACATTCTTACACACAGACTAGTCAACATATCCATGGATAAAGACGAATACTTCAAAGAACAGAAAACCATATTACAAATAGCAGAAGAAAATGGGTACAACAAAAGTCTGGTATTTTAAGAAAATTAGAAAAGCTAAACTTAAGAAAATTATTAAGGAAGCATCCACAGTTACAAAAGAAAAAGAAAGCAACAGCATATTCAGTTCATTCACATATCACCCAAAAACATTTAATAAATTTAAAAAGATCTTTAAGGAACAATATATAATCTTGGCACCTACTCATGGACATTCAATTTTAAAATTGCTAAATTCAAAAACATAAGATGAAATCCCATTAGTTAACAGATCCGGAATATACCAAATAAGTTGCAGACATTGTGAAAAATGCTACATAAGTCAAATTAAAAGAAATCTAAAAACCAGAGTCAAAGAGCACTTTAGAAGCACCAGATTGAAACAAGAAGATAAGTCAGCAGTAGCATTTCATTTTTGGAATGAAAATTATGACATTGATCCAAATCAAAATTATTAATAGGAGTGATAAACCAAAATAAACTGACAATATGGGAGAACATATTCATATCAAAAAATAAGTACCGCGTAATGAACTTCGAAATCCCACCAGTAGATAATTTGACAAAGAAGTTCATAGTTCCACCACCAGAGAGAGGAGAGCAGATGACATTAGATGCTAGTTGGAAAGTGGTTGAAAATGGAGGCAATGGCCTGTGAAACTAATTACATCTGAAGATGTAATTTATTCATGAACTATTAGTTCAAAAAATTGCCCCCCTTATATTAATTTCATATTTATTATCTAATAATTAATTCATCCAATTAATAATTATCTCTTCAGCAATTTAGTCCCTCAAAATATAAGAAAGTGACAAGTGTCAATAAACCAATTACTATTTTCTTTTAATGTTTTATTTTGCAACAAACTTGCATGTTTTCTTACTTTTTTGATTAAGAAGTTTAAAAGATATAATTAAATTGATTAATTTGTGTAGTTTTATCTCCTTGTAGAAAATCAATATTAGTGATGCATTCTATTCATATCGTTTGTATTTAAGTTATTTATTAAATATTATATTTATGTAAGGAAATTACACATGCAACTTATTTTGTTGTAAAGAAATCATAGTGCTCAACTTACCTTCACTTTTCTAAGATATATATATTTTTATCTTTTTTAGATTTCGATGCTGATGATCTGCTTGGAGATCTATTATCTGATGATGACAGCGAATTTTCTGAGAAAAAGAAGCAATTTAAGTCAGTACAACAGAAAAAAACATTAGAAAGCAAGACCAAAAATGAAGCAACTGAAAGTAATAGCAAACAGACGAAAGCTAAAGTGATAGCTGAATTGTTTGGCTTAGATGAAGAGAAGAAGGAAGAAACACAGCAAGCACAGAGCAAATCATCAGGAGATTGGTTAGGGCTTGAAAAGGACAATCCTTCTTTGCAGCCAGAAAAAATAGAGTCTATTCTAGAACCATCTAAAGGGTCAACTTCTCAAGGTGGGTGACTTATTGCAAGGTTAATGTTTTAATTGCCACTATCATTGTTGCCAAGTTTTGTTGTGCTTTAATACTTAAATTTCACTTAATTTGTTCAAACCATGAATTTGTTCTCCTACACAGCACAGCAAAAATGTACTGTCTATCCACCGCAAGAAAGCAAGAGACGAATGAAGGGGAGAGGGGTTTGAATTGTTTATCTGCTCTGTTAGTGGATCTGTTTACTAGAAAATGAGTGTGTGAGAGTGCATACGAGTCACTCATGCTGCCATATCTAATGTTTGTTGCATTAACTGTAGTGATAGGTATTATGCATGGCTGAATTATGTGACAACACTTACTTATTTTAAACAAATCTAGCACCCCTATCATACTCGGAAGGCGAGCAAAAACACTGTGTGGACAGCAAAAATGATTACTTTACGCATTCCTCCAGCTTGCTTCTTGCATTGGGCAGACAGTAGTTTGTTACTCCAAGGGCATGCTCATTTCATGTAGAGGACAAAATTTGCATTTGTTTGACAACTCTGCTTACTTTCAGTAATTTTTTTTCATACACAACAAGAAGTCCCTGTTAACTGTACTCCTCAGATTCTTTTGAGATTTTCATTGAAACAGGGTATATCTCTCAGCAATATCATTCACGCTTTGATATTATGTTGATATTGCCCTTCAATGAGAACCTTTGTTTTGAAGTAGGATTTAATCATGAAAACTAACTACTTACGTTAAAATTATCGTGATATTGCAGAATTATTACTGTATTTTCTTGAGCCTTTCTTAGTACTGATTAAATGAAATGTTTGAGAATTAAAAGGAATAGCGTAATTTTGCCTTTCTTAGGAACATACAAAACAGTCAAATATACTCTCATATGGATTGTGAACTTTTGAAGAATAGAAGTTAGAAGGTTTTTTTCCCCTTTGTTTTTCTTTTCTTTTTTCTTTGTATAGTTCCAATAAGATAAAGTTTTTTTTTTCATTGTTCATTCACTAGTCATATACTAATGAGTCAGTTATCTGCCATAACATTTTAACAGTGACAGACTCTAATTGTTCAATTAGAGTATTACAGCTTCAGTGCAATTATTTTAAAAATATCATCTGTCTGGCTGCTGTCCACAATATGTCCCCATATTGGTTGTATGAAACTGTTTTGCATCATTCAGAGCAAGATCTTTTTATGCCATTGTTTGACTTGGAAATCCATCCACATGGTTACAAAGTACTGGTAACTGTTCATTGACACTGACATTTTGTTCAAAAAAATAATTTCTGTTACAATTGTGCACAAAAATTTTAAACATGTCTTACAGAAGCCAATTCATCAGCAAAGTGAATGCAGCATATTAGAACTCTGAATAACGTTTCAGTCATGGATGTTTGCAAAATAGGCATTCCAAGCAATTCTCTGTAAGTCAAGTATATTCTGGCAAACATAAAAAAATAATTACATGTTAATGATGGGGTAGTTGAACCACATTAAATGACCTTTTCAGATGAAGCATGAATTTATTTATAAGCCATATATTGACACTGAGTAACCAGTATTAACACTCAGAAAGACTTTGTTTAATGTTATAATTCCCATTGTATATTTACAAATTGGAGTATACCACTTTGTGTGGTATATTAGGGCCAATATATTTTGTATATAATGCAAATACAGAATATGCAGTAATTTTAATATTAACACCATTCTTTGAATGCCTGATTAATAATAAATGAATTTTGTTTTTTAATCGGCAAGGGAAGAATCTTTTAGAGTTGGATTTCCACCAACTTAAAAAAAATACCCTGTCTTTTTACCTCGCAACACTATGGAATCACTTCTCATTATAACATTGTAGTGTTGCTACCTTTATTCATTATCGTGTTTCATCCCTTTTCATAACCTGGATAATTTTCAGCAAGACTGAAAGGCCTTGTCATGCAGCTGAAGAGTTAGAAAGTTTTCATTTAGGACATTTTTGAAGATAGGATGAGTATAAATTTTTATGGCATGCTCATCCCCTTTCTCTTACAACATATGGTTTTTATTTATGGAAGAACTTGAAAAATGAGTTGTATAGACATCAGAAATGCAAGATAATATCAGGAGACGATTATCTTTATTTTGGAAGCTGAACTGTGCTTATGAAAGAAAAGTTTCTAAAGTTTCTACGCAGTGGTAGATAATCTCCTCTTATATAGTACATGTGATTGTAATTATAACTGTAACTGTGATAACCTGAATATTGTAAAGTTAATATAATTTTGAGTTGAAATAGTACTGAATGCTCCATTTATTGCTAGTGTTTACCTAGAATGTGTTATGTTAGGACATTCCTAACATCTTCAGCTAACGCCGAGTATTGAATATTGGTTTGGTGAACTCCTTGGAGACAATAGGCAAAGTTACTAGTTTTAATTTTGATATAATTGTGAGTTGAACTAATACTCAATGCTCCACTTATTGCTAGTATTTACCTAGAACGCGTTTCGTGAGGATCTTCCTAACATCATAAGCTGTTGTCGACTAATGGATGTGGGTTCAGTGAACTCTTCGGAGGTGATAGATGTTTCTGTGTCAGTATCTTGATGAACTTGAAATTTGAGTTTTCTTCAAAGAAAACTATTTAATTTCGACACACCTTTGAAGAAAACCCAAATTTCAAGTTCATCAAGATACCGACAGAGACGCACCTATCACCTCCGAGGAGTTCACTGAACCGACGTCCATTAGTCGACAACAGCTGATGATGTTAGGAAGATCCTAACGAAACATGTTCTAGGTAAATACTAGCAATAAGTGGAGTATTGAGTATTAGTTCGACTCAAAATTATATTAATTTTGTGCTTCATTGTATCATAGTCCTTACACAATGGAATATAGTTTTCATATTTTGTTTGATTGCTTGTCAGCAATGCCTCTGGCTGCTATAACTGGAATGACCACACAACTGGCCAACTTGTATTTAAACAGTTGTTGTTGTTGACTAATGGCACTGGGGATTAGTTGATTTGCATCATTTCCCCCCTAGCTTCTCAATATAAAACCTGTAGGTTCCCACTTTTGAGACCATTACATTTGTCCAAATGGTGTTTGTTCATGATGACATCCTCTTTACAGATAGTACATTTGGGTGTAGGTATGCAGTGTATTTTATAAAGGTGTTCTGCAAGACAATCATGGCCAGTTTCCATTCTAAATGGAAATGCAGTTTTTCTTGGTAGTTTTTGTATGTCAGTTTTGTCTCCAATGTTCTTATAATCCTTGTCTTTTAGTTTATCTTCTTCATCAAGTCTCTGCTGTCTTTTAAAATGTAGCTTAATGTTGTTTAATTGTTTATTAATTTCAGTTTGCCTTACGGGTTTTATATTTTGAATTGCACCTTTTCTTGCTAGTTGGTCAGCATGTTCATTACCTAAAAGTCCAACATGGGCTGGAATCCATTGCAGAGTGATATGGTTTCTTGATTTGACAGCTTTATTAAACTACTTATTTCTTTGCTGTTTCTTGTTGTTTTGTTTTTATAGTTTACAATCCCATCTATGGCTGATTTTGAATCTGTTAAGATATAGGGTGTCAGGAGAATGGTGACAACATAAAGCAATGCAGTCAATCAATTTTTATATTGCTTGTTACGGAATTGGAATTAGAAGGTGTAGTCCAGGGTATGAAGGCCAAATATTCATCTGGAGTTGATGAAGTTCCAGATGTTATCATTAAAAAAGTTATACATCAAATAGCTAAGCCACTAGTCAGTCTCTATAATGCATCATTGCAATCGGGTGTATTTCCAGATACGTTAAAAGTATCAAAAATTAAGCCACTTTATAAAAAAGGGGAGAAGAATAAAAGAGAAAATTACAGACCAATATCAATCGTATCATCATTTTCTAAAATATTTGAAAAACTGGTTCATAATAGAATGGTATCATTCATCTCAAAATACAATATTCTTTCAGAGGCCCAAAACGGATTTAGAAAAAACAGATCTACCATAACAGCCATGGACAGTTTAATAAATAAAATTCAAGAAGCTATTGATAAAAAATTAGTAGTTGTGGGTTTATTTTTAGACTTAACAAAAGCATACAATGTTTTATATCATGAAATACTACTCAGGAAATTAAATAAATATGGTTTTAGGGATATTATGAATAATTGGGTTAAATCCTATTTAAGCGATAGAAAACAGTTTGTAGAACTTCAGTTTGAAAATAAAGGAAAATTAAATACAGTTCAGTCCAAAGTGAGAGAAGTTAGGCGAGGAGTTCCACAAGGATCAGTCCTGGGCCCCTTGTTATTTTCGTTGTGCATAACTGATTTGCCAACTGCCATTAATTCCACAGATGTTATTTTATTTGCAGATGACACTAACATCCTAATAAAAGGAAACAATCAAGAAAGCGTGCAGACCAAACTCAGTGATACTCTATGTAAACTGCACACATGGTTTCAGACGAATGAACTAATTATAAATAAGGATAAGACTACAAAAGTGAATCGAGAAGATATTGACACATTGCTTCACTCGCACTGTTTATTCACAGGACATGTTTCAAGAGCTCTTGCTCCTATCGCTCAGCTGATACTCGACTAGTGCAAGTTGTAGTGGTTTCCTCTTTCTCCGTTTTGTCAACAGATGGCATGATGTACTTGTCAAAGATGTCCGGTGGTGGAGTTTCAATTTTTGTTGATGAAGATTTTTTCCCATACGGAAAGGTCTATGGGGTGATTAACATATTTTATTAGAGATGTTTCCAAGTTGATGTCATGTTTAGTATTCAAAAAATGAAATACTAAACATGACATCAACTTGGAAACATCTCTAATAAAATATGTTAATCACCCCATAGACCTTTCCGTATGGGAAAAAATCTTCATCAACAAAAATCGTCATAGAGTCATGAATTTTGAAACTCCACCACCGGACATCTTTGACAAGTACATCATGCCATCTGTTGACAAAACGGAGAAAGAGGAAACCACTAAAACTTGCACTAGTCGAGTATCAGCTGAGCGATAGGAGCAAGAGCTCTTGAAACATGTCCTGTGAATAAACAGTGTGAGTGAAGCAATGTGTCAATATCTTCTCGATTCACTTTTGTAGTAATTCGTGCTTCACTGACCCTACGCTTCTTCCAAGTTTATACTTTAAGGATAAGACTATTGCCATTTCATTCCGTACTTGCCAAAATAGAAATGTGGTCAAACCTCCAATAGTATTTGATAAAACAGTCATTAGCTACAATAATGAAACAAAATTTTTGGGATTACATATGAATGAGAACATGAAATGGACCACACATATTCAACATTTAATAAATAAACTGAGTTCCATTTGTTATTTGCTTAAACATTTGAAAAACTTAATAAATTTAGCAGCATTGAGAAATATATATTATGGTTACTTTCACAGCCAACTACAATATGGGATAGTGTTCTGGGGGGAAAAGGCAGATAGAGTCTTTAAACTTCAAAAAAGAGCGATAAGGATACTAAGTGGGGTGGATAACAGAACATCTTGCAGGCCATTATTCAAAAAACATCAAATATTACCTCTAGCATGTATGTATATTTTGGAATTAGTGATCCATGTAAAACAAAATAAACTACAAATACAAAATTACAAAAATGCCGATATTCACAAATACAATACATGTCAGAAAGATGACTTTCACATTCAAAGTTGTCGAACGGAAATCTTCAGGTCTAGTGCTATCAATAAAGGTATAAGATTATACAACAGACTACCAGAAAATATTAAACAAATGAAGAGCCTTATATATTTTAAAAAGGGAGTAAAACTCTTTTTACTGCAACATTCATTTTATTCTGTAAATGAGTTTTTAAATGTTAATTAGTTTTAAGTGATTGTAAATAATGACAGTGGCCATTAATGTAATTTTTATACTATGACGTGTCTGATATCAATCAAAAGGACAAAATAAATTAAATTGAATTAAATTATGAAGTAGAGTAAACTCCACATTTGTGAACAATTACTTTTATATAGCATTTCTCTATGGTCTTTATATAGTTTATATTTATTTTCTTGTTCTATTTTAGACTTTTGTTGGATCCTGTATCTGTTACAGGTTTTAGTCTTATGTACTTTTTACATTTATCTTTGTATCTTGAACTGACGTGTCCTATAACATATGTATTATGTTCCAAAAGATGAAATAAATACAATACAATAACTATGTTTTGCTTTATGTATGGTCTGTACAAGACATTCTGCAGTGCTACTTTTATGGCTGTTAGTTCTCCATCATAATGGTTTGAAGTTTCGTCTAGTGTTAGATAATGTGCAAAATGTTTGCAGTATACTCCTGCACCAGCATCTTGTTTGTTTATAAAGGATCCATCTGTATATATTCAGAGCCATTCTTTTTCTGGATATCTTTCATTTTCGTGGCTATTGCTATTGCTCTCATTTCATCTGGTAAATTGTTTTGCTTATGTATTGTATATAACAGCTCATTCTTATAATGTAATGGTTTGTTTCATAAATTTGTTCGATTCTTGTTACGTGTTTACGACAAAGAACGCCTGCACTGTATGCCCGTATCGCAAATACGGCAACGAAGTTGCCTAATTATCTAGGGGTAATCTGTTTACATATGCAAGGTCATCGAAAGTAAACAAGGCAATGAACTTTTCAAAACAAACTTTATTTTGTGCAGTATGCACCATTATTATCAATAACATGTTTCTTTAGGTGCCTGGCTACAGTTGCATGAGATAAGTTTAGCTCCTGACCTACCTCCCGAGTTGTTATTCTGGGGTTGTTCGTAATCATGTCCTTTATCCTTTCCTCATCCGTAACCACAGGTCGTCTAGAACGAGGTTGTCTTTCACAGAGAAGTTCCCAGCTCGAAATCGAGTAAACCATTTTTGACATGCCCGATTCGTCACCGCATCTTCTTCATAAACAGCACAAATTTTCCGTTGGGTTTGTGAGGCGGTTTTACCTTTACGGTAATAAAACAGCATTAAATGTCGAAAATGATCCTTCTTGCCTTCCATATTAACATTCACAAGTTACAACTCCACACTGTTGCATCTACAAACTCGTACTGAAGTTTGGTTACCAAGTCTTACATAAGTTGACCTATTTACCTTTGGCCGTGAGGTCGCTATGGTTTGTGTTCATAGCATTCTTTTCAATTATTGTATTTGTAAACAAACCCCATATTGTTAGGCAACTTATTTGACGTAAAAGTAATGGGGGCATGCAGTGTTTTCAGGAGTTCTTAGTCGTAAACACATAACAAGAATCGAACGAATTTATGAGACAACCCGATATGTCAATATATTCTGTTGGGCTTGTTTCCTCTATTGTTGTTATTATGTTCTTGTGTTTTGAGTTATTGATGTATGTTCTGAGCATTAGAGCATTTTTATTAATAACTATAAATTGCTTACGACATTGTAGCATATGCATGTTTTTTTCTCATTAATCACCATATTGTTTGTACCAAAATGTGCTTTCTGCCGCTTAATTTTTGTTTTTCATTTTCCTGTTTTGAAAATAATATAATTTGCTTTCCATTTCTTTTAAAGGTAATGAAAAAATTGTGCCACTTTCTAAAAAGTCCTCATCATCAATGGCAATGACTACAAAAGGAGATAATGACTTGTTAGAAGGACTTGGATTTGGTAAAGAGCATAAAAGAGATGGAACCAGTCAGTCTAAATTGAAATTAGATGAGTTGCTTGGTAAAGAAGTCACAAAAGGTTAGTAAAGAATTTTCTCTAACTGTTTTTCGAGTGAGCCATCCAGAAAATATACTAACATGCTTAACACTATAATCTTATCTGATAAAATTCATTAACAGTATACATTGGATTGGCCAGCATTATAGTCCTGACACTTCTTTTAAAGAAATAATAGAATAAACCTCTAATATACCATGGTAGACTGTTATGCAATATGTATGAAATGTAAACAAAACTGGTGATTGTGTTGCTGTATTTACACTTATTAAAATATATATATATATATATATATATATATATATATATATATATATATTATGTGTATTCCTAGTGAAATTATTGTGTATATTGGGACATGAAACAAGAGTATTTGAATTTATTTTAACATATAAAAGGCATACAATTCACAGTAGAAACTGAAGAGGACTGTACTCTACCTTTTTTAGACCTTAAAATCAAAAAAGGCAATGAAAAACTAGAATTTGGCATTCATAGAAAAGCAACACACACAGATAATTACATCAAAGCAAATAGTTTCAACCCAATTCCACACAAACATGCAACCATCAACAGTCTGACACACAGATTAGTAAATCTACCTCTCAGCCAGCAAGAATATCAAAACGAATACCATCAAATCTTAAAAACTGCAATTAAAAATGGATATGGAAAAAACCTTGTAGATAAAAAACTAAAATTATTCAAACTTCAAAAGAAATTAAAACAGATCACAGCTCTCACACCAATAAAACAAGAAACTAGATTTGCTAAATTTACTTACCACCCCTGGGCCACAAAAAAGTTCCAAAAAATATTCAAGAAATACAATATAACATTGGCACCAAAAAACAATTACAACATTAAAAACCTACTTCACAGTAATAATACTGATAAGATAAAACCAGAGGAAAAGTCAGGCATTTACAAAATTAAGTGTAAAGACTGTGAAAAAATTTACATAGGAAGGACAAAAAGGAACATAGGCACTAGAAAGAAAGAACACTTCAGGCACTTAAGATACAAAAATATTGATAAGTCCGCAATAGCAGCTCATTTCTGGTCTGAAAATCATGAAATTGAAGATAGCACAGAATTACTAAAATACGTACAAAAACATAGTGAACTCGTCATATGGGAGAGGATATACATAGAAAAACATAAAAACCAACTAATGAACTTTGAAATCCCGCTAGAAGAGAATCCCACATTTCAGTTCATCACTAAATCAACAGATGGCAGCAACAACCCCAGAATTACCCACACCGCTGGATCTAGCTTCAGTCGCACAAGAGCCGTAGATGCAAACGAAGATTTGCGAAACATGTCCTCAAAATAGGTACGAAAGTGAAGCAGATGTGTAAAAAATGCGACTCATCTAAAATTTAATAAATATAAAAGGCAGTTCAGTATGTACACTGCAGTGTAAGTATTTCTAGTTACATTAACAGCGATTTACAGTGAGTTATAGTTGGGACACCACAGATAATCCTCACAGCTCGTTTTTGAATTATTAGTAGTCTGGAATGCTGATGAAGGATTTCCCCACAAAAGAATCCGATAACTGAGGTAATTAGAGTAAAAGCTGCCTAAAACGGATCCCTTATATGCTAGAAACCTGGAAAAACAGAAAATAAATTTCAGAGCATAGCTATTTCCCATGTAAAACTATACTCTAAGCCAGAAAACTGCTTATTGCGGAAACAGAAATATTTTTGGGGAGCATTTCCATAAATAATATGATTAAAACAGATTACTTTAAGTGTAATGGCTTACAACGTACATATTTTAAAAAATGCAATAATTTTGAAGGTGATTACGCTTGAACCGAAGTTCCATGAACCATAAAGTTATAAACTGTAATCCTTCGAGGAAAAGGGAAAACAAACCATTAGCTCTCTCAACTCTCTTCCAGTGCACATACTAAGAGTACAACTGATTTGCAGTACATTCCTTCTCAGTTTCGTTTTTTCAAGTGATCAAGTACAAGTGGAAGAAAACTGTGAACTTAGCTGATTTTTAAAAACCTAGTTTGTATGTGCACAAATTATGTAAAATGAGTTCTAAACATAAGACACTATCACTGGAGGAAAAAATTAAGTTTATTGAAGAACACAAAAAGAGTAAATGCCCGGCTAAAGAATTAAAGTGGGGAAAACTCAGATTTATGAGATTTTGAAAAAATAAAAATTAAAGTTGAGTGGTTAAAGGACAGGAGGGCATGTGAAACACATCACAAAATCTACAGAGTATGACAAGCTAAATCATGGTGTGATCGAATGGTTTGTTAGTCTGCACACTTTAGGAATTCCCATTTCTGGACCATTGCTTCAGACTCAACCTTTAGAGACATCAAGAAAATTAGGCAAAGTCAGAGCTTCCAATGAATGCCTCGAGTTTCAAACATTGCCATAACATTGTTTGGAATGCTGTGTGTGATGAGCAAATGATGTTGATGGCAGACAGTTGCAGATTGGAAAGGGAAATTCAATACTGACAGAAAAACTAGGTGATAAACTAAAATTATTGTATGTAAGTTGAAAATGTAGTACATAATATGTATTAGCATATTATTTACACTTCATTTTATGTAATTCCTTTACTGTAAACCTGTGCAATTATAGCTTCTGTAATTTCTTTGTATTCAAATACAACCCTCTATAACATAAAAACTTGTGTAAATGGAAAATAAATGCTAGAACAATTATGATCTGTTTTAGGGAAGTTTTACTGTATTTACTAAACCATAATAAATCATGACTAAACTTATTGTGGGTAATATATTTTTAAGAATTCTTAATTTAAATATTATTTAGCCAAGTAATCGATATGAGTATTCCATCCAAGCCCTCCTTCAAAATGAACACTAAGGAACTTTGTAGTGGTGAAATTATTTGGTACTCGACTAAGAGAAAATACAATATCTACTGTTCTATTATCATTGATGTTAAGTTTATTTGCTTGGTACCAAGAATGAATATTTAAAGAAAGTTCATCCAGTTTGGTTTCCATAGTTACCTTATTTTGGTGTGTTAATCCAAGCTCCACATCATCGGCAAACTTATGTCTCGATATTCATCATGAGTGGATGTAGGAAGTTCATTTATATAGATAATAAAACTGGTCCAAGTATAAAGCCTTAGGGGACACCATGTTTGATGGGTTTAAAATCAAATATTTCACTGTTCAAAGAAGCAGACTGGCGCCTTTCTGCTAAATACGATCTAAAGAAGGCAGTACTAACGGAATTAATACCAAAATGATTTAATTTATAGAATGATATCATGAGAGATGGTATCAAATGCTTTTGTAAAGTTATAAAAAGACCCTGGAAATTATTCCTTTCTGAAGTGCTTCATACTGTTTTTAAACAAATTTAATAATTGTATTTATAATACTATGGAAATGTCTGAATCCATATTAATGAACAATTTATTGTGAGTGAGTGAGTGTGTGGTGTTTTAGGGCCCGTCGACAAAAGGTCATTTGGGCCCAATTTAATAATATGTAATTTGCTTATCCATTAAAATTAACATTAATATTTTTGATATAGTAGGTATTATAATTATTGGTTTATAGGTGTCTTTTATGCATTGGGAATATTTCTACATATTTTAAAACATCAGGAAAACTACATTTTTCTGGGTAATTGTTAAAAATATGGTTTAATGGTTCACATATATAACTTGCAACTAATTTAACCATCTTGGGGTTTAGGCCATAAATATCAGGACAAGAGCTGTTCTTAAGTTTGAAAATGGTTAGTATACATCTTGAACACTTACAGACTTAATAGAAAATTCATTATTTGGTGTATTTATTTTATTTTTTATTTGTGTTTTTAAATTTGCTAAGAATGTCATCTACCTGTTTTATAAAATGGCAGTTGATGTCATCTAAAGTATAAAAATTGAAAGAAGCATAGAGACAGTGGAGCACAAGTCAAAATAAAAGTGAATTGAGAAGATATTGACACATTGCTTCCTGTTTTTCACAGGACATGTTTCAAGAGCTGTTGCTCCCACCATCAGCTGAGTCTCGACGAGTGCAAATTGTAGTGTTTTCCTCCTTCTCTGTGTCGTCGGTAGATGGCATGATGTATTTGTCAAAGATATCCAGCGGTGGAGTTTCGAAATTATGATTCTATGATGAATTTTATTAATGAAGATTTTTTTCCCATATGGAAAGATTTATGGGATGATTAACATGTTTTATTAAAGCTGTCTTCAAGTTAATGTCATGTCTGGTATTCAAAAAATGAAAAGCAACTGGTGATTTTTTGTTTCACCGATTTTAATGTTTCATATATATTTTTTAGTTCTGATGTCAATATATATTTTTGTTTTTCCTATATATATTAGGGCAAGTTTCACATTTGATCTTGTAGATTCCTGGTTTTTCTTTTGCAGTAGTTGAAATTTTGGGAGGCCTTTTAACAAATTCTTGATATTGAATCTATTTTGAGGTGCAAGAGCTATGTTATGTGTAGAGAAGATTTTTTGAATTTATTATGGACTGATGGGTGGAAGGTAAATTTCTTAAAAAATGTTTTTTCTCTTTTGCCCCTGTACGTTCCAGGGTGGTGGTTTATGTTATTTTCTTAGCCTTGTTGAGTTTGTTAATTTTTTGTCTACTAAATTTGGGTTGAAACCATTGGACATAGCTACCTTTTTTATGTGTAGGTATTCTTGATAATCTTCTCTGCTCAGTGGAAAGTTGATCATATTAAAGATTAAACTGTTGAAAATGGCATATTGGTGTTGTTTTGGTTGAAACTATTGTTCCTAATATAATTATCCATGTGTGTCGGTTTCCTGTAAATACCAATTTTTTTAATCTTAATGTCCAATCTGTCCATTTTTTTAATCTTAATGTCCAAAAAGGGAAGAACACCATCCTTTTCTGTTTCCAATGTAAATTTTATAGCTGGATTCTGAATATTCAGAAGTGTAAGAGCATATTGTATGAGTTTTTTAGCTACTATTGCCAAAATATCGTCAATGTAACGATACCAAACTTTGAAATAACGTGGAAAAGTATTTGTGATATGGGTTTCTAAAGCACTCATTAATAAATCTGCTAAGAAGGGAGACAGTAGTTGCTCATAGCTAGGCCCGTCTTGTGTTTATAGATCTATCCATTAAAACTGATTGATACAAATTTCTGTAAATTGTGAAAGTTCTTCTATTTCTTCGGAGGTTACTTGTATTGATTTCAGCCATTTTTTGAGAAGTGGGATAAACTCAGTGGTAGGTATACTTGAATATAAAGAAGTGATGTCGAAAGAAACTAATGCACCTGTAGAGTTGACAATCAATTTCTTCAGGAGATTTATCAGCTCAAGTGAATTTTTGGTAATTAAAGTTTTAAACTTTGTATAGGATGAGTGCTTAGGCTTCTTTTTTCTGTATGAAAGAAGCAATGAGTCACTTTTTGTCAGGCATTTTCGAGCTCTGCTATGGCAACAAGAGAGAAGTTCTGCAACTTTAGTTCAGGAGATGAAGATGGTCCTCTACTATGAAGCACCACTTCTAAAGACCAAAGTCACTCAGGAAGATCATGACCACCGTCTTTTGGGACTGTGTAGGAATATTTATTGACCTCAAGGAGAGGATCACCACAGTTTATGACAGGTACTAGGCTGGCCTACTGCATAGACTATGTGCTTTCATTGAAGAGAACAGGCGAGGAAAACTAAGTAGAAGTGTGCACTTTTTCACAACAATGCACCTGTATCCTCATTCTTGTTGCAAAGGAAGTTATGGGAAAATGTGGCTTCAAGAAGATTGATCATCCATCCTAGATCCCAGATTTAGATTGTGGTAACTGTTTCCACTTCTCAGAACTCAAGAACGACTTTCAAAGAAGGAAATTTAAGTGTGTTGAAGAAGTGATGGATGCTGTTTATGCCTATTTTGTAGATAAAAATTTTCTGTAGGGGATTGAAATGTTAATTAAAAAATGGAGAAGGTGTTGTAATAAGGGTGACTTTATTGATAAGTGAAATATAATTTTGTCTTTATCTTACCTAGAAAATGATTAGGCCGGAAACTTATAGTTTGTATATTTCTCCCTTAACTCCATAAAATACCTCAATTTTAAAATATTTTTAGTCTGTGTATTTACCCTTTTGAATTCAAAGTTTTTAAAAGCATACCATAAATGTAATAAAATGCCAAAAGTGACTTTTGCCATCATATTCAATGAAATAGTATGAAAATTTAGTGATACCAATATGAGAAAGAAATCTTTAACACTTAGTTTTCAATTTATTGGAAACATTATAAAGCTGTGACCATGTAGAACATTAGGGCTTTTTGATCACTGAGTGTATTTCAAGATTGCAATCACGTATGTACATACACATACTTGCACACACTCTTTTTAGTGTTAGTATTGAAACAAAGAGAACACCAGTTACTGCTAATCACACTTTGTGTTCTAAGTGATTAGTAGAATGCTAACGTTATAAGTACTCATCAAGGTTCTATGGCAGACCCCCCCTCCAGCCACTTGTATAAATACCGCGGTCCACTGTGCAAACAGAACAGTTGCTGCTGAAATACCCACTAGAGTACTTCGACCTCTCCACTGCCACTGATGATGTCTGCCGTAGTTGCAGACAAATCGTCTGGGAAGAAGAAGAAGAAAGAGCCCAGTAGACCACAGCCTACAAGCCCGGAATATACTTCAACTAGTATTCAACTAGTTATAAGTACTGTCACTGTTGCACATCCTCAGAACCAACACAACTGATCTGTCACTATGGGAGCACAACTTACACTGAAATGCACTCTGCACTGCTCCTTGTCATTGCCCATTGAAAACTTTGTAAGTTTTTTGTAGCTGTCTGGCTGGGCGCTCAGCAGCCCCTAATATAGTCTCTGCACACAAAAGGAAACATTCTTGAAAAGAGAAACTCTTAAAAGCAAATGTTCCTGAATGATATAAAATGAAGGCTCTAGATCCAAAAAATGGCACACAATAGCAGTTATTTTGTGCATCCTATGTTCTTTCAAGGAAACTGGACAGTAATGCAGGTAGGCAGTTGATTCCATACCCTGGTGTTAATAATTACCTTGGGCTGCACTGACAGTATATACTTGCCTCAGTATAAAGTGATTCTTTTATTATATTCAAAAGGCAAATGTATTTACATCATTATCAAAACCATGAATTTGTTATGATTTAAGCTCAGAGAATTTAGTTCTGATCACCTGTGAAGCTTTAATTAAGAATTTAATTCTGTTTGCATTGAACTAGTAAACTAGCAGTATCATAGTAATATTTAGTGATTTTATTTCTAAGTAATGAAAGGCAATCAGAGGAAATGACTGTTTTTCTTTTTATCTTTTAATGTGCAAGAAATCTAAATTAATTTTATACAGCATGGTAACACAACATTAATAATTCATTTATAATTTTTAATATAATCCTCATATTTTTCTATTGTTATTATTAAGTACTCTAAAAATTATGGTCCTTTTCCCATAGTCATTGGTCTCTCCTCATCTTCAAAGTGATGGTGAATGTTTAAGTGTCCAGCCAATTTTCATAATTCTGCTATTTTATTGTGACTAGTGTGTGTGGTTGTTCAAAAGAATAACTGTAGCTTTTGATGGGCAAACACACCTAAGATCTTCTTGAGGTGTTGATATATTGCACAGAATTTATTGTGCATCTCGGTTCCAAAAATTCAATTGCACTCTCTTCATCCTGAAAGATTTGGTAATTGCTCAGTTTTTAATTTTGTTTCTTAGTGAGTTTTATGATACCTTTGATGACTACTACTTGGACTCAGGTTCAAAATATGAATTCAAGTCTCATCTCCAATCACAATTTTCACCACAAACTTATTCCAATCCACATTGAAATGCTGAGGTAAATCTTAGATTATTTAACACATAAGTGCTGAGGCTTTCATGGCCAGCATTGTCAACTACATTATACATCTTCCAGGCTTCTAGGCCGTGGTCCAGTTGGTTTAACTTCCGATGTTTTGCCAAAAACTGCATCTGGCATCCTCATGGTTAACAAACTTGTGAGCTCCTGAGTCCAAAGATTCAGTCACAGCACAATCTGATGTGGGTATCAATGTCACTTATTTCCAAAACTCTGGAAAAATTCTGTAGCTCTATTAACTACTGACTAGAGAGCTATTACCGTAGTGTATTGAGGAAGAGGTTTTGAAAAATCATATCAAATTCAAATGTGTCATTACCAATATATTTAAGCAGAAAAAAAATAGGAGGCATTGCTTTTTGACTGTCCTTCGTATAAAGATAATTCACTTTCTTGCTTAAATGCGTTTATGGCAGTTGATATTCAGAAAGAAGTGATAAATTACTGTCTTAAAACTTAAGCACATTATCTTTATTGTTTAGACACATTAAAATACTGATAGTCAATTTTTATAAGTGCTATTTCTGCAGAAGCTGCTCTATTTTATTTATCATTCTTATATGTGATAAAAGAACATTTAAAAGTAGCTATGTGTTTGATATATCGAGATTTAACTGTATTGGAACACCACAGTGAAGCGAAATAATTATTAATTTATTTATTACACATCTGCTGCACTTACGTATTACGTATGTGTTTGATGTTTTTCTTGGCTTATAATAAGGCCTTAACTACCTCAAAAAATCGTAATCAAAGTAAGAACTAATTTATCTGCATATTTTAGCTAGCTCACACAAATCATTACTGGATGATATACTTCAGGGAAAGAAATCTGCAAAGGAAGAGGATGTGGTGAAGCCAGCAGGTGCTGGAAGGAGGGGCAATCCTGGACAACAGGTAAAATAATTATTTATGCCACTATTATAGGCACTATTTTAACAGAAGGATTCAGTGTTTGTTTTATTTATCCTTTATTATGTTGAAATGCTAGCAATATTTCTTATGCATGAATTGGAAGAATTTAGTAACAGTGATGTCAAAATTAATTGAAAAATTATTTGTGATGGTTTTTTGATACTTCGTTACTTACATTTTTATACAAATAGCTCAAAAATATAAAAATGTAAGTGACTAAGTATCAAAAAAAAAAACAAAAAAAAAACATCACAAATATTTTTTTCAATCAGTATTTCTTATAATTCCTTTCATAATACCTTCTTGATTTCAAATGAACTCCCCATGCACATGAAACTTGGGTATCTGGCAGTACACATTATACATAAAGGAGTATATGTATTATCCTTTAAAATGAGAGACAAATAAGTTGTCAAGCAAATGGCACTTTATACCTGTGATTTGATTGATATCTTTTATTAATTACTAAGGCAAGTATATCTTGGATTCCTCTGAGCTGGACTCTCCCCTTATATTTATGAAGATACACTGGACATAAATCAAGGCATTTAGAATATCTTGTGTTACACATTACATTGGCTAGAAGAGTGTGTTTATTGACCTTTAAATCAGAGAGAGAGGTTGATAATATTTTCATATTACACTATATTTAGATTAACAATCATTTGTGTAATGGAGAGCCTTGTTAGGTATTTTATACGTTTAAGTTCCTAAAACCATGATGAAATAAAAGATTCTTTTTTAATTCAAAGGAAATTCAGTGGCTATATTCCTACACATTATTTATCAGTATTACCCATTATATTATACAAAACTGGAATATAATTGCATAGAAAATTAAGCTAGCTACAGTGGAGCAATAAGTATTATACAAATATAACCATTTGTAACAAAAAACTTCACTTTTCTTAAGAAAATGATATCAATTTTTCTTATTATTTTTCAACTAATAAGAAAAAGTAACATTATTTTCTTAAGATAAGTGAAGTTTTTTGTTACAAATAGTTATATTTGTCTAATACTGGAATATAATTTTCTTCTTTCCTTATTACATTAGGTTGTTTAATTATTTATAAGTTCTTGTATTAATAATGTGTCAGATTATTCAGGTTATCATACTACAGTTACAGGTGGAAGCATAAACACAGAGCTACCCCAGGGAAACTATCATACACAAAAGAATAGAATTCATTCACAGTTAAGACATGTGTAAGCGTTTTTCGCATTAAAAATTTGTTAAATTACCTTAGTGAACAATGCATTAAAACATACAAATGAAACGTAACAATGCTTGGTAAAAAATACTTGGTTGCCTCAAGTGAAAGATAAAGGATGAACAAAAGCTAAATGAAAAAAAGGACTGAATGCATCTTAGAGATACCAACAAATTGTATGAATTGGTAAAAGAGCTTAGTGATATAAAGCTGTAACAGTTGTTTCGGATTCAACCTTGAAAGAGAAAATCAATCTTGTTAATTTGTTCTATAATTTATTTAAAGTTTAAAATTAAAATTTTTTCGAAGTATTATAATATTTGTATTAAGTGCAAGAAGTGAAATTATAAAAATAAATGAGATGTTTGTATATGTTGCTATGAATGACGTAGTCATAAAAAAAAAACACGTGGTTACTGTGGTAAACGAAAAATCAATCGTCTTCCTCTGTAGACTTGAGAGAATGATTTTGATTGTTGAAGAGAATAGACATGTGTGTAAAGATGATAAGAATTTAATAAAATGATTGTGTTAAGAGAATAATCTTCATACAAGGATGTGGAAACTTTAAGCTTGTCCTTCAGAGAGTAGAGATGTAAAAAGTATCAGATTGAATCATTTTTGGAGGAGAGGAAAGACATCTGTTCGAGACTATGCCTTGGGAGAAAAATCATCATGTTATGTCTGGGAATTCATATTTCAATTTAACTTAAAACCAAATTTAATGAAATCAAATCAAAACTTCTTGAAACTTCTTCAAATATTGTCACAACTTGGCAGTCCACCAATCATCGTATTAAAATTATGATTACAAAACACCAGACATAATGAGACATGAGCAACTATATGTAAAATACTGAAACCAGAAGTTCCACTGAATCTGGATTCTAACCTGATTCTCAATTCAGTTTTCAGTTCCCTCTATACCACTGTAATTGCCTGGTAAGCATAAGTAAGACATTATTTTAGTTAATTGATGGAAATTAATCATTTCTTTATACTAGCCATGTATAGACTAAGATCTTTGATATATAGTCAACATGAAAACTTCAATGCCATGGATCTCCTAGTTTCCATCCAGTCACTCTAACCCATTGAGCTACCATGGCCAACGTGCTGTCCTGACATTAAATTCTCCAGTTGACTCATATATTACCTTGGTAGACCACAAGGGACTCTAGTATTCGAGATACACCACTTGTGGCGACGTACTATCGTAAGTATTTGAGTCCCAGGCTTCATCATTTAACTCTTATTATTTTAGTTAATTGATGGAAATTAATCATTTCTTCACACTATAATAGCTGTGTATAGGCTAAGATCTCTGATAGTCAACATGAAAAATTCAATGCTATGGCCGGGATTTGAACCACGGATCTCCTGGTTTCCATCCAGTCGCTCTAACCCATTGAGCTACCATAGCCAACGTGCCGTCCTGACATTAAATTCTCCAGTTGACTCATATATTACCCCGGTAGAGAATTTAATGTCAGGACTATACGTTGGCCATGGTAGCTCAATGGGTTAGAGCGACTGGACGGAAACCAGGAGATCCGTGGTTCAAATTCCGGCCATGTCATTGAATTTTTCATGTTGACTCTATCTGTCAAAGATCTTAGCCTATACATGGCTAGTGTGAAGAAATGATTAATTTCCATCAATTAACTAAAATAATAAGAGTTAAATGATGAAGCCTGGGATTCAAGTACTTACGATAGTAAGTCACCACAAACGGTGTATCTCGAATACGAGGTGGTCTACCAGGGTAATATATGAGTCAACTGGAGAATTTAATGTCAGGACAGCACGTTGGCCATGGTAGTTCAATGAGTTAGAGCAACTGGACAGAAACCAGGAAATCCGTGGTTCAAATCCTGGCCATGGCATTGAATTTTTCATGTTGACTCTATCTATATAAGTAAGACATTTCATGAGCCTGAGTCAGAAGCATTTAATGCTGAGTATACACCAAGTAGGTATACCTAAACTTACTTTGGAAGCTAACTGTAAACTGGATTTCAACCTGGCTTGCACTTTAGAAGTAAAATTGTTCCCTCTTTTACATCAAGTATGCTAGAAAGTGATAAGTGAGACATTTCATAATTTTCACTAACAAAAATTGTTAAAAACATATAAGAAATGGATATTTTACAGCTGAAATCTGGGTGTTTTGTTGCTAATCTTAAGTAAAAAACATTATGATCATTATGATATAGAATGTGCATTGTACTGATTCTGTTTTGAATTTGTCTCTTGAATTGTGCTAAATTCCCGGAGGAAAGAACAATTCTTAATTGTAAATTATGTACACGTGACTTTCTCTACCCTTTCTTCTACAAACTGTTCTCACAAAAGCTTATTCTTCTATCATTTTATTACATTACATTACATTATTACATATTTTGTTCATATAAGGGATATACAATAAGCTTTTGTGAGTCAAATCTTTCAAAAGCGTTTTGCTATGTGATGGCTTTGAATAGAATAGAATAGAATTGAATTTACAATACAGCTTACTATTTACAATATATTATACACATTACATACCTGGTACACCTACACATTTTACACTAACTCAGCTTGTTGTCGCCCAGGCCTTCTAGAATTACTGAGTAGCATATCATCCCTTCCATCATCCAATCTAGTTTATTGTCTGTCCTTGTCCCAGCGTTTTTTTTGTTTTCCAGTCTTTATTTATCTCATCCTTTTTTCTTTAGCTTTCCAAAACAAGTTCCCCATATTTCTATTTATACTTTCATTTTTCTCCATAACCATTCTTATAGCTGTCATCTCACTTCCCATCTTTTCTCATTTTTTCTCCCACACTTTGTTTCCATACTGCTAGTTCTTGCTCTCTGACAGTGAACTGTACTTCATAATTCACATAATCCTATTCTGCTGCCTCTTAGTCCCCACATTGATCCTGTTCTTGTTTAAGCCATTCCTTCCCTCTCCTGTCTATTACATTGGTCTATAGTCTTTCTTTTTCCCATTTTCTCTTCCCATCTAAATTTAATAATTTTCCATTTTCTAGCTGTCCCCATATCTCTCGTCTTTCTATATCCTTGATCTAGGTAATCCTAGCATCTTTTTAGCAAATTGTTTGTATAACTGATCTATTTTATTACTTTTGACATCCCTTGTATTTCTACAGCACACATCATCTACCAGTGCTTCAACATTCTCTCTAACCATTTGCTTGATGTATCAAGTTTGAGTGTCATATTCTTATTCCTGACATCGCTGTCTTTCCTTTGGCTACCACCTTCCTGCCATGTGCTTCCCCTCCCCATTATAATTTATCCTAACTCCTAGGTACTCAAATTCTTCCACTTATAACTTTTGTCCCTTTCTTTTAATATCCAGGACTCGCTTCCATATATGAGCACTGGTACTGCATGATTTTATAAAATTTCAATTTTGTTTCTTTTCCTGTTTTATTTTTTAAGTTCTTGCCGTGGTTCCACATATCTGCTGAAACTTGTTTGTCTTGTTTTCTAAATCGAGGACATGTTTTGCAAACCATCGTTCGCATCGTTGGCTCTAGTGAGTCGCATTAGAGTCGACGATGCAAATGATGGTTCACGAAGCATGTCCTCAATATAGGTATGTAAGTGAAGCTGATGTGTAATAAATATGACTCATCTATAATTTAATAACATTATGTACTGTTTGCTTTCCTTTTCAGAATCTTGCCTGAAATTTTCATATCTTTCCTTCTGCTTCCACTCAATCTCTTAACCTGTTAGCTAATATCCCTAAATATACTTTATCTTCTTCAGATAATAATCTTATTCCTCTGTAATTCCCTGCTTTATTTTCTCTCCCTTTCCCTTTGTATATTGGTACTACCATACTTATTTTCCAGCACTCGGGTATCTCCTCCTTTTCTTTAATTTTGTTTAACACATTTGAAATATATTTAGACCTTTCCTAGTATTGCCAAATTTTATCCGAAAGTCTCATCTAATCTCACCGCTTTTCATTGCTGGTATACTTCCAGCAATGTAACTTTACCATCTGGTATTCTATTTTTAACTATTTTCTTCCCCAACCTTCTAATATCCCTGTCTACTCCTTTATCATTGTCTATTAAGCTTCTAAAATACTTTAACCCAGAGGTGTCCAGGACTAACCGCGTAAGGGGAAGGTGTTTTTACCTCCAACCACACCACAGCACCTATGATGTAATGCCTTTACTGATAGCAGTCACAGACCTTGCTAACGTTGCTCTTAACAGTGGCGGTGACTTTAGTTACTTCTACTGTTATTTTTGGTATAAATAATATCAACAAACCTCCGGAACGCCGTTTTTGTTACTGACTCTTTTGGCGTAGTTTATTTATAACCAGCTCATCAATGTTTGCCTCCAAAGATGAACAACAGAGTCTTAAAAGTTGAACCAAATGATCGTGCAATATTTTACTACAACACTGACTTTTTATGTGATTCATTTTCGAGAACATCTGCTCACAAATATATGTGGAACCAAATATTGACATTAACTTTACAGCAAACGTTCGCAACCTGGGAAATGTTTTATTGGGAAGAGATTTAAATAAGTTGCAACTTTTCTCCTGAGAATATTTCAAGGTTGTTGAATTCTGCAAAGTAACTAATTCCATTTGCAGTGAATGAGGAGTGCCTTTGCAGGCAAAATTAACTGGATTATGAAGAAGACCGATTTCCTCTTTATAGTTTTCAGGTCTCGAATTTGCACTCGAAAGTGTCATACAGTTCCTTCAGAATTGTTACATATTTTGCTAACAGATTGACATTTATGGTAAAAATTGATTCCAAGGACTGAAAATGATATAAGTCACATATTTCCATTTGACCTTGTCACAGTGTTAATTGCACCATAAATGTATTCACTGCATCAACTAACGTAATTATACTTTTATGTTTCCCCTGTAAGCTCATGTTTAGGATATCAAGATGGTGAAATAGATCAGTCGCAAAAGCAAGATCACACAGCCATTCTTCTTCAGTTCCAGAACTTGATGGCCCTACAGTAATAATAAATAGTGTCAATTAGGAAAACAAGTTATTTGTACGACACCTTATAATGGATACATAAATATTTTACATTTGCATACGTAGTTCTTTGTTCAGGAAACTATTTATCACATTTCTTAGCTGGAAGAAACACCTCATCAGGGCACCTTGACTGAGCCACCTGACATAATAATGCAGATTGTCATAATGAGATCCTAGCTCTTCTAGCAACTCCTTAAATTGTCTGTGACGAAGGGAACTTGATTTAATTAAGTTCATGCAGTTCACCACAACAGACATGACATTATTTAAGGCAATTGATTTTGCACATAGAGCCGCCCTATGAATTATGCAATGTATGGACAAAAAATCTGGGGGCACATTTTTTCTTTAAAAATGTTCTTAGTCTGCCAATGAAATCATTTTCTCCTCCTCTCGCTGATGGGGCCCCATCGGTCGCAACACTAACTAGTTTGCCCCAAGGGAGTTCCAGTCTACAATCAATATCTCTCACAGTATTGAAAATATCTTCACCACAAATATTTTCATTGACATTGAATTCGGCATCAATCCCCCTCAAAGACACAGCCAGTTGGGCTTCATCAGTTCTGTTCATACTTTCATCCAACGTTAATGAAAAGAAAGTTAATGATTTTTCTTTTTTCCTGTAACTGTCGCTTAATATCACTCCCCAGTTCTTTCACGCGTCTTGTCATGGTATTTTGAGATAGGCTTATTGATTTAAAAGTACCTATTATATTGGGAAACACTTTTTTGGCTGCAATAATTAAACAACCTTTTATGAACTACCCTTCATTTAAAGCCTTCATATTCTTTGCAATATGTTCAGCAATTCTGTAAGAAACTTTAACAACACTTTTAGAATGAGTTCCTTCAGGAATTGCCGCTTTCATATTTTGTAGCATTTGCAGTCTTGCAGCACCTGCAAATGAAATATATTAATTACACAATTAATGCGCAATTCAGCTAATATGAATTGAAATCATAACATAAAATTATGCATAAAAATTTGCATATGTGTTAGAACGTGCTTACCATAATCATAATGATGATATTTATCAAAGTGTCGTTTTATGTTATGTTAAATCGGCTACCCCATGATAAGTGATGTTTACAAATCAGAAATCTCACTGTGTTTTCCTCTTAAACAAAAAAAAAAAAAAAAAAAATCATCCTCTCATTCGTTCTGGAATGCTGGATGTTTGGCTGTCATTGCGAGAACCATCAATGACTGAGTGACTGGAGGGGAAATGGGTCTTGTATGGCACAAATACAAAATTTATGTTTGGGGTGAAATGACAGCGTGACGTCATTAGCTCATATGAGTGCCATTTGGACACCTCAGCTTTAACCATTCCTGAGGTGATATTTTGGGTCCTTTCCCCTATTGTTATTTGCTTTTTCACTGTTTCCCATGTCGTTTCACTATCTGTTTCTTCTATTGCTTCTCTTAATTTCTTTTTTGTCCTTTCCTGCTGTTTTTTTTTTCTTTTACCCCAGCAAACATTTTTAATCCCCTTTACTTTTCATCAGAATTTGCTTATCTAGTTTGTCTTTAGTGTTCCTCCATTCTTTAAGGTTTCTGAATACCATTCTTTTTGTTGATTTGCATTCTTCATCGAACTATACTTTTTATCAAAATTTAACTGTATTGAAACACCACAGTGAAGCGAATAGTGTCAACCCAATTCCACACAAACATGCCACCATCAACAGTCTCATCTACAGATTAGTAAATCTACCCCTCATCCAGCAAGAATATCAAAAAGAATACCATCAAATCTTAAAAACTGCAATTAAAAATGGATATGGAAAAAGCCTTGTAGATAAAATACTAAAATCATTCAAACTTAAAAAAAGATTAAAAGAGATCACAGCTCTTCCAGCAATAAAACAAGAAATTAGATTTGCTAAATTTACTTACCACCCTTGGGCCACAAAAAGTTCCAAAAAATATTAAAAAAATACAAAATAACATTGGCACCAAAAAACAATTACAACATTAAAAACCTAGCTAACAATAATAATACTGATAAGATAAAACCAGAAGAAAAGTCAGGCATTTACAAGATTAAGTGTAAAGACTGAAAAAATTTACATAGGGAGGACAAAAAGAAACATAGGCACCAGAAAGAAAGAACATTTTAAGCATCTAAGATACAAAAGTATGGATAAGTCCACAATAGCAGCTCATTTCTGGTCTGAAAATCATGAAATTGAAGATAGCACCAAATTACTAAAATACATACAAAAACATAGTGAACTCGTCATAAGAAAAACATAAAAACCAACTAATGAATTTTGAAATCCCACCAGAAGACAACCCCACATTTAAATTCATCACAAAATCAACAGATGGCAGCAGCAACTCCAGAACTACCCACACTACTGGATCAAGCTTTAGTGGCAGTAGAGCCGACGATGCGAATGATGGTTCGCGAAACATGTCCTCAATATAGGTACGTAAGTGAAGCCGATGTGTAAGAAATAATTGTATATCTATAATTTAATAATTATCCTTCTTTTATTTGTTTCTTTCCCTGATGTATTTTCATTTCTGTCCTTGCAATACTTACTAGTGTCTTTGTCACCGGATAGGCCGGCAAAACAGATGACGCCATACATGAGAGAAGATAAACAAACACATGGCTCAAGGGATCAGCTGGTTATAACTGCGGGAGGGTAGACTAGTGGAACGACAGATAAAGGAGTCAGCTGGAATCAGGAAGATCTGAATGTAGTTTCAATGCCTTCGGGCAGTATTTTAGAGCTAAAAGAGTGGGTGCGGACTAGATGGCAAGTGAATTTAGAAAAATACGCATTTGAAAGAAAAGGGTCAGTATAGGGATTCGAATTTTCGGTGGTGGCTTGGAATGTGGAAGGTTTATATGAAAAAGTGTGCATTGGTGAGGTTCAAACTGTGTTGAAAGGATGTGACATGTTATTGGTGGTGGAAACATGGTTAGAAAGGGAAGTAAATATAGTGATTCCAGGGTTTATTTTTTATAATATTGAGGGCGTGAAGAGCCACAGAAGGGGCAGAGCCTCAAGTGGTATGGGTTGCTTTGTAAGGGTAGATAAGGGGTGCAAAGTGAGAGAAGAAAAGGACCTATGGAGTAAATCGGTGTTGTGGCTATCCATGAGTGATATATTTAAGAAAGGAGGAATGGTGTGTATTGCTGTAGTACATAATCCACCGTCTACATCAGATTATTTTGATACAAATGTGTTCAGGAAATTAAGTTGGGGAATAGAGGAACTGAAAAATAAAAATGGAAGTGTAGAAATAATAGTTGCAGGGGATTTAAATGCAAGAATTGGGGATAGCCAGGTTAAACTGAATAACCCAAGTGGAGAATATGATAAAGAGTATGCATCAGATAGGAGACAGAGCAAAGATAAGGTTATTAATAGCTAAGGGAGGAAGCTTTCAGAATTTTGTGAGGAGCAGAATCTTATGATTTGTAATGGGTATAAAGGGTTGGATACAGAAGGGGAATATACATTTATTAATAGAAATGGCCAGAGTGTGGTGGACATGGTAATGTGCTCGCTGGGGATTGACACTGGATAATAGATTTTGAGGTTATGAATGTTATATTAGGGAGTTGCCATTTTCCAGTGAAAGTGAAATTAGAAGTTAGTAGAAACTGTACAGAAGTAGGCACTGATTGTCTAAGTGTTGTGGAAATTTATAAGTGCAGAGAGGAAAAGCATGATACTTTTTGTGAGGAACTAAACTCAGAAGGGGGGGAAATATTGCAAGTGAGAGTAACTGGTTTAGTAAATACCAATAAAATAGAGCAAGCTGTTGAAGCATTAGAATGTTCTGTAAAGAGGGCGGCGGGTGAAATGAAGATAGTAGGTTTTCAAGATAAAAAATAGATGTTGGTTTGATAAGGATTGTAAAATGGCTAAAATAAGAGTAAGACAATAGTTAAGAAGGTGGAGATAGTCGGGAGCAAGAGAGGGGAGAGAAAATTTTTTGACAGATGGGCATATAGATGCCTGATGGAAGAAAAGATGAGGGAATGGGGAATAAAAATGGATAGAACGTTATATAAGGCAGCAAAAACTGATACAAAAAAGATATGGTCAATAGTTAAAAGCCTACATAAAGAGGGGGCAAGAAATGATATAAGTTCAAACCATTGGTGTGAGAATTTTAAAAATTTATTAGGACAGACCTGTTTACAAGTAATGGGAATGAGATTCCAGGGAAGCCATGATTCAATAAATGATCTAGATGGAGAAATTACAGACGTCGAGTTATGTGAGCAAATTAGGAAGTTAAAAGCTAACAAAGCCAGTGGAATTGATGGTATACCAGGAGAGGTTTGGAAGGTATGGGTAGCTGAGGGGATGCATAGAAAAATAGTAATAAGGCTTATTATTTTAGTCAATTGATGGAAATTAAACATTTCTCCACACTAGCCGTATATAGCCTAAGATATTTGATGGATAGAGTCAACATGAAAAATTCAATGCCATGGCCGGGATTTGAACCACGGATCTACTGGTTTCCGTCCAGTCGCTCTTAACCTTTGAGCTATCATGGCCAACGTGCCTTCCTGACATTAAATTCTCCAGTTGACTCGTATATTTCCCCGGTAGACCACTAGGGGCTCTCGCATCCGAGATACACCGTTCGTGGCGACTTACTATTGTAAGTACTTAAGTCCCAGCCCGTGGTTCAAATCCCGGCCATGGCATTGAATTTTTCATGTTGACTCTATCCATCAAAGTAATAAGGCTATTTAATAAAATATTGGAAATGAGGGAGGTTCCCAAGAAGTGGAGGATAAGCATGGTAGCACCAATTTACAAAGGAAAGGGAAATAAAAGCAACCCAGCAAATTATAGGGGGATAAGCTTACTTTCTGTTATAGGGAAGATCTTCACAGGTATTTTAGCAAATAGACTACAGAAGTGGGTAGAGAAGGAGAAGAAGCTATCAGAGTTCCGAGCAGGATTTAGACCAGGGAGGAGAACAACTGATAATATTTTTATTATCAAAGCAGTCACAGACAAATATTTAAGCAATAAAAGGGGGAGGGTTTATATGGCATTTATTGATTTAGAGAAAGGATTCGATACAGTTAATAAAGACGTATTGTGGATAAAATTAAATAACAAAGGGGTAAGTTGTAAATTTATCGAAATACTGCGCAAAATATATCATGATAATGAGTTCTGCATCAAGCTGCAGGGAAACAAAGTAACTGATTGTATAGAGAGCAAGGTGGGTGTAAGACAAGGATGTAAACTCAGGCCGGTGCTATTTAACCTTTTTATAGATGATATTCTAGAGGAGATTGCTAAAAATAGGGTTCACTCACCAGTTATTCACAACAAAGAAATCCCAGGGTTGTTATTTGCAGATGATGTAGTAGTTGGTTCTATATCTGTTGGAGGTCTGAGAAGGGCAATTGAAGCAATAAGTAGTTATTACCAAAAATGAGAAATGGGAGATAAATGGAAGAGAAATAGAGGTCATAAAGAGATTTGATTATTTGGGGATAAGCTTGAGCTGTGATGGTAAATGGACTGAACAGAAAAAAATTGGCTCTCGCAAAAGGTAAAATGGCCATGAGTATTGTATGAACATGTTTAAGGAAATTACCTGACATTAATGTCAAATGACTGGAAAAAATCTATACTGCCATAGTGGAAAATAAGATGTTGCATGGGGCAGAGATATGGGGAGTGGATGAAGCATGGGAAGAGGTGGATGTTATTAATAGATCTTTCTGTAAATATATTTTGGGCTTACCGGTAGCTTCACCCAATGGGGCAGCACAATTAGAGTTTGGAAGACGTTCAACAAGGGTTAAAAGTGTCTCAAGGGCATTGAAATATCTGTACAGAGTTGCTAATTTGGAAGAAAACAATATTATCAAGGAATGTTTTCTTTTGCAGACGAGAAGCAAATGGGGAGAGTCTTGGGCGCAAAAAGTAAGGGAACTGATGGAACAGATAGGTATGGGACATATTTGGAGAAACGAAGAGTATTATTATAGGGGCTTTTGGAAAGAGGTAGAATTAAGGCTGGAAGATTTAGATAGCCAAGTTATATTTACCAGTGTAAGGGAGAAAATATCATTGAGGATATATAGGGAAATAAAGACAGTGTGGGAGAAGGAGAAGTACATAGATGTGTGTAATAAGTTTTATTTATTTATTTGTGTACTAAGCTATTACAACTGTTGAGCTGATCACCAGTGTGTAATAAGTTAGGGCGAGAAGGATTTGCCTGGATGAGGACAGGAGTTAGAAATTTGAAAGGTATTAGATATGAAAAGGATACAGGGAAATGCCAAATGTGTGGAGAAGAGGATACAGACTGGCATAGTATATTTTAAATTTAAAGGGAGTCGATTAATGACACTAAACAACACTTAAATTTTTCCGGAACATGTTTCAGAGACTTTGCCTCTATCCTCAGCCGGCCATCGACTTAAAAATAAAAATAACCGTGCGATCAGGTGGTATGATTTTCACTTCTTAAAGACTTGTTAGCCTAATATTGCAATTCCTTTCTTGGAAGTGTTGAAAACAGTAAAATTTAAAAGTAAGTGTTGTTTAGTGTCATTAATCGACTCCCTTTAAATTTAATTTATCATAACAACACTGTTTTCAACACTTCCAAAAAAAAGAATAGTATACTTTATTGCAAACAAACAAAGCTATGAAGAGAACAAATTTGGAACAAAAGTGGGACAGTTTTAGGAATGGGGGGAGGTATTAATAATAAAAAAAATGTTATTGGTAAAAGGAGAAAAGAATGTAAGAAATGTAGGTGAATATCTGGGGGAAATTAGAGAGAAATGGTTAAGATTGACGAAGAATAAATAACAATTAAGGGTTAGAAAACTAGAACGAGGTATACAAGGGAGAGGAGGGTCATCAATACACGGAAAACCAGGGGTTATGTGTTTTGAGACCGAGACTCGAGGCAAGCAGGTAGAAAGGGTATGTTAAATGTGAATAAGTCATTTTGTTATTGTGTGAAAGAAATGTTATAAATGTCAATGTATCAATGAAATTGTATGTGGAAGAAAGATGAGAAATAAATATATATAAATACTAGTGTCTTTAGTAATTCAAATGCTTTACTTATGCTTCCTTCTTTTGTAGCTATCATTATTTCACATTCTATAATTTCTTCTACTCCAGGGTTTATATCTGCCAAAAAAAACACTCTTGCTTTTTGTCTTTCCACTTAAATATTTCCATTTCTTTTAATTGTACTGTCTCATTCCCCCCTCTTGCATTTCTGTCCCTTTAATTTCTAAGTGGGAAGTGATGACTATTTATAATCACATGTTAAGTCTTTAAAATTACTCTCTTTTCTTCCGCTTTCTCACTGCGCAATATATAATCTCTAATACTTTGATCAATTTTATTCGCAAACATAAACTCCCTCTCTTTGCCTTTCTATGAACCACCATTACATATTATTAAAGTGTTTGGTTTGCAAAAACCTAACAGCATATTTCTCTCCTCATTTGTTATTTTATCTCCTCCATCTTCATATTCTTTTTCACATAATCTACCATTTCATTCTCCTATTCTTGCATTAAAGTCTCCCATTATTATGAATTCTATATCTGTAAACTTCTCATTCAGTTCTTCCATATCTTCCTCATACAGTCTGGGATTATGAAAAGCTGATGAAATTGGAGGATTATATGCCATCCCTATTTCCAGTTACATAAGATGGGTAGCTGACATGCTTAATTTGTAAGATTACTCACTCAGACTGGTTAGGTGTTCACCATTTCTTCCAAAAGTGCTTTTCGGTCTTTGCTTCAGACCATCTTCAGTGGGTGCTGCTCCAACTACTGAACAACTTGACAAGTCTTCTTTAAAATACATAAGATGGATTTCTCTAGATTTTATAAACTTCTGAAGCAAGAATCAGAGAAAGCTAAGGGCAGAGTATAAGAGAGAGGACCTTGCCACCACCCAGATCCATAGATTTTAGGGTGGACAAATCTTAAAACATGAATATGATATGTGAAAATGTGACAAAATTACAAATCATACTTAACATCTAGTGACTTATGAAACGTTTTGAGGAAATTAGTGACAACTGAACTGCCAGAGTTGGTCACCTCAAATGCAACTCTTATTGATGATGGGTCCAAGTGACCTGTCTGTTGACGGGTCCTTAATCCACTCACTCACTCACTCACTCACTCACTCACTCACTCACTCACTCACTCACTCACTCACTCACTCACTCACTCACTCACTCACTCACTCACTCACTCACTCACTCACTCACTCACTCACTCACTCACTCACTCACTCACTCACTCACTCTCATTAATGATCATCTGCGAAACATCCCATGTATTGCACATATCATTCATTTATGTAATAAAAGATTTACTACTGAGATTAAGAAGCCATGAAGGACTGACATTGTGGATAAAAGTTTGACTTGTTGAAAATGTGCAGAGGTGGTACTTGCAATTGTTGCATATAATGGCAAAACTTTGGGGGCCAGCCCTGTGTACCAGAAGAGTACAGTAAAGAATACTGTAGTATATCACTAATAGATTTTTTCGGGTTGATAAGCCATGGTCTGCTGGCATTTTGATGAAACTTTAGGATTAATTGAAAAAAAAAAAACTATTTGTAGTCGGTTTATTGACACTTGGTCACCTACATTTTTATATTATCAAGGGACTAGTTTCGGAAGCCATTGCTTCCATCCTCAACCTCTCTCCAACTGGTGTCTGTTGTCGTCTACTCTCTACTCTCTAGTGGTGGAACTATGAACTTCTTTGTCAAATTATCTACTGGTGGGATTTCAAAGTTCATTACTCATTTTCCATATGAATATGTTCTCACATGTTGTCAGTTTGTTTTGGTTTATCATTCCTTTTAGTAATTTAGGATTTGGATCAATGTCATGATTTTCATTCCAAAAATGAAATGCTACTGCTGACTTATCTTCTTGTTTCATTTTGATGTTTCTAAAGTGCTCTTTGACTCATGGATTAACCGTGGGATTAACCTTGATAAAAAGGGGAAAGAGTAAAGAATGCACTTGTTGATTACTTTATATCTGTCCATTTCATGTAATGCTTTATGTTATTTTTCAAATTTTAATTGTGTCTAATATACCCATACATTAAACACATATACAAGGGGCAATCAAATATAAACAGGCCTTTCGTTGCAGAAAATTTATTCATGAATAATAATTGAAATTAACATTTTTCTTACTTTCTACATATTCACCCATCTTTTCTGTGCATTTGTTCCAATGGACAGGCAAGTTTTTAATGCCAGTTTCAAAGAAAGTACGAGGATGGGTGTGGAGCCAGTTGCACACGAAGTCTTTCACCTCCTCATTGGTTGTGAAACAATATCCTCCAAGAGCTTCTTTGAGTGGACTAAACATGAAGTCACATGGTGAGAGGTCTGGGCTATAGGATGGATGTGGAAGAGCAGTCCAGTGCATTTCGGCCAATTTTTGCTGAATTGCTGCTGCAGTGTGTGGTCTGACATTATCCTGTAGAATCAACACATTTCTGATTGGCTACTGCGATGTTTTGACCGAAAAGCAACTCAAACTTGACTGAGAAGGTCACAGTAGTAGGCAGCATTAATGTTCTATCGTCATTCTCCTTGTTCGAGGAAATCAATGAGAAGGACACCTTTCGAGTTCCAGAACAATGTGGCCAAAACTTTCCCTGCTGACAGTCGTGACTTGGCTTTCACCGCTGGTAGCTCTCCACTCCAGACTGGCCCTCTTTGATATGGGTATGTAATGCACACATGTCTAATCACTAATCACAAGTGATGATTTTGTCCAGAAAAGCATCACCTTACTCTTCGTAATGCGTGAGAAGCGTGCGACACATTTGAACTCGCACTGCTTTCTGTTCCGCAGTGAGATACCGTGGAACCCAACGAGCTGACTTTTTTCTCAATTTCAGCTCCCTTCAAATGATTGATTGGATGCTCCCATAGCTTATGAGAAGTTTATATTAAAAGCAGAGCATTACTAACAGTGAAGTATTCTTCATTTTTGAGTTTGATTTATGAGTCACTATGTTTACACTCAAACTTCACTTACTTGTTGTATAATTGAAATGTTTTCAAGATCATTCGATCTCATCCTCAGCTGTTTGGTGACTAAATGAACATTCCTCTTCTTCCACTATTACGGAGCTCCGATCACTCTGCCATCTGGTGTTAGGGGCACTAAGTTTTAATACTTCATTTAATGCCGGGATTTCAAAATTTATAACTTTATCACGGTTTTTGGTTATGAATATTTTTTCCCAAATATCCAATTCTATGGGTGTACTTAAAGATTTTAACAGTTTAATGTTGTGGCCAATGTTGTGTCACACCACTTTTGGACAGAAAACCACAACATTGGCCACAACATTAAACTGTTAAAATCTTTAATTACACCCATAGAATTGGATATTTGGGAAAAAATATTCATAATCAAAAACCGTGAAAAAGTTACAAATTTTGAAATCCCGGCATTAAATGAAGTATTAAAACTTAGTGCCCCTAACACCAGATGGCAGAGTGATCGGAGCTCCGTAATATTGGAAGAAGAGGAATGTTCATTTAGTCACCAAACAGCTGAGGATGAGATCGAATGATCTTGAAAACGTTTCAATTATACAACAACAACTAAGTGAAGTTTGAGTGTAAACATAGTGACTCATAAATCAAACTAAAAAATTATGAGAAGTTGTTGACAAATCTTATCCCTTCAATGATGTCTTGAAGAGCTTGGTTGTTTTCTGGATTGATGCTGGTGCATGGGCGGCGAGGGTGGACCAAGTTTTCATCACGTTCACATTCATTAAACTCATGGCACCAATGTTTAACTCTGGACCATGAAAGGGTTCTTTCCCCAAACTGTGGGAGTAACCAACAGCAAATTTTAGCTGCACTGACATTTTCATTGACAAGAAACTTGATTATTACTTGTTGCGCAACAGCTGGATGCACCTCTCTCTCTAACATCTCGGCAGTAACTGAGGGATAGAGCCAAACAAGTTCCCTAGGCCACTGTCCCCTTCCAGGGACCTCACTGCATGTGCTGTAAAAGCCTAGAACCCATACGGCACTCTTTGCATGCGCCGTAAACAAAGGCCTGTTAATATTTGATTACCCCTCATATTAAATTTTAGATGAGTCGTATTTCTTACACATCTGCTTCACTTTCGTACCTATTTTGAGGACATGTTTCGCAAATCTTCGTTTGCATCTACGGCTCTTGTGCGACTGACGCTAGATCCAGCGGTGTGGGTAATTCTGGGGTTGTTGCTGCCATCTGTTGATTTAGTGATGAACTGAAATGTGGGATTCTCTTCTAGCGGGATTTCAAAGTTCATTAGTTGGTTTTTATGTTTTTCTATGTATATCCTCTCCCATATGACGAGTTCACTATGTCTTTGTACGTATTTTAGTAATTCTGTGCTATCTTCAATTTCATGATTTTCAGACCAGAAATGAGCTGCTATTGCGGACTTATCAATATTTTTGTATCTTAAGTGCCTGAAGTGTTCTTTCTTTCTAGTGCCTATGTTTCTTTTTGTCCTCCCTATGTAAATTTTTTCACAGTCTTTACACTTAATTTTGTAAATGCCTGACTTTTCCTCTGGTTTTATCTTATCAGTATTATTACTGTGAAGTAGGTTTTTAATGTTGTAATTGTTTTTTGGTGCCAATGTTATATTGTATTTCTTGAACATTTTTTGGAACTTTTTTGTGGCCCAGGGGTGGTAAGTAAATTTAGCAAATCTAGTTTCTTGTTTTATTGGTGTGAGAGCTGTGATCTGTTTTAATTTCTTTTGAAGTTTGAATAATTTTAGTTTTTTATCTACAAGGTTTTTTCCATATCCATTTTTAATTGCAGTTTTTAAGATTTGATGGTATTCTTTTTGATATTCTTGCTGGCTGAGAGGTAGATTTACTAATCTGTGTGTCAGACTGTTGATGGTTGCATGTTTGTGTGGAATTGGGTTGAAACTATTTGCTTTGATGTAATTATCTGTGTGTGTTGCTTTTCTATGAATGCCAAATTCTAGTTTTTCATTGCCTTTTTTGATTTTAAGGTCTAAAAAAGGTAGAGTACAGTCCTCTTCAGTTTCTACTGTGAATTGTATGCTGGGTTCTTGCAGATTGAGTAGTTTCAAAGCATCATCTATTAGTTTGTAGGGCACTATTGCAAAGATGTCGTCTACGTATCTGTACCATGTTTTAAACATTATGAGGGAAGGCTTTAGTAATATGTGTTTCGAAAAAGCTCATGTATAGATTGGCCAAAAATGGTGATAGCAGGCTTCCCATAGCTAGTCCTGAAATTTGTTTATAATATTTTCCATCGAAGACAAAATAATTTTGATGTATACATAATTCAGTCATTGCCAAATATTCTTCTATTGCATTGGCATCCAGGTTTATAGAATTTAGCCATTTTTTCAGTTGAATCAAAAGTTTTTCTAATGGAATGCTAGGGAAGAGGGAGCGGACATCAAAGGATACTAAAGTGTCATGAGGTTTTAGTTTAAGATTTTGAATTTTTTCTACCAGGTCTAAAGAGTTTTTTATACTCAGAGTATGGAATTGTGGAAAGGACTGAAATTTTTTGGTTAGCCATTTTGCCAGAAGGTAAGTAGGAGTGTTTATATTATTTACAATGGGTCTCATGGGTATGTTGGGTTTGTGTATTTTAGGCAAACCATATATTCTTGCAAGGGTAGGGTTGTCTGGTTTGATAGTTTTTTGTTCTGTAGTTGTTAAAATTTTACTATTAATGATGGTTTTTTGTACATCTTTTATGCATCGGTTGAGTGGATTAGAATCTATTTCCTGGAATTCTTTTTGTTGTAGTAACTCTAACATTTTTTCTTTGTATGTAGCTGTATCTAAGATTACTATTTTGTTCCCTTTATCAGCCCTTGAGAAGATTACATCCTTTTTCCTTAAAGATTTAATTATCTGAATTTGTTTCAAATGTTTTATTGGCTTTTTATTTATTAAGTTTTCCAATATAGGAGCTGATTTTTTCCTAATTATATTTTTGTCCATGGTTTCCAAGCCTTCTACTGCTAATTCTATATCTGCAATGAATTCATCCGGGTTGCTGGAGTATGTTATACATGTTTTTAGGCCTTGGTTAAGTACATCTATTTCTTCATTGTTAAAATTTTGCTTTGAGAGATTAATCACATTGTCTAGGGATGTGTTCTTTGCTGAAATTTTGTTATGTTTTGGTTGCCAATGATTATGATTACGTTTGAGTTTCTTATTTTGACGATAAACTTTCTCTTTGACTTTATAATTTATATGTTCGAATGATTTGGCTTCTAAGTGGTCCCATGCTGTGTTTCCTAGTAATTTTACAAGTTTCATATGTAGGTTGTACAAAGAGAGGTCTATATTAGTTATTTTTCTGTAGTGATTTGTTTTTTTGGATTTTAACACGACTTTTTCAGCAGCTAATTGTTCTATACTGTTGTTAAATTTTACTATTTTTCTTACAAATTTCGGAGAAATGTTACGTTTTAGGCAATTGTTGATAAATTTTATGTCCGCTGATATTAACCTTCTTTTTGTCTTTAGTTTCAAATATTGTTTTATTTCTTTCTTGTTGCCGAAATGTTCGTTGAAATATTCAAATGTGAACGATCTTACCTCCATGTTGTCCGGTTTTTAAAGTTGGTTGGATCTAACTTTCGCGTGTTCCTCTTGACTTAACGTCACTCCAATATATCGAGATTTAACTGTATTGGAACACCACAGTGAAGCGAAAAATTATTAAATTTTAGATGAGTCGTATTTCTTACACATCTGCTTCACTTTCGTACCTATTTTGAGGACATGTTTCGCAAATCTTCGTTTGCATCTACGGCTCTTGTGCGACTGACGCTAGATCCAGCGGTGTGGGTAATTCTGGGGTTGTTGCTGCCATCTGTTGATTTAGTGATGAACTGAAATGTGGGATTCTCTTCTAGCGGGATTTCAAAGTTCATTAGTTGGTTTTTATGTTTTTCTATGTATATCCTCTCCCATATGACGAGTTCACTATGTTTTTGTACGTATTTTAGTAATTCTGTGCTATCTTCAATTTCATGATTTTCAGACCAGAAATGAGCTGCTATTGCGGACTTATCAATATTTTTGTATCTTAAGTGCCTGAAGTGTTCTTTCTTTCTAGTGCCTATGTTTCTTTTTGTCCTCCCTATGTAAATTTTTTCACAGTCTTTACACTTAATTTTGTAAATGCAAGAACCCAGCATACAATTCACAGTAGAAACTGAAGAGGACTGTACTCTACCTTTTTTAGACCTTAGAATCAAAAAAGGCAATGAAAAACTAGAATTTGGCATTCATAGAAAAGCAACACACACAGATAATTACATCAAAGCAAATAGTTTCAACCCAATTCCACACAAACATGCAACCATCAACAGTCTGACACACAGATTAGTAAATCTACCTCTCAGCCAGCAAGAATATCAAAAAGAATACCATCAAATCTTAAAAACTGCAATTAAAAATGGATATGGAAAAAACCTTGTAGATAAAAAACTAAAATTATTCAAACTTCAAAAGAAATTAAAACAGATCACAGCTCTCACACCAATAAAACAAGAAACTAGATTTGCTAAATTTACTTACCACCCCTGGGCCACAAAAAAGTTCCAAAAAATATTCAAGAAATACAATATAACATTGGCACCAAAAAACAATTACAACATTAAAAACCTACTTCACAGTAATAATACTGATAAGATAAAACCAGAGGAAAAGTCAGGCATTTACAAAATTAAGTGTAAAGACTGTGAAAAAATTTACATAGGGAGGACAAAAAGAAACATAGGCACTAGAAAGAAAGAACACTTCAGGCACTTAAGATACAAAAATATTGATAAGTCCGCAATAGCAGCTCATTTCTGGTCTGAAAATCATGAAATTGAAGATAGCACAGAATTACTAAAATACGTACAAAAACATAGTGAACTCGTCATATGGGAGAGGATATACATAGAAAAACATAAAAACCAACTAATGAACTTTGAAATCCCGCTAGAAGAGAATCCCACATTTCAGTTCATCACTAAATCAACAGATGGCAGCAACAACCCCAGAATTACCCACACCGCTGGATCTAGCGTCAGTCGCACAAGAGCCGTAGATGCAAACGAAGATTTGCGAAACATGTCCTCAAAATAGGTACGAAAGTGAAGCAGATGTGTAAGAAATACGACTCATCTAAAATTTAATAATTTTTCGCTTCACTGTGGTGTTCCAATACAGTTAAATCTCGATACCCCTCATATGTTAATGAATGTGTGTGGATAATAGGCTTAATTCATAACTTACTATGTTTCTGATGGTTAATTACTTGATTACAGGATGAAACAATAATATTAATTTTTGAATAGTGGTAGAATGGTGTTATACATACACGATTATTGTTTGAATTTCATGTAAAATATGCATTAGTTTATATTGTCAAGATTGCAGAATAAAGAAGAATTGTTAGCATTTGTTTTCCTGTGAATAGAAAACCCTTAAAAGACCGTTTTCAGTCCAAAATATAATTAAATAAAAAGGAAAGCAGAGAAATTGTCATAAGCAGTAGTTTCAGAGAGGCTATATAATATCTGCAATATCAAGATAAAAACATTGCTGCCAGTTGGAGTTTCTCATACAGGAACAATCTCAGAATTATCATAAAATGCAAGATTGGTTACATGTGTTATTCTTAAAATCCACTAATAAGAATATAATTCAGCAAATGAACTCACCTATTTAGATTTTTATAAAGTGAGTAACAGTGCTAAAAATCTGTATCACTATCGAGTGTTGAGAAATGTATTGTCGCGTCACTATTAAATGGTATCTTAATTTTAAAATTCTAAAGAGGTAAATAAATGTTTAATGTTCCACACACAGCATCAGCAGCAACAAGAGACATCTGCAGGAAATGTATTTGGAAGCTATTCACCTTCAGTGTCAGCTCCTTCCAGCCGTCGCCAGGGAGGAAGGAGAGGCTCAGCTGGAGGAAGTGCTCTGTTTGATCCACTGGGAATTTTTTCTCCAAAACCATCACCAAATAAAGAAAATCATAATACACAAGAGACAAATCTAGTAAGTCCCAGACACACATCTGGAGACTGGGTGCCTGCATCAGAGAGCAATACTACTATTTTATCAACAGCGAAGAACAGTGAGGTAAATTGTTGACGGTACCATCAGACAGATTGTTTCCGTTCAATAAATTATGATTAGTCACTAAACTTAATTTATCTTTTATGTATATTATCCAAGATAAGACAAGTTGAATCACTAATTATTATAATTTATTAAATTATATTTGCTTCACTATAAATAGTCTCAATTTTTTTTTATTTAGATTTTGTTCATGTTTTTATTTGTTTATATATTTTTATACATGAAATACATTTAGGGAAAATAATGTATTATAGAACGCTAATGTCAATGCAAAAATTAATGTTGAACATTAACCCATCCCAAATGTGAGATGTTTGATCTTAGATTTTCCGTTAGCAGCAGTATACATATAAGTAACCAGAAGTGATATTCACAGTGACAGCAAGGTCTGAATGGGGCAGGTGAATATGTTTAATGCATTCTATTCATATGATTTCTCTACACATTCATATGAAACTGTTCTTATAAAGTCTTATTCTCTAACTGCTTTATGTTAATTGAGATAAAATGATGTTTTACATATTTTGTAGATACTAAGGGAATAGAAATATGCAATAGGCTATAAGCAATAGTCAAATATTTTAAGTGCTGGCCAATGTTTGACAGCTTTAAAATTGTATTTTCTTTTTAGGCTAAACGATGAAAAAAAAAAAACGAATGACAACTTTCCATTTGAGAAAACTCAAGTATTGGGGAATTCAAATCAATAACAAGGAATATCTGGTGCAAACTATTCTTATGAGTACTTTTTTTTTTCTTTTTTTTTGTGTACTTCATGTTAATAAACATTTGAAGATTTTAAATATGTAAAATATGAAGCTATTAACAGTGAAGCAAACAAATATATACAAATATAACAATTTGTAACTTAAAACTTCACCAGTGTTATAAGAAATGATGACATTTTTCTTATAAATTGTTTGGGATTATGATTTCATGGAAATTCTTCCACATCCTCAGCCGGAACCAACAAAACTGTCGTCATCGTTACAAACGCTAGATGTTAATATGTTCTTGTTAGTACTACCAAAATCTGAAAATAAAACAGCCCGCCTCGATAGTATAGATGGTAGCGTGTCTGCCTTATGTTCAAGAGGTCCCGAGTTCAAATCTCGGTCAGGGTGAGTTACCTGGATAAGGTTTTTTCCGGTGTTTTCCCTTATCCTGATAGACGAATGTCAGGTAACTCTAAGCTTGATGGACCTCGGACACATTTGAGCATCATTTCACCCATTTCATTAATCGTCCGATATGACTTAATGTTGGAGGACGTAAATTTAAAAAAAAGAAAAAATAAAATAAAATAAATTTAAAAACAGAATCGACTGCCGGTATTTCAAAATTCATTACGCGATAGAGTCAACATAAAAAATTCAATGCCATGGCGGGATTTGAACCACGGATCTCCTGGTTTCCGTGGTTCAAATCCCGGCCATGGCATTGAATTTTTCATTTTGACTCCATCTATCAAAGACCTATATATGGCTAGTGTGAAGAAATGGTTAATTTCCGTCAATTAACTAAAATTCATTACGTGATGTTTGTTTTTTAAAATAAATATCTTTTCCCAAACTATTAAACCTGTCGGACCATTTAATTGTTTTAATAATTTAACTTTGGATTTATTTCATGGTTAAATGACCAAACATGATCTGCTATGGCCGATTTCTCAGTCTGTTTGTACTTAATGTTACGGAATTGTTCTTTCGTTCTGGTTTCTAAATTACGTTTTTTCTTTCCAATATAAACTTTATCACAATCGAAACAATTAAATTGATAAATAACAGATTTTTTATTATTAGGAATTTTATCTTTTTTGGAGAAATGCAATACATTTTTAATACTATATAATTTTAAAAAATTTACTTACCATCCTTGGGTTAATAAACATTTTCAAATTTTTTTTAAAGGGTTTGGTATAACTTTACTTCCTCAAAATAAATTGCTTTCCAAAAGAATGGAAAAAAACAATAGTAGTAGCCATTCGCAAGTCTGACAGAACTGAACTCTAGTCTGTATCAGGATATTGGGGTATTAGTCTGCTGTTTTGAAAAATTAATTATTGTGAGACTGAATTACTTCTTTGAATCGGCTGGACTTGTGCCACCATAACATATAGGTTCATTGTCTAAAGGTCTACAGCAGATGGTCTAAAAGCTGTCACAGATTTCATTCAGCAGAGCAGGCAACTTGGACAAAAGAACTGCTTCATTGCACTAGATATAGCAGGGCTCTTTGACAGTGCCTGGTATCCAGGAATTCTCAAACTGCTCTACAAGTAAAAATATCTCAGAATATTTATAGCATTTAAGACAGGTTTTAAGTGATCTTGCTGCACTTATAAAATTAGAAAATTCATTATCTCCAAAATGGTCACCAAAGAAGTATGCACTGAGGGATTGGTCACGGGTCAAACATATGGGACATTATTGTAAGCGAGTTGATAATATGACTTTTCATTCTGCCAAACCTGGAAATAGCAATCTTCACTGACAACAATGATAATGGTAAAAGGACCTTGCCTCACAATTACCCTCTCAGTAATCTGAAATGCACACCAAACAATTGAAGAGTAGTGCAGAACAGCTTAAGTTAGAGATTTCAAAGAACTGAAGACCTGAAGACGTTGCACAAATGCCATACTTCCAACCATCACATATGCTGTAGCGGCACAGTATACTTCAATATCCAAGAAGGCTCAAACAAAATTGCAGCAAATTGATAGCTTTTCTCATATTTATAATAAAAACCCATGAACATTATCAAACATGGCAGTTTAAGCAATTGCACAGAGAATACCAATTGACCAATTGATACACCTACACAAAGACATAGGAGCAATCTCTACAGGTCAGCCAATAAAGGCCGATGGGTAAAAAGAGTTAGATGATATCTAGTTTAACAACCACCACCTCAATTACAATTAATTATATATCACTATTATCTTATTTTCAGTTCTTGGAACAACATGGTGATAAAGGTAAACCCTCATTACCTGAATGGCTTGGAGGCTCTGGTTTAAGTAGAGGAAGTGCAGAGATTTTGCAGGATGTCAAGTTTTCAAGTGCACAGTTGCCAACTTCTGTATCAGCTACATCATCAACAGCAGCAATACCACCACAAATCAGCCAATCAGCCCCACAACTCACAACTGTTGGAGGTAATTAACAATAGTACCGATGGTATTGGTACTTAATGAATTTAAGTTAATAGAGAGAAGCTGTCACATTTTTAAGTGGTTCAAAATGGGATATTTACTTTTAATGCAAAAACATTAAATGTGCATAATATGAAGATAGTTCAATCCATGCAAATAAGTATGGCCTTAAGCCTGTGACATCTTGTAATGTAAAAATACATCTTTAGAATGTTACTTTCCACATTTGCTTACATATGCCATATAGAGTATGAAAATATTCTAGGATAATATGTAAAAACTGAAGCTAAGAACCGTGAAGCAATACAGATATTACAATAATATATAATAATTTGTTATAAACTTCGCTTATCTTTTCAAGAAATTATAAATTCCTTGCAGTACTTGGGGCTAGTTTCACTAATATATTATTTCCATTATCAGCAAAGAAGGTTATTTATTAGTTCAAAAGTGAATCAAGAAGATATTGACACATTGCTTCACTCACACTGTTTATTCACAGGACATGTTTCAAGAGCTCTTGCTCCTATCATCAGCTGATACTCGACTAGTGCAACTTGTAGTGGTTTCCTCTTTCTCCGTTTTGTCAGTAGATGGCATGATGTACTTGTCAAAGATGTCCGGTGGTGGAGTTTCAAAATTCATGACTCTATGACGATTTTTGTTGATGAAGATTTTTTCCCATATGGAAAGGTCTATGGGGTGATTAACATATTTTATTAGAGATGTTTCCAAGTTGATGTCATGTCTAGTATTCAAAAAATGAAAAGCCACTGCTGATTTTTCTGTTTCACCATTTTTAATGTTTCTTAGATGTTCTTTAGTTCTGATGTTAATATTTCTTTTTTTTTTTTCCTATATAAATTTTAGGGCAAGTTTCACATTTGATCACATTTGTGCTTCACTGTCCCTACGCTTCTTCCAAGTTTATACTTTGAAGGTTATTTATGTTATTATTGTCAATGTCGTTAGGTGATGGATTATCAACCTCTGAAAGATGAAGTTATTGACAAAATCTATTGGCAGTATTTCAAAATTCATCACTCGATTTCTGTTTTCTAAGATAGATATTTTCTCCCAAACCATTAAATCTATTGGCCCATAATTGCTTTAGTGATGTAACTTCTGGATTTATTTCATGGTTAAATTACCAAAAATGATCTGCCACAGCTGATTTATCAATCTGTTTATGTCTAATATTTCTAAAATGTTTCTTTTTTCTGGTTTCCAAATTACATTTGGTCCTTCCAGTGTAAACCTGATGGTAATCTAAACAATTAAATTGATAAATACCAGATTTTTTACTATCTGAAATTTTATCTTTGTTAGAAAAATTTAGTAAATTCTGAGTGCTGTGAGGAAATTATAATTTCTTGAAAAGATAAGTGAAGTGTGTAACAAATTATTATATATTATTGTAATATTCTTAAGGATAATTTGGAAATAATGGACATATGAAATTTTTGTTCCCAAAAACATGCATGTTGCATTATTTTCTCAAGCTGTATAGGAACTTTGCATAAGTAATTCTTAAGTTTATGAACAGGATGATAACAAATGTTGTATGTACTAAATATTAAGTTTGTGCTATTTAACATTTTTAAAAAGAATGTGCACGTATAATTGTTGTCATAACTTAAAATACAACTTGTTAATTTGGATGAGATTATAAAATTTAATAAAATAAACATTCTTAAACTGTAACAGTTTCATCATCGTACCTCAAAAGGAACTCAAGTTATAAAATATAAATAATTCACCAAAATAAAAGTGCATAATCCACAATCTCCTGCAGCTCCAATTGTTGAAATAATTTGGTGTCTGGCCTGCATTATTTTGTCTCTTCACAATGAAACTGCAAATTTAGGACAACTTCTAGCACTGAGAATACCATGAACATAAGGTATTCTCAGTGCTGAATCATGACTTATCATGACTTTAGATTAAACCTAGGTTGATGCTACCAATCAAAATTGAAACGAGTTGCAGTATAATTCCCCAGGCCAAAAAAGTAACACCAAGAACAGAATCCACTTATCTTCATAGTTGCTTATGAATCTGACGGTGTTCTTGTCACTCATTTAGTTCCTGTGGGAAATCATGGGAATGGTGCATATTACAGTTACTTTCTGGAAAAACATATGCTTCATAAATTTAAAATTTCTTGAATAATTCTCATGCTGTTGTGTTACATGATGATGCTCACACTCACTTAACTGCTCCTGTGGTTAATTTATTTTGCAGATGGAACTGAGAAATTTTCAAGCATGATCCTTGTTTTCCAATTATGACTCACTGTAATTTTGACATTTTCCCATAATTGAAATTACCACTTGGAGGAGTTTTCTTTAGAACCAAACAGGCAGTAGAGCAGTCAGTTTGTAGATAATACAGCAGACGACATCCGTCATCTCCCTGAAATATGGAAGCAGGTTATTCATATTGGAAGAAATTACTTCTGAGCACAGTGACAATGTGCCTATGCAAAGAAATATTTGCTTAATATAATTTTGAGTCAAACTAGTACTCAATGCTCTACTTATTGCTAGTATTTACCTTGAATGCGTTTCGTTAGGATCTTCCTAACATCGTCTACTGTTGTCGACTAATGGATGCTGGTTTGGTGAACTCCTTGGAGATGATGGGCATCTCTGTTGGTATCTTGATGAACTTGAAGAGAACCCAAACAGAGTACTAGTTCGACTCAAAATTATATTAATTTTGTGCTTCATCGTATCATAGTCCTTACACATTGAAATATTTGCTTTCTTGTTAATTCAAATGTTGCCAGTAATTATTGAATAACCCTATATATACATACATACACACTTTTATTGAAACAAAACAGATAGGTGCTTAAAAAGTGCCTTACACAAACAAATACTAGTTTTTATTCACTTAGGCATTATTTCAAGTGCCGTGTAAAACTGAATAAAGTAATTATTATTAAAAATAAAAGATTTTCAGACAGTACAAAACAGTTTTGGCCCATAAAATATTGATTAATTCAACATTTTATAAAATCACGAAGAAATATGTGCCACAAAAAACTTAGACATTTATAACATAATCTGTAAAGCTGCAACAAGTTTTACACTGAAAAGAGAAGAATAAGATGATAATTTTTTTTTTGTTCCATTTATACCCGGCCTTTTAACTGCAGTGGTCATATCGGCGGCCGTTTCCCTGTGGTGTTAACTAGAATATGTTGGATTGCTTGTACTTTGTATTTTAATCATTAGATCACGCACACATTCACACTCAGATTCATACTTCCAGACTCAGGGAAAATGGGAAATCATCTTGATTGGAGAAAAATCTCCACCCCCAGCCAGGAATCGAACCTGGGACCCCTTGCACAGCAGGCAGGTGCTCTACCGACTGAGCTAAGATAATAATTAAGCATATTAAAAATAGCTAGATAGAGATACATGGCTAGTGTGGAAGAACAATTAATTTCCATTAATTATATTAAATACTAGCTGACTCGGCAAACGTTGTACTGTCAATAAAAGTTGTATGAACTTATAAATAGAACTAATTTGGATTAATTGAGTCAACATGAAAGATTCAATGCCATGGGCGGAATTTGAACCACAAATCTACTGGTTTCCGTCCAGTATATTGAATTTTTCATGTCGACTCTATCAATCCAATACCTTAGCCTGTATACGGCTAGTGTGAAGAAATGATTAATTTCCATCAACTTAAATTCGGATTAGCTATATTCTGCAATTGGGGTGAAGTTGAAATACAACACAGTTACAATTAAGTTAATTTAAAGCTTTCTAATAAACCATATTTTTTGTCTCTTTTGTGGTGCCTAAATGTATAAAGATGATGGTTCTCCGACATGCGACTGTACGACATATAATTGTCCATGAGAGAAACAGGGAAACTCAAAGTTGATTCCGAAAACTTCCAACTACTGCCATTTCTATTTGCAGTCATTGCAAAGGCTAAATGCATGGAAATTGTAGACACTTAAAATGAAAAGGTAAATCCTTTGGATTATTCATTAGCTTTTTCACAGTTAGTCTCATTCCATTGCACTTTCGTGGTATGCAGCTGATCACAACTGATCCTACTTTTAATTTTAAGTTGTAAGGTGGGAGTCCAGACAATTCTAATGAATTTAAAAACTCTGTGGGATAAAAGACTACATCATCCTGATTTATTACTGTGTCAACTGATTTGTGGGAAAACAATTCACCCGGAAAAAACAGACTCTCTAGAACACATTTCTGACATATCAACACAACTATGTGTCTCGCTGCTCATCAGTGCGGTCAACATGTGACATAGCTCATCACACTCTTGACTGACAATTTTGTGTCAATTCAATTTACATTCACGAATTCACAAACACAAATTGTAAAGAAGATATCCATGGATTCACCACAGAAAATTGTCTGTGGTCAAATATTTATAGTGTTATAATGCATTCAGAAATTAGCTTTGTATCTAATCTTCGAAATGTATATCATCATGCTACATAGAAAAATTTCAGTCTTGATAACAAACGATAAATATTATTTAATAAAATGTAGTAAATGAAATATCTTTGAAGACTTTGGCAAGGAGTGGAGTATCTATCTACTTTGTAATGCTTTTGTTTGTTGAAAATGAAAGAAGGTTTATGAGTTCCATAAAAGTTTGCATGTGTACTTTTATATTTAGTTAATAACTCAGTCTAATATCACTTCAGGTTTTTTATCTCACCTTTTAAACCTTCCTTGGACTTATATAAATATTTCAAAACCAAAATTAGACAAATCAGTTCAGCTGTTCTAGAGGTTTTGTGAGATTAGCAATTGTCAATTCATTTTTATATATACAGGATGTCCCACTTAAGTCTATGACCTCAAATATCTCCGAAATGAAAAAAATATGAAAACTCCAATTGGCCAGGAATGTACCTAAGCCAGGGGCTTACACGATGAGAAGGTATGCACAATCCATAAAGGTAAACATTTAAATGGAGCATGTATGTTTATTCTAGCAAAATGAAAACCAAAGCTACAATCAGTAATAACACACTTGGTTCCGGTTTTCTAAATACATTTACTAGTGGCCTATAGCCCTCAGAAACTTCATGATTGTGCATTACATCTGGCATGGAAAATGCACCCACAAATCTCCAGGAGCGTCTTGTCTGATGAAACCATGTTATTTCAACAGATGTTTGAAGTACCATCTGTTTGCATCAGTACACTTTTGGAATCTGGTAACTAGAGAGTGTTGCACAGATTACAGTTTTCCTACAAATATTGCCACAAACGCCTCAGTAATATGATGTTGTATATCCACTGCTGTCATTGGTCATTCTTCATATTGTGACTTTGTGGGTTCGTGAAATTAAAAGTCCAATTACACAAACTCAAAATGCTCTTTATATCCACAGAATTACAGTTGGAACACTTGCCGATTACAGAGAATTACGTAGCGCACACAATTACAATCCATCGGTTCATCTGTCACAGGTCCGCTCCACACTCACAATTACGTACAACTCCTCTGATACAAGTACACAGCCTTCCAGTCCGTTCGCTAGTACTGTGCTCTTCACGGCTGCTCGCCAAGAACTGAACTGACTCATCCACTGCAGCCCTTATATATGAATATCGCTGTTTCTGGAAGCTTCACGGCTCGGAACATCATCCCGATGGTTCCAGACGTCAGGGGGAGGGGAAAGAGATGGTACAGCGGCTAGTGATGCCTTTCTAACCATTCCCTCCTTGAGCGCTACACAGATAAATGGGTAGGCGTGGCCTGAATGCTTCCCGTCTGGCCCCTACCTGCCAGCTGGTTCTCTCGGGAATTCCGATGTTCGGGTGACAATACACTTTCTTTCACTGTGCCTCAGAAAGAAGTCTAATGCTGTCAAGTCTGGGAACCGAGCTGGCCATTGCACAGGATCTCCCCGTCTTATCCACCTGTTTGAAAACTTCGCATCCTCAACATCTCTGGAAACTTGTGCATAATGTGCGGGACATCCATCATGTTGGAAACACATTAATAGACGTGTTTCCAATCCCACATTCTCCATGAGGAGGGGTAGTGTGTGTTGCAGAAATGATGCATATCACTGTCCATTTAGGCCGTGCCGTGGCTCAGTGGTTAGACCTCTTGGCTCTCACCAAGGCAGCCCGGGTTCGATCCCAGGCGACTGCAAAGTGAGATTTGTGGTGGACAACACGGCGCTGGGGCGGGTTTTCTCCAGGATCTCCGGTTTCCCCCGCCATCTCATTCCACCGGTGCTCCATCTTCAACTCATGTATCATCAGTGTCGTCTGCGGTGCCGTATGTAGTAAAAGCGGGCGTTAAACACTACACATTTCATTTCATTTCACTGTCCATTTAATGTTCCCTGATAAAAATAGGGATTTAAAATATGGTTACCAATGATACCGCACCAAATATTGACACTCCACTGTTGTTGATGAGCAACTTGGCAAATCCAGTGGGGATTTTGCACGGACCATTAGTGCATGTTCCGCAGATTCACATGACCATGATTTGCAAATGAAGCTTCGTCTGTAAACAATGCATTACTTAAGAATGCTGGTTTATCTTGCAACTGCTGCAGTGCAAAACTATAGAATATAATGCGGGATTCAAAGTCATTCCCATACAGTTCCTGGGGCAGTGAGATATGGAACGGATGAAACCTATGCCTTTGCAAAATTCTGCTCACACTACTGTGGCTTATTCCAGAACCTTTGCTATCTTTCAGACACTTACCTCATCACTACACTGTGGATTGTACAATACAGCAGCCAGAACAGCAATTTCAGTTCCAGTGCCAGTCACTATCTTTATATGTTGTCACTTTGTGGGAGCCCAGCTTCCTGTTTCCCAGAGTTTTGTGCAGATGTTGGCAATGGTATGAGATGAAGAACAGCATCGATCTGGGTAGTGTTCAGCGTACAAAGCCACAGCTGCAACATTTGCCATAAATTAAAATTATATCCAGGTTTTCTTTGTTACTGAAGGCCAGCATATCGGCTAGATGACAGCAACTGTTACAAGCCAAACAAAAACATGGTTTAATGTGTCAATATGGAAAGCAATATCCGAAATGTTTGTGAATTATATTACAGCATGACAGCAGACCAGATCAGGAGACAATAGCACACTGAAGCTAGAATGTGCCAAGCTGATATTGGTTTGATCCAAAAAACTATTTGTAGTTGTTACTAAAATTAGGCAAATGAGTCAACCTTGTATATACTTTTCTCCACTTACATGTTTTTTGATGAAGACTAGTTTCTGGGAACCTCTTCCCTATCGTCAGTTCTGTGGTTGACTGATGATGCATCCGGTGTCTGCATCTGGCTTGGTGTCGTGCTGCCATCTAATGTCCTGGTAAGTTTGATGATGTCATCTACCGCGGGAATTTCAAAATTCATCAAGAGGTCCTGTTTCTTTGTAATTTATATGTTTTCCCAAATCTGTAGTTCCAGAGGTTTCTTTGCCTGTTTGATCAGTTCTATTTCTTGTTTTATGTTGTGATTCTCAGACCAAAAGTGATGTGCTATGGCCGACTTGTCCATGTGTTTGAATTTAATATTTCTGAAGTGTTCTTTCATTCTTGTTTCTAGATTCCTTTTGGTCTTACCAATGTATATCTTGTCACAATCCTGGCAGCTCATTTGTTAAATGCCTGATAATTGAGTTTTCGGTGTGCTATTTTTTAGAGGGTGGTTTAGTAAGTTGCAGATGTTGTGTTTGTTCTGAGGGGCTAATTTTATGTTGAAGCTCTTAAATATCTTTTCAAATTTTTGGAAGTATTTTGGATGAAATGTAAATTTGCCATATCTGGTGTTTGGGTTTTCTAGTTTTCTTAACGTAGTAATGTCCTTTAAGTTTTTGTTTCTTTTGTGTTTGTAGATCAATTTTTTGATGAAATATGTGTTATATTTGTTCAATTCGGCAACCTGGTGTATGTGAGTGTACTCCTGTTCATATTCTGTTTTTGTTAGTGGAATGTTGATTAATCTGTGAACCAAACTAGGGAATACTGCATATTGATGTTGTACTGGGTTGAAAGGGTTGCATTTAATGTAATTGTCAACATGTGTTGCTTTTCTGTATATTCCAAATTGTAATCCTGTTGGTGTTCTAATGATTTTTAAATCTAGAAAAGGTAGCCATTCATCCTGCTCTACCTCAATGGTGAAAACTATGGATTTTTCTTGTAGGTTTAGCAACTTTATAGCATCCTCGGTTAGTCTTCTAGGGACTATAGCAAACACATCGTCGACATATCTGTGCCAGCATTTGAAAATATGTGGAAAGGCTTTAGTAATGTGTGTTTCCAAATTGCTCATGAACAGATTAGCTAGTACCCATGGCCAAGCCTGCTGTTTGTTGGAAGATCTTACTGGAGAACGTGAAGCTGTTTTGTTCAATACATAGGATGGTTAATTTGATGTATTCCTCTATTTTATCATCAGCAACGTTGCTTTTGGATAACCAGCCTTTCATCTGTTCATGAGCAATTTGGAAACACACATTACTAAAGCCTTTCCACATATTTTCAAATGTTGGCATAGATATGTCGACGATGTGTTTGCTATAGTTCCTAGAAGACTAACCGAGGATGCTATAAAGTTGCTAAACCTACAAGAAAAATCCACAGTTTTCACCATTGAAGTAGAGCAGGATGAATGGCTACCTATTCTAGATTTGAAAATCATTAGAACACCAACAGGATTACAATTTGGAATATACAGAAAAGCAACACATGTTGACAATTACATTAAATGCAACCCATTCAACCCAGTACAACTTCAATATGCAGTATTCCATAGCTTGTTTCACAGATTAATCAACATTCCGCTAACAAAAACAGAATATGAACAGGAGTACACTCACATACACCAGATTGTCGAATTGAACAACTATAACACATATTTCATCAAAAAATTGATCTACAGACACAAAAGAAACAAAAACTTAAAGGACATTACTACGTTAAGAAAACTAGAAAACCCAAACACTAGATATGGCAAATTTACATTTCATCCAAAATACTTCCAAAAATTTGAAAAGATATTTAAAAGCTTCAACAGAAACACAACAAAACACAACATCCGCAACTTACTAAACCACCTTCTAAAAAATAGCACACCGAAAACTCAATTATCAGGCATTTACCAAATGAGCTGCCAGGATTGTGACAAGATATACATTGATAAGACCAAAAGGAATCTAGGAACAAGAATGAATGAACACTTCAGAAATATTAAATTCAAACACATGGACAAGTCGGCCATAGCACATCACTTTTGGTCTGAGAATCACCACATAAAACAAGAAATAGAACTGATCAAACAGGCAAAGAAACCTCTGGAACTACAGATTTGGAAAAACATATTTATTACAAAGAAACAGGACCTCTTGATGAATTTTGAAATTCCCGCGGTAGATGACATCATCAAACTTACCAGGACATTAGATGGCAGCACGACACCAAGCCAGATGCAGACACCGGATGCATCATCAGTCAACCACAGAACTGACGATAGGGAAGAGGTTCCCAGAAACTAGTCTTCATCAAAAAACTTGTAAGTGGAGAAAAGTATATACAAGGTTGACTCATTTGCCTAATTTTAGTAACAATGGCACTCCACTTTCTGAAATACTTCTTTTTATTCTATATTTGTAGTTGGTTTATTGACACTTCGTCGCTTACATTTTTATATTATCGAGGGACTAGTTTCAGAAGCCATTGCTTCCGTAGCACACTGAAGCTAGAACGTGCCAGGCTGATATTGGTTTGATCCGAAAAACTATTTGTAGTTGGTTTATTGACACTTCGTCACTTATATTTTTATATTATTGAGGGACTAGTTTCAGATGCCATCGCTTCCATTTTCAACCTCTCTCCAACTAGCATCTGTTGTTGTCTGCTCTCTTCCCTTTGGCAGTGGAACTATGAACATCTTTGTCAAATTATCTACTGTGGGATTTCAAAGTTCATTACTGAAACCCCACCAGTAGATAATTTGACAAATAAGTTCATAGTTTCACTGCCAGAGGTAAGAGAGCAGATGACAACAGATGCTAGTTGGAGAGAGGTTGAAAATGGAAGTGATGGCATCTGAAACTAGTCCCTCAATAATATAAAAAAGTAAGTGATGAAGTGTCAATAAACCGACTACAAATAGTTTTTCTGATTAAATTTGATGTCACTGTTACTAAATTCCTCCAATCACGCATGATATCAGTTTGTTTACATTAGCTATAGTACAGTGCAAGCAACCCCTGCTCTGAGCACAGAAGTACATGCGTTGCATTGCGTAGAAATGGTGGCACTGTTGCCATCCTCTAACAGCTATGTATTTCAGAATGTATGAAGATTAGAAACGTGAAACGAAATGCATTATCACTAATTGTAGCTCTAGTTGTCATTTTATTGAATAAACACACATGTTCCACTTAAAAAATGCAACTTGGTGTTGGAAGTATTATTTGTTTACCTTTATGGATTGTGCATACCTTCTCATTGTAAGAAAACCTGACATATGTACATTCCTAGCCAATTGGAATTTTCATATTTTGTTTCATTTTGGAGATATTTATGGTCACAGAGTTAAGTGGGACAGCCTTTATAGATAACCTAAAATGAAAATCAACCCTTGCAGCTCACTTTTTGGAATTGTTACTACAATATAGGTTCATCACCAACATTACTAAGTGCCTTACAGAAGATGGATTGAAACTCCTTACTGATGATAAAGCAAAAAGTCATATCTTAAGCTTTTAAAGTCTGCTGTGTGACCTCATCACTTAAACATTCTTGGAAAAGTCATCAGGAGGAATTTTTGCATCATAGTCTTCTTTCAGTATTTTGTCACTGTCTGAGAATGAACATTTTTAGCTTTCAGAACATGTCCAGAGAATTCAAAATGTAGGTGTAAAATATTTCCATCTTGTCAACTAATTAAATAGTTAGGTATGACATCACTGTCCATAGCATCTCACAATAACTTAGATTTTTGAGATGTAAATATATTGCTCACAATTTCTGTTTTATAGGCAGTGAAACAAATGTACTGGCAGCTGGGACACATATGGATCATAATTTTGCAGCATCTTTACAACATCAAGAAACACAGTTACTCACAGCACTTAATCTTAAACAGCATGAGGAGCGTCTTTTAATGTTACAACATCGTCAGCATGAAATTCTAAGTCGCCAGGAACAGCAGTTAGAAGAACTGATACAGAAGCAGATTGAACGACAAGAACATCTTGATACACAGATGAGATCCCAACAGGAGCGTATCAGTGCACATATTCAGGTAATTAATGAAATAGCTTCTTTAGGGAATTACTCATATTCCAGATGTTTGTTATATAAAATTATTATACTTTTTACAAAAACAACTCTTTTTTTTTTTTTTAAATTTTGTGCCATCATTTTGAGAAGGACTGATCTGTGTTGCTGTTTACTTGAATAGTTCCACAGAGGTACACATGTAGCTGGCAAAACTTATAAGAATTATTGCATTTAGTGTATAGCTTTTAAAATGAAAGGTGGTTCTGCAGTGAAAAATATAGCTATTGCAGAGTAAGTAATGTTAAAGGTGTTATAGCTAAACAATGGAGGTAGACATTTCTCTTATTGCATACTCTACATAAATCTATTACAAACTAACATCACTCTGAATAAAGGAATGAAGTGAGGAACTGCATGAGGCCACAGCTTTGCAGGCAGTCAACCTATAGAGGTGTGCAGAAGTTCCAAACCAGTGAACCAGACTTGCTGGACTTGCTGCACAGCCACCAACATCTCCTGGTCTGTTGTTGACAAGTAACTCTCCAATGGAGGGTAACAATGCAGCCCAGTGCCAAGAGCAGCACTTTTAAGGAAATAAATTATGTTACTGAAACAGCACAAGCAGTATATAATAACAATAGAAGCAGTATGCTGTGCTGTTTTAAATATTCAGCATAATATTTCACAGTTAATTACATAATAAATATACACAAATATAAATTGAAGTTCGGGTGTTTGCTGTAAATAGATAATGAAACACTCCGCTACCAGAAATGAGCTTATTTAAATTGTTTATTTTTTCAAATGAAATAAATTAATACTGATTTGGAATGCAATTTGGCATGTTATTAGGGTATTGCTTAAACTTGTAGCTATCTGAATAGTTTTAACTTTAGACACTGTGAAACACTATCGAAAAGAAGAAACTTCTCACTTGGAGTAAGTGTTTATGCCTCAAGCTTTGAGTTCGTTGTACTTTAAGAGCATAAATGTTACTTTGAAATTGTGTCTCTTTGATCTTTACATTTACTAACAGAATCATATGGCACTATATTAAGATTTAGTTGTGTGGTAGCAGTCAGTTAATATGGGCCTGGTACTAGGTAATTAGTGTTATTGGTGAAGCTTAGTAATTTATTGCCCTGTGAATTGAGGTTTGTGTAGTTCCAAAGATGTTTGCAATTGAAGTGTTCTGCCACAATTACTCTTAATCTAATATTCATTATTCAGTCTGTCATCTGTATCTGCACTTCCTGGAAGGGTCATATACCTAAGCTGTAGGAATTTTGGTGCCATTGTTTTCGGGCAGTTTAGCATTGGAGAATGAATTTGTATTCAATAATGCTCATATATCCTCTAATATCAAATATGGCTTATATTCTTGGTAGCAAAAATATTTCACTTTAAGCGAGTTAACTTTGTTTCCTTGGCTGTCAGTACTTTTGTTTTTAATTATACATGCAACTAGTTCAGATAAATTCTTGAATTCTGTTCTTTCAATTCATAGGTGAACTTTTCTGATTTCAAATCTTTTTCAATCTTGCAAGTCTAAATGTAGTTAGCCAATCCTGAATAAACAGGTACAGAATGAGCACACTTCTTAAAGGCAGAATACAATTAAATACCATTTCAGATCATGATGATCTGATGATAATGAAATAACACTAACGAAGTTTATAAATTGCTTGTTATATATGTCTGAGAACTACATGCTGAAACAAGGAAGATGTGGACGCCTTGATCTGCTTCACCCAGTGGAGTATTTATGACTTAAGAGGATATGTATCAGCCATCAAATCTTTATTGTATTTATCACACTAATTGTTTAAAGGACTACTGCATATATGCACATGTTTTCTTGAGTGCTGGATTTACAATGTGGTGCAGGCAGAGGGGAAGAAGAGAAGGCTAACATGCTCTTGTTTCTGCAGTGTAGTCAACCTAGAAAAACACAATTCAGCCAAATCACGGTAGGATTATCGAAGATATGTGCGAAAGGTATGAGATGTGTCGGCAAACAACAAATTGAACTTCATCCGATGTGCTTATATATGCTTATATATTTACTATGTTATGAAATATATAAAAGTAGAAAACAAATATTATGACAGCTATGAACACTCACTCGCTTTGTGATTCTTTGATTTCCAAGTCCATCACTTTCATCGCTGGTATCCTCTGATGTGTTAATTTCATCAGTTGCATTTTCTATTACATCGTCATTTCTCCAATATTGCATTTCCAGCTCTTGGACCTTCTTGCAGTATTGTTCTCAATCCATCGCTTCTATAGCAAGTTTCCGCTTGATTGATCCGCTTGATTTGTGGGTCTCAGTTAACATTGCATCCTCTGAAAACATTCTTTTTTATGCCCACGCCAGCTCAGTTGCTTTCAGATCACAGTTATACGGAGGTAGACGAATAATAGTGTATCCCCTTTTGAGAGCTATACATTCACAACGTAAGTCTTGCTCTTAAATTTGTTGTAAACTGGTTAGCTGATAATTAACCTCAAAATTGATCAAAATGAAATGGCGCACATGTGAAAGCTTAACATATTAGCCACTAGATGTCAGAGTGTATAGCTCATTTCAAGTTTCAAAGTTGTCATCTGTGTTTACGAAAATAGGAAAAACCTACCGAATGAGGACTTGGGGCCCGAACGCTCAAGAAATCGTGTGCATATAGTAAAATTGTAACCAAATATATTTACCTTGGTGTATCATGTGTAGTTAAGTATTTTTATAACTGTATATATTTATGTTAAGTTTTTTATTGAAAAATGTTCTAAGGTACATTGTTTTTAAATGAAGTACACTTCAATTTAATGAAGCCCAAAATTCTATATGAATTCCTCTGGTGAATAAATATGAATATGAGCATAACAGATTTTAAAGTATGAGTGAAAGCACATGTTTGAATAAGAAACTAGGACATCCTACAGCAGTCTTACATATAACTACAGGTGACCGAATAGTGAAGATGATGGTAATATACTGTTCAACAAAGGTAAGAAAGTCTCAGAGAAATGAGGTGCAAGGGGAGTTAGACACGGTTCCGACACACTGCCTGGTAGTTGTATGACATTTATGTTATTTTAGTTCATATTCAACCTAAATGACACTTCCTATTTGCTTATGCTGAACTAAAGAAAACCGTTAAAGAAGCAACCACATTCACTAAAGGAAAAGAAAACAACAGCATATTTAGTGGATTCATGTAGGACCCAAAAACATTTAATAAGTTCAAAAAGATCTTAAAGGAACAAAATATCATTTTGGCACCTACAAATAGATACTCAGCATTAAAATTGTTAAAATCAAAAACAGAAGATGAAATCCCACCTTTTAATAGCTCTGGGATATACCAAATAAGTTATAAGATTGTGAAAAATGCTGCATAGTTCAAATTAAAATAAACCTAAAAACCAGAGTCAAAGAGTATTTTAGAAACATCAAATTGAAATTAAATAAAAAATAAGTCAGCAGAAACATTTCATTTTTGGAACAAAAACCATGGTTTTTACCCAAACCAATACTAAAAAGGGGAATAAACCAAAACAAACTGATGTGGGAGAACATATTCATATGGAAAAATAAGGACAGAGTAAGAACATTGAAATCACACTAGTAGATAACTTAAAAAGAAGTTCATAGTTCCACCAACAGAGAGAAGAGAGCAGACTACAACAGACAATAGTTGGACCTTCGAGGTTGATAATGGACGCAACAGCTACTGAAACTGGTTCCTCAATAATATAAAAATGTAAGTGATAGTGTTAAAAACCAACTAAAAATATATGCAGTAGAAGATTCCGGGCTGTAAGGCCGTGGTTCACTGGGTTTCTTCATCTCTCTCCCAGACGTTTCACTTACAACTGCGCAAGGTAAGTGGTAAGCAGTTGTAAGCGAAACTTCTGGGAGAGAGATGAAGAAACCCAGCGGACCACGGCCTTACAGCCCAGAATCTTCTACTGAACAAGACGCCAGCCGTGAAGTAGCTACGAAGAGTACAAGGAGGACTTTTCTACACCATCGATGATGCTTGCCGCAGTTGTAAGCGAAACTTCTGGGAGAGAGATGAAGAAACCCAGTGGACCACGGCCTTACAGTCCAGAATCTTCTACTGAACAAGATGCTGGCTGTGAAAGCCTACGTTTGTTAATCAACTAAAAATAGTTTCTTCAATTAATTTTGACATCATTGTTACTAAATTCCTCCAATCATGCATAAAATTACAGTAGCCTCATTTTGTGGAGTGACAATGAATATTGAACTGATGATCAGGAAGGAAGTGCCTTTTCCTCAAACAAAGATGTTAACAACTGTTCAATAAAGTGAGTTGGTTGGGAGCAAAATGAGGTGTGGTAGCTTGATGGGAAGACTGTATCCTTGCCTGATTTTGAAAATCATACCACCTTGGCTTTCTGGCTTCCTTCCAACCAGTGGGGAAAATGGAGTTGCAGGCATGCACTGTAAATGAATATCAAATGGATGACCGTTTGGAGGAGTTTGTGGAACATAGGCACAGTGATGTTTCCATGTTTACAGGATTTATGTTGACTTTCAGGATTTATGTTGGCCATCTCTGTTGGGTTGACTATAAGAATGTTAATCTGCTTGTGATGCGGTAGTAGCTTGTCATAGAGGTGAGTGCACCATTACCTCCACAATGTCAGTGAAGTTCTCAGCCTGGGCTCCTCCTTAGATTCCAGATGGGGTACAAAAACAGTGTCAAAGTTTATGTTCCTGATCGTACAAGAATTTTCATGCATCGTAATGACGTATGTGCATCTTCTTTGCTCAGTTAGTTACAGTTTTAATAATACATGAATGAAGTTACAGTAATACACCTGGTGAAAATTGTTTTTGCTTCATAGTTTGCTTCTCTTGTTGGTACTTATTGAATATACCTAGATCACAGTCAAAAATAATCAAAAGAATTCATTCTTTCAGATGATAAATTTTATTTCTTTAGGATTATAGCTGAACAGCTAGATTTGTGTATCTAAACATTACAGTCACTTATTAATTTATAGATGAGTCGTATTTATTACACATCTGCTTCACTTACGTACCTATTTTGAGGACATGTTTCGCAAATCATCATTTGCATCTTCGGCTCTTATGCGACTAAAGCTTGATCCAGTGGTGCAAATTCTGTAATTCTGGGTCAGAATTACCCACACCACTGGATCAAGCTTTAGTCGCATAAGAGCCGAAGATGCAAACGATGATTTGCAAAACATGTCCTCAAAATAGGTACGTAAGTGAAGCAGATGTGTAATAAATACGACTCATCTATAAATTAATAATTATTTTGCTTCACTGTGGTGTTCCAATACGGTTAAATCTCGATATATTACAGTCACTTGTTTGTGACAATTGTGTAAACAAACCTATGTTAACATTTTATACAAAATGTGTATAGGTGATATACAAGCTGTGACAAAGTACTTAGTTTACAATGGTTTAACCCAAACAGAAATAGGGGTGGAGTTAGTTTCTACATGAAAGGATTCTTTCTCAACGTTTTTGATAGTTAAAAAGTGTACTACTGAATTAAAACAAAGTTGTATGTGTGTTCAATATGATCACTTAGGAGTGTCAGAAAACTGTAAAATTCACAATTCAAAATTAGATGACCGTAATTGAACATGTGTGAATTGGATGACATCACAAAGAGCTTCCTGGGCCATATCTACTACATTTTCACAAAGATTTGAAATGAGAAAGCATTTTGCTTAGTATTTGACAAGTTTATTAATATGAAGATATTAACAGTGAAGCAAACAAATATATACAAATATAATAATTTGTAATATAAAACTTCACTTATCTTATAAGAAATGATGAAAGTTTTCTTATAAATTGATTAGGATCGCGATTTCATGAACATTTTATTCACATCCTCAGCCAAAGCCTTAAACAACAGAGAGATTATTATTATTATTATTATTATTATTATTATTATTATTATTATTATTATTATTATTATTATTATTATTATTATTATTATTATTATTATTACTATTATTATTATTATTATTATTATTATTATTATTATTATTATTATTATTATTATTATTATTATTATTATTATTATTATTATTATTATTATTATTTATCATCATGATCATCATCATTATCTATTATTATTAAACAGAGCCTTAAGTTTATTAATCATGGTTCAAAAACATGTGAATGAATACATAGAAAATGAAGCTATTTACAGTGGAGCAACAAACACTACACAAATAAAAATATTTAGTAAATATTCTCCACTTATCTTAAGAAGCCGATACAATACTTCCATTATGTTTTTTATGATTTTGCAAAAACATAATAGAAGTATTGTCATTGGCCTCTTAAGATAAGTGGAGAATATTTACTAAATATTTTTATTTGTGTAATGTGAATGAATATTAAATTTGTCAATAGCATTTAGGTTTGGAGAAACTTGCTGAAATTCCTTTTAAACGCTTCATAAAGGAGATGGAACATGGTTTCATTACTACATGGCAAAGTCAAAGAAGTACTCCAAACAATGGGGGACAAAGGTGAAACTGTACAAAGAAAAGCAAAAATGATTCAATAAAGTCATGGCTCCAATTTTCTGGGATTCTTACTGTGGTGCTGATCTGGAGAAGGGCACAGTCATCACTGGAGAGTATTATATTTCACTAATAGATTAATTGAACAATGTTGTTCAGGCTAAATGTTCACACCTTGTGAAAAAGATGATGATAATGCACCTTTACAAATCTTGTATTATTGCCTGCAATCTCGGTCAGGTTGAGTTACCTGGATAAGGTTTTTTCCATGGTTTTCCCTTGTCCTGATAGATGAATGTCGGGTAACTCTAAGCTCCATGGACCCTGGACTCATGAGCATCATTTCAGCCATTTCATTCATCGTCCGATATGACTTGACTTTGGAGGACGTAAATTTAAAAAAAAAAAATCCTGCAAAACACTGACATTTACTTCCACATCCACCTTATTCACCATATGGGTCATAGCAATTTCTTTTAATGCCTAAATCTGAAGAAATGGTTTAGGGATGAAGATTTATCCCATTTTGCACAATTGAACAAAAATCTTATTTTACTGAGAGTATTAAAATATATAATTTCGAGTCGAACTATACTCCATGCTCCATGTATTGCTAGTGTTTACAGAGAATGCATTTGGTTAAGACCTTCCTAACATCCTCAGCTAATTTGTTGAATTTTAATTTGGTGAAATTTTTGGAGGCGATTGGGGCATATCTGTTGGTGTCCTGATGAACATGCATTCTCTTCAAAGGTGGTGTTGAAATTGAAGAGTTTTCCTTCATATAAGAGTATTAAAATATATTGAAAAAATTTATTATACATTGTGTTTTCTTGTTCAGTCTGAGAACTTTCAGAACATCCCTCTTAGTGCACCTACATGTTAATAACACACATTTTCAGGTGTCATGGAAACAATTCTGAGCTGCAATACAAGTTAGTATTAGCACATTACACTTGTGAAAATATCTTATTACTTTGTCCCAAAATAGATCCCATCTGAAGATGTCGGTTCATATAATGAATGTATTAAGTAAAAGAAATGATACAAAAGGATAGTGATATATTTAGGAAGACTGAAAGAAAGTGAATGAGGAAGTTAAGATTAAAAAAATTGAAGTTAAAATTAAGTTTCTATAATGTAATAATGGATAACATGAGTTTGAGTTGTTACCTTTTAACAAGCTGACAACCTGGATATTAAGGTGATTCATAAGTTAGAATCTTAGGTTTAGGATTTAAGAATTACATTTTAATTTGCAGTAATGCAGTAACTTCAGCCTCATAATATGTGTCATCATTGCTGAGATCAGTGTGCACTAAGAACTAATTAATCATTACTGTTAATACTTGTAATTATGAAACTGTCTCAATTAGTCACATCAAGAACAGTTTATTTCTTTATTCCATTTTTCAGATGCTATTATCACAGCCACCAACAAGCTTGGCATCTCTTTCTTCAGCGCCACTTCTGTCTTACACAAAGCCTACTTTTGCTGCAGATCAAGCAGGAAATAAGGAGGTGAGCAGCTATAAATAAGTAAATAAATAAATAATAATTTTTTTTTCATTCATTTTTTAAGTTATAAGCTTTTAGCAGTCTATCAAAATTTTCTGCGCCCTTAATTACAAATAACACAATAACAGTGATAGTTTTGTTTGACACAGCAGAATAACTAACAGTCGAAAAGTTTGGTTGAATAAGACCATATCTGACATTTTGTTAAAAAATTTTGTAACTTTGTTTTCATTGTCACTTTTTCTCAAGATGTTGTGGCATATAAAGCCATGAAGCAGTCTCTTTTACTTATTGGGTTATTGAGCCATTTTATTAAAACTTAAAATTTTGGCATGTCAAAGGAACATTTTCAGGACCATCCCAGCGATAACCACTATCTTCATATTCGGCTGTTTTGTGAACCTCTTGTAATTGGATTATTTCCTACATATGTCCATTAGATCACTCGACAGTCATTAAAATTTAAAATATCTGAAATGTTCTTTATAATAAAAATCTTGTCCCATGTTGACAGTTCAGTTTTTGTTGTTAATGGTTTCAGTAATGTAATCTCCTCTCTATTATTGCTCCAGAAATGAAAAGCTGCTGTCTATTTTTCTGTTTGTTTATATTTTAAGTTCCTTAGTTGTTCTGTTAATCTAGTTTTTAAATTCCTTTTTGTAAATCCAATATAGAATTTCTCACGAATCTCACTGTCCTACATATATTTCATTTTTGTTCTAGTGCTATAGTGTTTTTAAAGAATTATTAACAGCTTCTTAGTGAAAATCTTATGTGCGGCTAGTTAGATGTTATAATCCTTAAATATTCATTCAGCTTTAGTGCATGCTCTTGGGAATAACGTAAATATTTTGTATTTCTAGTTTCTTTCTTCTGTCTTTTGAAGAATAGTAACTGTTTTAATTTCTTTTGTCTTTAGTGCTGATTGATTATTTTTCTGATTGAAATTTGATTAAAACCATTCTTCTGTGTTGTATTTAATATATATTTAAATTCCTCATTATACTATTTTGGACCTATAGGTATGCTGGTAAGCCTGTAAATCAACCTTCTAAGAGCTGCTAATTTATGTGAAAGAGGATTGAAACTATTGTGTCTTATGTAATTATCTGTGTGATAGGTTTTATGCTGCTCCCCAATTGTATATTAGCATTTTGTCATATAATCATTAAATCTAAGTGACTGTCTTCCTCAATTTCCATTGTGAACTTATGTGATGATCTTGTATATTCTGCAGTTTTAAAGAATCAGTTGAAAACTTTTGAGAGACTACAGCAAAAATATCATCAACATATCTGCCCCAGAATTTAAACATATATGAAAAGGCTTTGGGATATGTGTTGCATCTGCTAAGAAATGCAAAAGTGGATTCCCTGTAGTCAGGCCTTTTGTTTGTTTATAATATTTGTTATAGAATGTGAAGTAATTTTGTTCATTACAGAGCATTGGTAATTGTAAGATTTGATCTGTATCTCATATTGTTGATCTTGAATGACTGTAACCATTTTTTCAATAAGCTTGGCATTTTATATGTTGGAACGCTCATAAATAATGATTTAACATCAAATGACACTATAATACCCTAATTTTTCATTACATGGGTTTAATGTTATCTATTAAATTTTGAGAGTTAGTTACACTTAAGCAGTCAAATTTTGTGAAGGAGTTCAATTTTTTGTACAATTTATTTAGCTAAATGGTTTGGAGCATTGATCTGATTAATGATTGGTCTCATACTATTATCATTTTATGCATCTTTGGAAGGGTATATAGTCTTTATAAAATTGGATTATATATACTTTATTGCCTATAAATTTTCTTGAAGTAGTGTATGACAGTTTTTAAAGTTTCTTCCACTATATTTTGGCAGATTCTGTGGAATTTCTATCTCATCATATTGAAATAACTGAGTTATTTTATTATTATAGTCTTCTGTACTTAATAAAGCCAATGTATTATCTTTATCTGCTTGAACTACAGTTATTGCTTTGTCATTCAGTTGTTTAATTTATTGTTGAAAATGTTGATGTTTCTTTATTAAAGGAGACAAAATTATTCCTCAACATTTTTCTTTGACTATTGTTTTATTGCTTTCTGAAATGTAATTTGTTGCCATTTCTACGTATGCTTTGTAGTCATCTACATGTGACAAAAAACTAATAAATATATTAAGAGGTCTGTGATTTTGAAATGTTTGTGAAGATGGATTTAAAACTTCTTGTGTTATGTTATTAGTTTTTTCATTCATGGTAATTTGCAGTTTTTCTTTAAGAAATTAATATTAAAGCCATACTACTATTAAACATTATACACAGCCATAGCAACAGGAAGCACATTGCAGCCACATTATTTTAATGAGATGGCATATTGTTTTTTGGAAGCTTCTAATTAGTAGTGTGTATATTTGTTAAGTACTTTTGTTACCCCAACAAAATTTCATGTGGAATTGAATTTATTCATACCATTTCATATCAAATATAAAATATGTAACTGAACTGTTTTACTGCTTCCAGACAGTTGTGGAGAAGACAGAAGAAGAAACCAGGAAACATTTTGAAATATCAATGCAAAATTTGAAATCTCAGCATGAAGAGGAGTTACGGATGCTGGAAGATTCTTATAGGTATCATTTCACTAAAGTACAATAAAGATTTGAAAATATTTGAGCAGCTGTTTTATAAAGTTCACCGAGCCTTTTCATACTAATTTGGTCCAAGAATTATCAAATGCTCGGAGAGAAACAGATGATACTGAATATAGTAGAATGTAAAATTTAAAAAAAAAAAAAAAAAAAAAAAAAAGGAAAATCTTGGCAATGAATTGTGAAATTATACCTTCTTTACATGTATTAGAAAAATAAACATGAAATTCCATTTATTGTTCATGGGAAAGGAGAGTTAATGTTTTAGAAAATATTAAGTAAGAAATGTTAAAAATGTCACTTATCTTCAATTGTAAGAAAGTGTTTTAATTGTATGCATTGTCATTCTTAAATTAATTTTATGAAGTTGTTTATTTAGGTCCCTATTCATAAATACCACTTTGGTCTAGACTATCTTCTGACTCATTTGGTCTTTACCAAAGGAGATATAACTTTTTGACATATATAGATGACCAACAAGGAAAACATGTTATAGGATGAAGAAAGATTCGTTGTGCATGTGTGAGTCCCAGTGAGTAGTAAACAAACTACAGTTACCTAAACGTTTGTAAATCTCTATGGTAGTTTCACATCTGTTTCTTAATTATTTTGATAGTTCCTATTTAATATTGAATAACATGAGTTTCTTGTTTTGTGAACATGGAAGTACTTAAATTGTTATTAGTGTTCAGAAATATTGCAGAATAGCAAAATTGTCAAAGGATTCATGAAGTATGTTTATAATTCTTATAAATGAAATTAAGGGATGCAGAGCTAGAAAAAGCTGTGGTACAAAAGGTATAGCAAAGTTCTCTTTCCACGCTGCTTAGATAATGTACGTATAAACAGCTGAGTGATGAATTATAAATTTGGAGAATGACTCACACTTTACTGTGGTAAAGGTTGATACACCATGACAAATTATAAAGTAACCTGATTCAAATAATAATTATAATTCCGTGTGCATAATTAATATTTCAGGAGGAGTTAAAAACTTAGGCAGAACAGCAGGAAAAAGGACTAATAACCCTCCATAGCGAACTTTCAAATAAACTCTCATGTTTGTGTGATATGCATAGACAGAATATGGAAGAAGTGTGGCGACAGCAGGCAGAAATGTTAGCGCATCTCAACAAGGGACATGCAATTGGGACAGAAAACATTAAAATGGAAAATTCCAATATATTGAATTACCTTCTAAAATTAAGTATATAAAATATTTAAATAACAAGATATTAAATCATTTATATGAATTACCAAATAATAAGAAACTAAACTTAATCCATCCACTCGCTGATGTCACAAAGCCAGAAATTTAAGCTTCTTTGTTACCATCCTGGATGTCTTTCAGACCATTTGATTTCATTGTAGAAGATTAGATTTTGAAAATGTTCCAGTCCGACTTGAGAAAGGGTCCTTGTCAGTCCGTCATACAGAATTGTCAGAGAGCAGTGTAGTTGTGAGTCAGTGCTCAAGGAGTGAGTTGAGTTGATAGCTCTGAGCTGACAAATGAATATTAGAGTTGCTGTTTCTGGGTTAGCAACCAGAAAAGTGTAAAAGGCAGTATTAGTGAAATGTTCTGTGTGGGCCAAGAAACTACGAGCAGTGCATCATGCAGCAAAAACATAAAGGGACACTAGACTGATGTACTTATTCCGTGTATTTGTAAAAAGTGAAAGAGACTGTTAAGTACCAGTGGGCTAGTGATTCTAATGATAGATAAAATGAGTGTGGTGCAACTTTGTGCTGTCATTTAAGTCACAGTATATATAAAGTACATGACATTTATAAATTAGCGCAACTTTGTTTGCTGAGAAGGAACTTCCATGTTTGCAAATTTTATTGGGCAAAATTTGATGAAAGCACTTACTAACTCTAGGGAAATTTCTTCAGAAAGCGTGTTTTCACCTTGATAATTGTCCACAGACAAAACTATGTCAGAATTTCTCTAAAACTCTGCACAATTTACTACTTAATTTTCTTCATACTTTAAAATAAACACTGAAATTTCATATGTGTGTCTCCATAGTTAGGATGTTATATTTTGTTATTAATTTTTTTAAATGTTTTAAAATTTAAAAACATTTTGGTTTATGCTCAATACGTGGAAAATTATGAAATATGCAAGAACATTGGAAATATGAAATGATTTACACTATAAAACTTTACCTAACAGTACAGAACATGAAACACTGTAAAATCTAATTCCATTTTACAATTAAATATGTATTCGTATATAAATCTGGGTCTAATTATAAGGGTACTGCAACACAGAAAACAAATAATCATGAATAGCGAAAGTTACGATATGTAAAGCTGTGAATGCCTAGATTTTGAATGCCTATGCTCTAGATTTTTAAACACTGTATATGATTTAATAACTTATTTTCCTGCAGGACTGTACATTTATGCAATTGGAGTATTCTTTTTTGTTTTAGGCGACAAACTTCCTTTTTGGAGAATGCTTTAGAAAAGCAGCAACAACGTTTGCAAATGGAAAATGAGCGACTCAGCAGAGAATATAATGCCAGGCTTTCTGGAATGGAGGTACATATTAAGCTATTTGTTATGTTAAAATACAGGGTTTCACATACATAGGTTGTGTCAAGTCAGATGAGCTGAATAACACAGTTACATGCAGAACATCTATGGTAGTAATAAACTTACTGTTATGCTATCATACAGATTTTTTAATAAATGTAAGTTTAAATAACAAATCTTGTTCACTCTATAATTTCTGTGGTGCTGCTCAGAATCCAAAGTGACATGATAACTCCTGAGCATTAAGCAAACTTAAAGAATTAGAGTGTAGTTGCCATTGTGTGCTTCTATAAAATTAGTACAAGGCAAAAAGTACTAAAATGCATCAAATTATTTTATTATATGGGATGTTAATGGACTACACCGAAATAATTTCAGCGATTGTAGACATGACTAATATAAGCAAGTGGAAATAGATAATGCATGGTCTGCGGCTGAACATAATGCAGTTATTTGCATTAAACCTAATTGGCATCAGATGCTGATAAGTTGGCATTTAAACATGATGGGTGAAATTATTGGATTAGAATGTCTTTAAAACTGCCTCCCGAGTATAAAAATATTGATTTTTAGTAGTCGTTATTGGTGTTCTCAAGATTTAATGCTTCAAAGATCTCTCAAATCTTGAACTATTCACCTACCAGTCCGACACTGAACAGCGATTAACTGCCTACTTGCATCATGCAGCCTACCCTAGTAGTGTTTCTGTAACCCCGAAAACTCGTGTTTCACAGGTCATTGATTCGGTTCCTATCATGTCATTAATTTTTTTTTCTTCCTTTTTAATACGTAAATTCTAATAGGTTGAAATGGCATTATTTGTAACCAAGAACTGATTGGCCAGTGCAGTAAAACTACTACACTTTTTCAAGTATCTGGTGTACGAAACACCTATTACCTCAGAAGAAGAACTAACTGCCTGTACAATGGCAGTTTTTTTTTTTTTTTTTTTTTTTTTTTGCAATTTACGTCCTCCAACGTTAAGTCATATCGGACGATGAATGAAATGGGTGAAATGATGCTCAAATGAGTCCGGGGTCCATGGAGCTTAGAGTTACCCGACATTCGTCTATCAGGATAAGGGGAAACCCGAGAAAAAACCTTATCCAGGTAACTCACCCTGACCGAGATTCGGACTCGGGACCTCTTGAACGTGAGGCAGACATGCTACCATCTACGCTACCGAGGCGGACAGTGGCAGCATGTGAAGTTATTCTATACACTCAAGGAATTTTGGTCATAGTATGACAGTTGTTGCTTCAGCGCTGTCAATTTTGCACTGAAAACTCAGGTTGCCATTTTAAGCGGTTCCTATAAACCTGACATAGAGAGTTGCATTTACTTTTATTTTGTTTAAATTCGTTCACTCTTTAAACCACCTCCCATTTAGACATACAGCATGTTAGGGTATTAAGAAGCATTTAACCTTTGTTAGAAAGAATTGTAATTAATTGCACTGACGATGAAATTACTCTGAAAAATGCTACATTTATGGAAGCATTAAAAGCTTAGACAAAATATTAAAAAACAACCAAACAAATAATAATAATAATAATAATAATAATAATAATAATAATAATAATAATAATAATAATAATAATAATAATAATGATGATGATGATGATGATGATGATAAAGACAAGAAAAGTGAAGGAGGCTCAAACTCGCGTAACTTTCACTTGAAAGCGAATGTCATAACCATTATGCCAAAGGGAGTGCTCCAATCTGTCTCTCTATTTTTTGTGTTGTGTACTCAAGTGGTGTTATCATTAGCAGTGGCTTACTGGCACTTTAGAAACTTATAGCTGTAACTTCCTCATTTGAACCAACAGGCCATAAGTCTCCTATCTCAACTTCCTTGTTTAAGATGCATATCTCCACTTGCTCTGAAAATATTTTGGTGCAGTTCATTAACACCCTATATGTAAGAGAATTTCACAGAAATGGTTAACATCTTTTAAAACACAAATTTCCCTTTTTCAGCAGAAGATTTGAAATGAAGGCTTGCGCAAAATATTGTTTTAATATGCATTTATTAATATTAGGGTTCTTGTACAAATTTTATAGTTTTGAGAATTCTGTATGTTTTAGTTTAGATATGTGAAACTGTATAACTTTTTTACTTTGATGAAATTTAAAATGCTGCACAATATTCAGGATTCAAGTTTACTCATGCAGTAAAACCTTTCTAAAATGGAACACGACGTTCCAGCATTTATTCTCTGTTTACACAGCTTTCCATCTTACTGAGATTTTGTTTGAATACAAAGAAATTACAGAAGCTATAGTCACACAGTTTATATGAAGGAATAGTATAGAATGAAGTGAAAATAATAATAGGTTGATATGTATTACATTTTCAACTTACAGTAATTGTTGTTTATTGCTTGGTTTCTCTGTCTGTTTTCAATTTTCCCTTTTCAGTCTGCAATTGTCTGCATATCAACATCATTTGCTTCACAAACAGCATTCAAAACAATGTAGTCCGATGTTTGAAACTCTCGAGGCATCCATTGAAAGCTCTTAAATGGCCTTTACCTAATTTTCTTGATGTTTCTAAAGCTTGAGTTTGAAGCAATGGTACAAAAATGGGAATTTCTTTAGCATGCACACTAACAAACCACAGCAAGCTTTAATCCGCCATACTCTTTAGATTTTGTGATGCGTTTCACATGCCCTGCTGTTCTTGTTAGCCACTTGTCTTTAATTTTTATTTTTTCAAAATCTCATAAATCTGAGTTTTACTTACTTTAAAGAACACAGTTAATTATTTAGCTGGACGTTTGTTCTTTGATAACCTTAATTTTTTCCTCCAGAGATAATGTGTTATGTTTAGAATTCATTTTACAGAATTTGTGCTCACAAACTATGTTTCTAAAAATCACCAAAGTTTACAGTTTTCCTCCACGCATATTTGATCATTTGTAAGAACGAAACTGAGAATGAACACACTGCAAAACAGTTGTACCCTTACAATGTGTGTTGGAAGACAACTGAGGGAGTTAACAGTTTGTTTTCCCTTTTGTTTATGACTTTATGCTTTATAGAGCTTTGGTACAAGTGCAGTGGCCTCAAAATTATTGCACTTTTTAAAATACATACGTGGTAACCCATTACACATAAAGTAATTTGTTTTAATCATTTTACATATGTGAACGATTTCTGAAAATTATTTCCATTTCCATGTTAGGCAGTCTTTCGACTTAGAGTATAATTTTACATGGAAAATAGCTCCATTTCAAACTATATTTTCCATTTTTTTCAGGTTTCCGGCATATAAGGGATCTGTTTTAGTCAGGTTTTACTATACTACACAATCTGGGATAGTACAAACCCAGAAAGAACTAAATTTTATCTTCCAGATCCAGGAGAGATTTTGATGTCCTCTTTGCATTTGTTTTAAAATACAAGACATAATTTTAGAGATGACAGAAAAACTGAAGCTTGAATAAATACATTCATAGATAATATGAAATTTGAGAAATCTGGAACTTTTAGTAAAGAGCTAGAACATTGCTTAGTTCAGTTTTCCAGAACAATGGAATCCTGAGTTTGTAACTGGACAGAGAGCTAACATGAAGAGGTGGTGCACAATCTTGTTAAGCAGACTGTTACTATTATGACTAACAAGAATAAATAATTTTTGTAAGATTTTGGTATTCTGAAACTATAACTTAAAGAATTGAGACATTTTGTGACATTAACTTTGCTTATTTAAATTCAAATTCGGAACTTGTTTCAGAAGCTATTGCTTCCTCTTCAACTCGGTCCAACTTGCATCACTGGAGAACAGGATTGCAGGTGTTGGTTGCAGATGTGGTGTCATCTGTTTTCCTTGTGATGAAACTGCTGAGATTCTTTAATGGCAGGAATTCAAAAGGGAAAATACCACATTCATTAAAAGGAACATGTAAGAAATTTGGTATATTAAAAATATACATTTGTGCTAAATGTTAGTGCAAAATTTCGGTACATAAACATTTCAATGTATTTCTGAAAAAAAAAAAAAAGATCTATAAGTGATGTTCAATAAAAAAATTAAAGTAACCCATGACGTAACATCTACATCAGAGTATGTGTAGCCAGCCACCCTGACTACTGGCCTCATGCTCACATATGCAAGGCAGAGGTGGGCAATCAACCAACCGATATGGGGAGGGGATGTGGTTAGCATCACGCACCCCCAGCTGGAAACGTTGGCTTTCTCAACCAGGATTTGCTACCTATCGTAGCTCCTCAATATCCTTACAATGCTGAGTGGACACCGATACTATACCCAGGTCTTAAAATCTGCAGCCCCCAGGGGTGAGATCGAACCCGGGGACATTCCAAGGCAGGGAACCAAAGCAGAACACTTTAGTCCACTATACCACTGCGTAGGACAGTGATGTTCAATGTTACATGTTAAAAGACAATAACCTAAACTGAAACTCCTGTGTTGTGTAAATCAAACACTTTAATTTTGATGAAACTAAAATCTGCAACACTTAATAAAAAAACACAAAATATATTACCTACCACTCTTCTGCAATTAATGAAATGTAATCTGGACAAAGCCAAATAAATTGATAATTTTTCCACACCTTCTTAGCTTAGCTATATCTAATATGTCAATCTTTTACTGAAGCTGAAAGGCATTCTTCCATTCATGTTATTGTTAGCTCTCCAACTTACTCAAACCATCTTACTTGTAACTGCCTACTTTCTTTCAAAGTAAGAAAGGGCAGGAGAATCATGAGACAAGGTAATAAAATATAATGCAAAGATGACAATCAAGAAGAAGGTAAAAAATATTTACTGCCACAGTTTGATTCTGAATCAGCTTATTGAAATTCCATGAGTGAAACCCTGAATTTTTCTATTTTATATATAATGGTTAAGTTGTATTTAGTATTTTAGTGAACACATTAATGTCATGCTAAGAATTTTTCAAATTCCTTGTATTTCTTTAAATATAGCATTGTTTATGTTGAACAAAAGCTATGCTTTCTGTTATAGATGAGTCATATTTTTTACACATCACCTTCACTTACATACCTATATTGAGGACATTTTTCACAAACTATTGATTGCATCATCAGCTCTATTGCGACTAAAGCTTGAGCCAGTGGGTGGGTAGTTGTTCTCTTTTGGAACATACCGAAGGTGTTAACTCGTATTCGTTGGGTTTTAATCATTAGATAATGCACACATTCTCACTCTCATTCATACTTCCAGAATCTGAGGAAGATGAGGAATTATCTTGGTCAGTGAAAAATCCCCACCCCACCGCCGGGAATTGAACCCAGGATCCCTAGCACAGCAGTCAGGTGCTCTACCGACTGAGCTACGGTGTCAGCCCCAAATAACTTTTGTTCCTAAGGAACAGAAGAGAATACATGTGTTATTTAGCTTTCATACAGAATTAACTCATAAGGAATGGAAGTACTTAAATTGTTAGTAGTGTTCAGAAATATTACAGAATAGCAAAATTGTCCAGGGATTTGTGAAGCAAATATTTAATATTTATAAATGAAATTAAGGGATGCAGTGCTAGTGAAAGCAGTGGTGCAAAAGGTTTAGCAAATTTCTCTTTCCACACTGCTTAGATAATGAATGTAGTAATTAGCTGAGTGATGAATTATAAACTTGGAGAATGACTCACATTTTACTGTGGTAAAGGTTGATATCCCATGAGAAATGATAAAGTAACCTGATTCAGTTATTAATTATATTATAATTCTGTGTGCATAATTAATATTTCAGGAGGAGTTAAAAACTTTGGCAGAACAGCAGCAAAAAAGACTAATAACCCTCCAAAACGAACACTCAAACGAGCTCTCATGTTTGCGTGATATGCATAGACAGAATATGGAAGAAGTGTGGCGACAACAGGCAGAAATGTTAGAGCATTTCAAGAAGACACATGCAATTGAGACAGAAAACATTAAAGAAGCTTCTTCATATTCAAGGTGAGTGAATGTGAGGGACTTCATAAAATTGTATAATAGGTTTATGTAAATGTAAATTAAATTCTGTGTTGTGAATATGACATGAAAAAGGAAGGACCTGTTCATGACCGAAAAAAATGCTCTGAGCTTCAATATGAAAAAATAGTATTTAAATAGATCTGTATTATAATAAAGAGAAAATGTCTATTTGTGTTTGTGTGTGTTTATGTGCATCTGAAAAATATTCAATCTATTTTGATCATTCTTCCATTTCATCTCTAATGAGTATAGTCTATAAATTACTTTCTAATTTAATTTCATAAATGACTAAAGGATTAAAAAGTTGCAATGCCCTTGTACTTGAATATAAACACATAGAGTTACATAAGAACATGCTTGCAAAGAAAGCTTTGATGTTCCGTTGAGAATGCATGGAATAGAAAATAGTTGTTACTTCACAGCATGTGCATGTAAAATAAGAACCCGAAGTTATTTTGTTCCAAGCAATTTGTAGGTGGTCATGATTTAGCAACTAGATGCAGCAAAACAAAAGAGAATAGGTTCTCAAAGTATAAAAATTGAAAGAAGCGTAGAGACAGTGAAGCATAAGTTAAAATAAAAGTGAATCGAGAAGATATTGATACATTGCTTCACTAACACTGTTTTTCACAGGATATGTTTCAAGAGCTGTTGCTCCTATCATCAGCTGATCCTCGACTAGTGCAGCTTGTAGTGGTTTCCTCTTTCTCCGTATTGTCGATAGATGGCCTGATGTGTTTGACAAAGATGTCCAGTGGTGGAGTTTGGAAGTTCATAATTCTATGGCGGTTTTTGTTAATGTAGATTTTTTCCCATACAGAAAGATCTATGGGATGATTAACTTGTTTTATTAAAGTTGTCCCCAAATTAATATCATGTCTGGTATTTAAAATATGAAAAGCTATTGCTGATTTTTCTATTTCACCGTTTTTAATGTTTCTTATACGTTCTTTTGTTCTGATGTCTATATTTATTTTTGTTTTTCTTATATAAATTTTAGGGCAAGTTTCACATTTGATCTCATAGATTTTTGTTTTGTATTAATTGAATTTTTGGGGGGACCTTATAAAATTCTTGATATTGAATCTATTTTGAGGAGTAAGAACTATGTTGTGTGTTGAGAAGATTTTTTGAAATTTATTATGGGCTTAAATATTAAAAGCAGAAGCATTATTAACAGTGAAGTATTCTTCATATTTGAGTTTGATTTATGAGTCACTATGTTTACACTCAAACTTCACTTACTTGTTGTATAATTGAAACGTTTTCAAGATCATTCGATCTCATCCTCAGCTGTTTGTTGACTAAATGAACATTCCTCTTCTTCCACTACTACGGAGCTCCGATCACTCTGCCATCTGGTGTTAGGGGCACTAAGTTTTAATACTTCATTTAATGCCGGTATTTCAAAATTACATAAAGAAAAATGAATACAACCCAGTTTCACATCAACTAGCTGCCTTTAGAAGTCTAATTCACCGGCTATACAACATCCCACTGAGTAAGGAGGAATTTTTGAAAGAACAACAACACATAAAAGACATGGCGGTATTAAATGGATTCAACCCAGCCATCATAAGGAACATAATAAAGAGAAAGGTAAAACTGAAGATAATATCAAAAAATAACACTCTCACACCACTTAAAAACACAAATTGGCAATACAGAAAATTCACCTACCATCCATGGGCTTTTAGAAAATTTGAACGAATCTTCAAAAGGCTAAACTTAAAACTGGCACACCAAAACAAATTCAGTCTGAGGAACTTGCTAAATAAACCACTAAAAAATTCAATCCCCAGCAATTTGAAATCAGGAATTTATCAGATTAATTGTGAAACCTGTGAAAAAAGCTGCATAGGAAAAACTAAGAGAAACTTGTTAACCAGGCAAAAAGAACACCAGAGGAACATTAAGTTGAAACAAACAGAAAAATCTGCAGTTTCACACCATTTTTGGACAGAAAACCACAACATTGGCCACAACATTAAACTGTTAAAATCTTTAAGTACACCCATAGAATTGGATATTTGGGAAAAAATATTCATAAACAAAAACCGTGATAAAGTTATAAATTTTGAAATCCCAGCATTAAATGAAGTATTAAAACTTAGTGCCCCTAACACCAGATGGCAGAGTGATCGGAGATCCATAGTAGTGGAAGAAGAGGAATGTTCATTTAGTCACCAAACAGCTGAGGATGACATCGAATGATCTTGAAAACGTTTCAACTATACAACAAGTAAGTGAAGTTTGAGTGTAAACATAGTGACTCATAAATCAAACTCAAATTATTATGGGCTGATGGGTGGAAGGTAAATTTCTTAAAAATTTTGTTCTCTTTTGCTCCTGTAGGTTCCAGGGTGGTGGTTTCTTTTATTTTCTTGGTCTCGTTGAGTTTGTTAATTTTTGTGTCCACTAAATTTGAATAGCTACCTTTTTTATGTGTAGGTATTCATGGAAAGTTGATCATCCGAAAGATTAAACTGTTGAAAATAGCATGTTGGTGTTGTTTTGGCCTGAAACTGTTGTTCTTAACTGTTGTCAATTTTTTTAATCTTTATGTCAAAAAAGGGGAGCACCCCATCCTTTTCTGTTTCCGAAGTAAATTTTTTATAAATGGATTTTGAATATTTAGAATTCCAAGAGCATCTTGTATGAGTTTCTTAGGTACTATTGCAAAAATGTCAACATAGCAATGCCAAACTTCTAAATAACTTGGAAAAGTTTTTTTGATATGGGTTTCAAAAGTACTCAAGAATAAATCCGCTAAGAAGGGAGATAATAGGTTGCTCATAGTTAGGCCCATTTTCTGTTTGTAGATCTGCCCATTAAAACTGAAAAAGTTCTAATTGATACAAATTTCTGTAAGTTGTGAAAGTTCTTCTATTTCTTCGGAGGTTACTTGTATTGATTCCAGCCATTTTTTGAGAAGTGGAATAAGCTCAGTGGTAGGTAAACTTGGGTATAAAGAAGCGACATCGAAGGAAAATAAAGCATCTGTAGAGTTGACAGTTGTGTTCTTGGAAGAGGAATACAAAGCAGCAAATGATTAGGAATCCACCACTGACACATCTTGCTCTTTGGAAGGAATGTCTGTTTTATCCCAAATGCTGATCACTCCAAAAGGATGACAGAGACAGCTAGAGTGGGTCAGTGTTCTCTTTCTACAAAATAGGTGAGAACATAAAGTGCATGCTTTATAAGCTACGGAGGTGCAACGTTGAAAACTGGCTTTACAGTGCTGACAAAAGTGCCGACAGTTATTATGTCAGGACTGGGTATAAAATCTTCTGTACATTTTGCACAACAAAAATCAAAACATCTGTTTCATGACTTTTTAATCTTTTCTTGCTTAAATATATTATGATGGTTATTAATGTACAAATTTCTACCATTACTTTAACAAAGTAATTTTATGGTTGACTTTGGAAGCATATAAGCAAATATGTTATAGAAAGGGAGATCATCACTCTATGTTATTAACAGACTTTGGCTAAATTGATTGTACATGTATTAAAGCTTCAGTAGCTTCTTTAATATCTGCACTTAAAATTAATGTTTTGTAATGTTACATGTTAAACTTATTATGTGTCCAGGGCTCTGGGTGCTACCATGGATAAAGCCATGTGAAATACATTGTCATTTTTTACAGGAGCTTAGCAGAGATAATGGAGCAGCTTAAAACTAATACTGAAAACCTTAGTTCACTAAATGCCAAACTAGATGAACAGCAACAAAAACATCTGGGTATCCGTGAGGCTGCTGTCCAGGCCAAAGAAACAGAGTTAAAAGGTAATATAGGAACTACTTATTTTTGCACTATTTTAGTGTAGTTGATATTGTGCACATCTGCACATATAGAAGAATAGTGTTTCAAAACAATCCATGATTAGAATCTTTTTAAAACGAGTGAACACAATGGTTAGGAATGAAAAATTTAAACTTTAATTATAATTTACTTAAGATGGTTGGAGTGATTATGTAGAAAAAAGGAAAGGAAAGAAAGGAAAGACTTTGAGGGAAGCTAAACAACTGGCTAGGGATAGGACAAAATATAGAAAATGGATCATGACAGGCTGAGGAAATCTAACGCTCGAAAGGGCATAAGGGAGAGGAAAAGAAGATGATTCAGCACTAGTAACACTAACATCACTCTCTTTACTCTCTGTTAACATTTTTTGGGAAGATGTATTCCCATCTTCAGAATATGTCTTAACACATGATGGGAACACATGTTCCTGAAGCATGTTAACAGAGTAAAAAAAGTGATGATAGTGTTACTAGTGCCAAGTCATGTTAAGTAAATCACATCATAAAACGTCAGTGTTTCTAGCTTCTTCCATATATAAGTACATTAAATTTTGGTTTTTACAATTTTCTCTCTCATAGTGCAACTCCAATGATGGGCTAGGACCGACTGTCTTCATCTACCAGGCAGCATTAGCAAGGACAGTATTATCAAGGGTTAGAATAGCAAGTCTTCAGCTATTTGTAAGCTGCTTTCTAAGGCTGACAGCTGCTCTTCTCATGGAAAGTACTCTCACCTTGTGAGATAGCTACCTCATAGTCAATTTCCAAGCTTGGTAAAAATGTCTTTTTGGTACCCAAAAAATCTAAGCAAGTGTCAACAGTAGGAGTTGATTTGGATGTTTATTATCTTTACTTGGATATTTTGCTTGAACTAGTTTCAGGAAGATTTCATATCATCTTCAGCTGGAGTAGAGCAATTGTTTCACAGTGACTGGCATTTGGCATCTTTTAATGAACTTGCAAAGGTGGTCTAGTGGTGGGACAAGTTCATGAGTTCTTATAAATTTTTCCTGCCTTTTAATTCTATTGGACTCTTATAACTGTACTTTCAGTTCAGTTTCCTGGTGAAGGTTCCAAAAAGTCAGTTGCATCTCCAGTTTTTACGAGGGTCCTTCAATAAATAGCTGAACTAATTCTTTAATTAACACATAATGGCTTTATTTCACTAACATTTACCTACAAACTTTCGAAGTATTCTCCCTCTGATGAAATACAATTATTCCAACGACTTACCCATTACTAAAATTAGGCAAGTGAGTCAACCTTGTATATACTTTTCTCCACTTACAAGTTTTTATGAAGACTAGTTTCTGGGGACTTCTCCCCTATCGTCAGCTCTGTGGTAGACTGATGATGCATCCAGTGTCTGCATCTGGCTTGGTGTTGTGCTGCCATCTAACGTCCTGGTAAGTTTGATGACGTCATCTACGGCGGGAATTTCAAAATTCATCAAGAGGTCCTGTTTTTTCGTAATAAATATGTTTTCCCAAATCTGTAGTTCCAGAGGTTTCTTTGCCTGTTTGATCAGTTCTATTTCTTGTTTTATGTTGTGATTCTCAGACCAAAAGTGATGTGATACGGCCGACTTGTCCATTTGTTTGAATTTAATATTTCTGAAGTGTTCTTTCATTCTTGTTCCCAGATTCCTTTTGGTCTTACCAATGTATATCTTGTCACAATCCTGGCAACTCATTTGGTAAATGCCTGATAATTGAGTTTTCGGTGTGCTATTTTTTAGAGGGTGGTTTAGTAAGTTGCGGATGTTGTGTTTGTTTTGAGGGGCTAATTTTATGTTGAAGCTCTTAAATATCTTTTCAAATTTTTTGAAGTATTTTGGATGAAATGTAAATTTTCCATATCTGGTGTTTGGGTTTTCTAGTTTTTTTAACGTAGTAATGTCCTTTAAGTATTTGTTTCTTTTGTGTCTATAGATCAGTTTTTTGATGAAATTTGTGTTATAGTTGTTCAGTTCGGCAACCTGGTGTATGTGAGCGTACTCCTGTTCATATTCTGCTTTTGTTAGCGGAATGTTGATTAATCTGTGAACTAAACTATGGAATACTGCATATTGATGTTGTACTGGGTTGAATGGGTTGCATTTAATGTAATTGTCAACATGTGTTGCTTTTCGGTATATTCCAAATTGTAATCCTGTGGGTGTTCTAATGATTTTCAAATCTAGAAAAGGTAGCCATTCATCCTGCTCTACTTCAATGGTGAAAACTATGGATTTTTCTTGTAGGTTTAGCAACTTTATAGCATCCTCAGTTAGTCTTCTAGGGACTATCGCAAACACATCGTTGACATATCTATGCCAACATTTGAAAATATGTGGAAAGGCTTTAGTAATGTGTGTTTCCAAATTACTCATGAACAGATTAGCTAGTAATGGTGAAAGAGGGTTACCCATGGCCAAGCCTGCTGTTTGTTGGAAGATCTTGCTGGAGAACGTGAAGCTGTTTTGTTCAATACATAGGGTGGTTAATTTGATGTATTCCTCTATTTTATCATCTGCAACGTTGCTTTTGGATAACCAGCCTTTCATCAATTTTGGAATTTTTTCTACTGGTATGCTCGTGAATAGAGATCTGATATCAAAGGACACCATCACCTCTTCAGTTTTTATAATTGTGTTTTCAATTTTCTTTACTAAATCAAATGAATTGTTTATGCTTAGAGATTCAAACTTTTCAAACTTGTCAAATTCTTCCAACAACCATTTTGCCAGTTTGTAAGTCGGGGCATCTATATTGTTAATAATGGGTCGCATGCTAGAATGAAAGAACACTTCAGAAATATTAAATTCAAACAAATGGACAAGTCGGCCGTATCACATCACTTTTGGTCTGAGAATCACAACATAAAACAAGAAATAGAACTGATCAAACAGGCAAAGAAACCTCTGGAACTACAGATTTGGGAAAACATATTTATTACGAAAAAAACAGGACCTCTTGATGAATTTTGAAATTCCCGCCGTAGATGACGTCATCAAACTTACCAGGACGTTAGATGGCAGCACAACACCAAGCCAGATGCAGACAGCGGATGCATCATCAGTCTACCACAGAGCTGACGATAGGGGAGAAGTCCCCAGAAACTAGTCTTCATAAAAACTTGTAAGTGGAGAAAAGTATATACAAGGTTGACTCACTTGCCTAATTTTAGTAACAATGGCACTCCACTTTCTGAAATACTTCTTTTTATTCTATATATGACTTACCCATTGTTCGAAACACTCATTGAACCCATTTTTAGACAGTCCGTTCAGGATACCCATGACAACATTGTTCAACTCCTTATCACTTTGAAAATGGCAACCACGAAGCTCCTGTTTCACTTTAGGGAAGAGATGAAAATCGCAAGGTGCGAGATCCGGAGAATAAGGTGGATGAGCCATGATCTCAATGCTCATTTCTGCGATGACATCTTGAGTTGCACGAGCTCGATGAGCAGGGGCATTATCCTGATACAAGATCTATCCTCTCCTTGCGAGATCTGGCCACTTTTTGGCGATTTTTTTCTTCAATAGCCCCTACAGTACGTCACAATAATAAGCAGCAGTTACTGTGCTTTGATTAGTTAAAACATGATCATACAGAATGCCTTATTTGTCAAAGAATATGAGATGCATGACCTTTCCTGCACTTTTCTGAACTTTTGCTTTCTTAGGCCTAGGGCTCGATGAATGTTTCCACGGCAAACTCTCCTAGTTTGTTAACGGGTCGTAATGGTGGAACCAACTGTCGTCACAAGTGATGACCCTGTTCATAAATTCTGGCTCCCGTCGTAACATTCCAAGGCATTCTTGACACGTCATGAAGCGGTGAGCCTTCTGTTCGTCCTTCAGCACCTGCGGTATCCATTTCGCTGCAACTTTTCAATAGCCAAGATCATTGCGAATTATGCCGTCTACAGTTCCAAAAGACAAATGAATTATGTCTGCAACTTTCGAAATTCTTATGCAACGATCTTCTCGTACAATTGCGTCAATTGTGTTAATATTGACTTCCGTTTTTGCTGTTACGAGTCTTCCAGGGCGCAGAAAATCTTGAAGGTCTTCATGACCCCCTTTGAAACGTTTATACCACTCAAAGACTTGTGTTTTGCCTAAAGCTTGGTCCTTGTATGCTTGCTGCACCATTTTGAATGTTTCTGTAGGAGTTTTGTCTAACAGAACACAAAACTATATTGATGAGCGTTGCTGCAATTTCAGTTCCATGGTGGGTGCAGAAAACATGACCTCATGTATCGGGCTCTAACTCCCAACTGATTGAATCTGCATGACTGGCACTCACAGCACTGCTAGAGGAAGGATTCACCTTTCCACAACTAGCAGCCACGGCGCTCCAGGACGGTTTATTTAAATACAATTAAATTATTCTTGATGTGTGTTTGGAGGAATTTAGTAACAGTGACGTCAAAATTAATATAAAAATTATTTGTGGTTGGTTTATTGACACTCGTCACTTACTTTTTCATATATTTATGAGAGACTAGTTTCAAAGGCCCTGGCCTCCATTTTAAATCTCTTCCCAACTGGCATCTGTTGTTATCTGCTCTCTCTGGTGGTGGAACTATGAACTTTTTTGTCAAATTATCTGCTGGCGGGATTTCAAAGTTCATTACGCGATCCTTATTTTTCCAGATGAATATGTTCTCCCATGTTGTCAATCTATTTTGGTTTATCACTCCTTTTAATAATTTTGGATTTGGATCAATGTCATGGTTTTCATTCCAAAAATGAAATGCTACTGCTGACTTGTCTTCTTGTTTCAATCTGATGTTTCTAAAGTGTTCTTTGACTCTGGTTTTTAAATTTCTTTTTGTTTGACCTATGTAGCATTTTTCACAATTCTTGCAATTTATTTGGTATATTCCAGATTTGTTACATGAAGGAATTTCATCTTTTGTTTTTGAATTTAGTAATTTTAAAATTGAGTATCTATTAGTAGGTGCCAAGATGATATTTTGTTCCTTGAATATCTTTTTAAATTTATTAAATGTTTTTGGATGATATGTGAATGAACTGAATATGCTGTTGCTTTCTTTTTCTTTAATAAATGTGGTTGCTTCCTTAATGGTTTTCTTTAGTTTAGATTTTCTAATTTTCTTCAACACCAAACTTTTGTTGTATCCGTTTTCTTCTGCTATGTGTATTATTGCTTTTTGTTCCTTGAAATATTCTTCTTTTTCCATGGGTATGTTGACTAGTCTGTGTGTAAGGCTGTTTATTATTGCATGTTTATGTGTAATTGGGTTGTGGCTATTATTTTTTATATAATTTTCTGAATGTGTTGGCTTCCTGTAAATTCCAAATTTTATTTTTGTATCATTCCTGATGATATTTAGATCCAAGAAAGGTAGTTGTCCATTGATTTCCTTTTCTTTTGTGAATTTGATAGTCCTTTCTTGCAGATTGAGTAATTTTAATGCATCATCTAAATGTTTACTTGGTACAATTGCAAAGATGTCATCAACATATCTATACCAAACCTTGAGGATCAATGGGAAGGACTTTTTAATTTGTGTTTCAAATGCACTCATAAATAAGTTAGCCAAAAAAGGTGAAAGTGGATTGCCCATTGATAATCCTGATTTCTGCTTGTAGTGTTTTCCATTAAAGCTAAAGAAGTTTTGTTCAATGCATATTTTTGTTAGAGAAATATATTCTTCTGCTTCTATTGCTTCCATATCAATTGTAGCTAGCCATTTTTTTAACACAGTCTGCAATTTTTCTGTTGGTATGCTTGGAAATAAAGATGTGACATCAAATGAAACCAGTCTGTCATTTTTGTCCAAATTTATATCTTTGATTTTTTCTACTAAATCTAAAGAGTTTCTTAAATTTGCACTTTCAAATTTTGGAAAACTATTAAATTTACTTAGTAACCATTTGACCAAATTATATGTGGGGGCATTTATGCTACTAGTAATAGGTCTCATGCCTTTCCCTGTTTTATGAATTTTTGGCAGCCCATATACTCTTGGTAATGTTGGATTATCTACTTTAATTTTGTGCAATTCTTTTTTGTTGATTATTTTGCTCTCTTTTAGCGTTTTATTTGTGGTTTCAATGCAGTACTTTAATGGATTAGTTTCTACTTTTTGGTAATTACTGTCTTCTAACAAATCTTCCATCCTCTTTGTGTATTCTTCTTTTTCCAGAATTACTAGTTTATTTCCCTTGTCTGCTTTAGTATAAATAAGTTACTAACCAAATCATAAAAGCTCTTAAAAAGAAACCGGAGGATACTCCGTAGGGATACTCCTACTTTAGTATTATTTGTACTTGTCTGGTGTCTAGTGCAGAAGTTCAGAATTCTTTAATATGTGTGTATTTTGATAATGTGGACCATTTTCCTATGCTGTGAGCACTGCTGGTGTTTTAGCATGTTTTAAAAGCATTCTCTCATGTTTTAATGCTGAGTTTTGTTGAGCTACTGCAGATTTGTCTATTTGCTGATATTTTAGTATTTTAGTTGTCCCTATAGAGTGTAGCTTTCTCTTGTTTTTTCCTGAGTGTAGTTAATGGCAGTCTTCACAATAATGTGGTAAATGCTAATTTTGTAGTATTCAGTATCACGTGTTTTAGCAGATGATGGTGGAGTTTCTATATTTGTACAGAGTCAGTTTTATGGCATATTCTACAAACAAATTGTTTAATTTGTTATGCATTTTTAGGTGAAATGTAAATGTAGTTTATGTTTTTGATAAGATAGCTCTTCTGTTGAGAATGGAGATGTCCTTCAACTTTTTTGTCTTTTATCTTTTGTGTTTTTGTATTAGTTTGACCACCGTGTGTTTGCTGAATTTGTTTGTGTGGCTACTTTCAGAATATGTTGATATTCCCTATAATATTGAACTTATTGATGTGGTAAGTTTACCAATCTGTATCTCAAAAGTATAAATTACATATTGGTTTAGATTTGTGATATCTTTTTATGTAGTTCATCACATGGATGGGTTTTCTGTATATCAATTCAATCCTGTTATATGGTATCTCATAACTTTGAGTAGAAAAGATAGCCATCTATCTTCCTCAGCTTCAAAGTTGAACTTTATGGTATTATTTGTATTGCAAACTTAACAGCTTCAGGCATTATTTAAATGTTCTTTTAGTAAAATTAAAAGTGAATTGAGAAGATATTAACACATTGCTTCACTCACACTGAGTCGAGACTCAGCAATTAGGATAATACTACATGTTAATAAAAGAACCAGTGTAGGCCACTATTTAAGGAATTAAATATATTGCCCCTCCCCTGTATTTACATATATGAAACATTATGCTACATAAAAAATAATCTCAGTATGTACACAACAAACTCACAGATACATTCTCATGATACCAGAAGAAAAGATAACCTTCATGTAATCACACATAGCACTAGTTCTTTTGAAAAAAGTTTTGTATATACTGGCCTCCAGCTTTATAATAAATTACCCAATTATCTGAAGCAAATGCCTGCACTGCATCGATTTAGAATTTGTCTCAAAAAACTTCTTTCACTCCATTGTTTTTATAGCATAAAAGAATATTATGATTACTTTGACAATTAATTTTGTTAATGTTAATGATGTTAATGTTTTATAGTATAGGTGAATTGTTTGAATATGTTAACTACAAGTGAACTATTATTATTATTATTATTATTATTATTATTATTATTATTATTATTATTATTATTATTATTATCATCATCATCATCATCATCATCATCATCATCATCATCATCATCATCATCATTATACTGTACATACAGTTGAATTTTCATTCCAAACTTGTGTTGTATATATGTATATTGTATAATTTTTAGTTATAAGTACTTGACGTGTCCTATATCATGTAATATGATCAAAAGGATGAATAAAAACTAACTAATTATTGTAAGTAATGTTGGACATGTATCTAATTCAGATGCTTTGTCACTGCTGTCATTTGAGATTTCCTTTAAAAAAAATGGGAGTTCCTGTAGACAAAATTTCTATCCTTCTTCCCTTCTTACTCCCTTACTTCTATCCTTTTTGCATAAACACAAGCTTATTTATATTTAATAAGATGAATACAAGTCAAAATTAATTTAATTCAGTAACTTTGTTTGTGGATGATCAATTGATTTCATTGAAATGCGCCTCAGTGTTAAATGATGAAGTTTCTTCATCTATGCATGATTTAAATTTATGAAATATATATTGAATTTTTCTAGCTTTCATTGAAATTATTGTGAAATCTATTTTATAATCTTATGTTCTTCCTTATTTTTAGAGCAAACCTGACTCAGTCAATCTACCTCTCTTTATGCATATAGTAATTTACCAGAATCATTACTTTAAATCAAAGGTGCCTTTCTTAAATCTGGAAGTTTCTCTAATGTTCTGCAGAAAAATGCTTAATTTTAGTCAATAACCCATTTACAAAGTGCTGTAATTATTCTTTGTTTTACCAGCAAGATTCTGAAATAAATCCTTTAATTTATAACCACATTAAGGTACATATTGCTCATTTCTCTGTGTACTATATATTCATATAATTCTCTCCAGAATTGTCAGCATTCTACTCTTGACGCAAAGAATTTTAAAACACTAGAGACTACCACAGTATTTAATGTGCATAGTTACTATTAAATGTTCCCAGTTACAGAAACTAATGAAAAGAGGGAAAACTGAATGTGGGCAGTGAACCAGTCAATGACAGAAGTAAGGGAACAATTCCTAAAGAAACACATGAAAGAATCCTTAGTGAGGTTGAAGATTCAGGTCAAGAGATTAGCATATAGGTATTACAAATTGATTGTACAGGGTCAGTTTAAGTGGTTACAGGAACAAAGGAAAAGGTTAAAAGTAGACAGAAAGTAAAGAAGGAAATGATTCATTGCAACATGAAACCAGGCTTGGTATATGGTTAGAAGTATCAAAGCAGTGGAAGAAGAAGGGAAGGAGGAAAATGAGCAAATTAGAAGTGAGAGAAATAAGTGAAATGAATTAGGAGATAAGTGAAATTAGGAAAAGAGAAAAAAGAAACAAATTAAAATAATTTGAAAAGGTAAATTGGAATTAATGCTCTGAAGTAATGTACATTTTTAGGCTTTCACGGCCAGCTTTAATCCAATAGAATGTTGTTTCCGGGCTTCAAGGCCGTGGTCTAGACGATGAAAAAATATCTAACGTTTCGTCCGTAGCTAGGTTGGGCATCTTCAGAGATACAGTCCTGGCTATTCACAACTAGACTGGCATTTAGTGGCGCGCCTGAACTATATATAGAGGAATGAGCGACCGCCCATTCGGCTCCTATTAGTCACTCATCCAACAATCCCTGTGCAGTTGAAGAGGCTGCCATACGTTTATTCTTTTCTATTTCTTCTTTTCTATTAAAACTGGTGGTAGTATGCCGTCTTGTCGAGAAGCTCAGTTTCTTGAAAATTAATGTCATGGCCCACTAACAAAGCATGTTCAACTACTGCTGATTTGTCAATGTGACCCAATCAGCAGTTGCTTTTGTGTTCCTTGATGCGGGTTTTTATGCTGCACTTGGTGGTGCCATCGTATATCTGTCCACAGCTACATGGTATACAGTAAATTCCCTGCATCAAGAGCATATCCAGTCTGTCCTTCGCCGACCTCAGTTGTTGTTTTAGCTTTCTGGTGGGCTTGAAGATGGTTTTTATATTGGCTCTCTTTAGCAGTTTACCAGTGTGATCCGTGACACCTTTGATGTAAGGTAAAAATGCTTTGATATTCTGCCTCTCAGTAGAGACTTTTCATGTCGTTGTTGGATGTGAAGCCCGAATTATTTCCTTTTTTCTATAACCGTTAGCTTGTAGTGCCTGGTACAAATGCTTTAATTCCTGTTCTAAAGCAGCTGGTTCACAGATACTTTTAGCCCATTCCATTAGGGTCTTGATTATGCCTATTTTCTGCCTGGGGTGGTGGTTGGAATGTTCTTGTAGATAGTGGTCTGTATGGAATGGCTTTCTGTAGACTTTTTGCCCTAACATCATATCTGATTTTTCGGTTATCAGAACATTCAAAAACGGAATGCTGTTGTCTTTCTCCTTCTCCATAGGAAACTGTATATTTTCATTGATGTTGATGTAGGGAGGAAGTTTCCCAGTTCATCGCCATGTGGCCAGTTATAAAGGTGTCATCCACATATCTCCACCACATTTGGTTTGTAGATGGCGGATTGAAGGGCTGTTTCCTCAAACTTCTCCATATAGAAGTTTGCAACTACCGGACTTAGAGGACTACCCATGTTGACTCCATCTTTTTGTTCATAGTAATTACCATTCCACAAGAAATAGCTAGTTGTGAGACAATGGCGGAATAGAGCTGTAATGTCTTCCAGGAAGATCTTGGAGATATGGCATATAGTGTCTTCTACCGGAACCTTAGTGAAGTGTGAGGTCACGTCAAAGCTTATAAAGCAGGTCGTGTGGTTCCAATACTATTGTGGCCAGCTTTTCAATGAAGTGTGTAGAGTTTCAGAGTTTCAGATATTACTCTGAAGTAATGTAATAATTAAAATTAAACTATGAGTTGACTGAGACATTCTGTACCTCGCATACCACAAATTTTCCTTCAATGCATTTCACCTCCACTTGAAGGCATTATCAAAAAATTGTCGACTGGCTAGAACTTTGGTGTCCCAGCTGATCAAGGTTCTCTGGAGATGAGATGTTGCTAGATGTCCTATAAATCATATCATATTTCCTAAGGAGTGTGAAAGTCAGTATGGATGGATCAGTTGATTGGGGCTGGCCAATTGATCCCAAGGTTGCAGGTTCAAATCTGGCCCAGACCAATAGATTTTAAGTGGTTTAAAAGTTAATCAGTAGACTTACTGAGATGTAAAAGAATAAAGTTCTGGCACATCAATAGGACTGATATCCTAACAATTATTGTCACTACTTTAATAAACTACATAGTTTTTATGTTGATTGATGGAAATTAATCATTCCTTCACACTAACCGTATATAGGCGAAGGTTTTCGATTGGTAGAGTCAAACTGAAAAATTCAATGCCACGGCTGGGATTTGAACCACGGATCTCCTGGTTTCCGTTCAGTTGCTCTTACCCATTAAGCTACCATGGCCAACGTGCCATAATGACATTAAATTCTCCAATTGAATCATATATTTTCCCGTAAACCACTAGGGGGTCTTGTATTTGAGATACACTGTTTGTGGCGACTTACTATTTTAACAAGCTTCATCATTAAACTCTTATTATTTAAGTTAATGGAAATTAATCGTTGCTCGCACTAGCCGTGTATAGGTTAAGTTTTGGATAGTCAAAAAATTCATTGCCCATATTATTTATTTAAGGGCTGAGAAATTGGTCTAAAGCTTAAATATTCAAATAAAATTGTTTTAATAACATACTAAATCAGAATAGGTGATTTAGTGCATTAATCAAAATTTTCATTTAAAAAGAAGACATTTTGAATTTTGTTTCAGTTTCCTAAGTTTTGGAAAATTATGTCACCACATTTACAATTTATATTTATTTTACTACAAATGAAATACTATATATTTAGGCAAGCAATGTTTGTAATTTGTAGCTGTAAAAGAGAGTTTGGAAAAGCAAAGAGCAGCATCTGAAGAAGAACACAAGAAACTGCTTGTAGTAGTTTCTCAGCTAGAGCAGAGGCTTGCAGAACTAAAACAGCAGGCTGAAGAGGATCACCAACATTTAAAACAAGAAGCAGCCCAGAGAGATGCAGCTAAGCAGGCCTTGGAAAAGGAAAGGGAGCAGGTCATGCAACAGCTTGAGGCAGAAAGACAGCAACTTCAGGTATACTCTGATAACAGGATATTGGACAGTTAAATTACATTGTTTATAAACTGGTAGTGCTTATGAAATATCCTTGGTTATATGTATCTTATTTATGGTTTGCAGATATACTGCAAGGTGTTGTTGTTGTTGTGTGTTTTTTTTTCTTCCCTCCCCCCAGGGAGTAATCTATTTTAATAAAGCACATCAAAGCCTAATGTAGTTGAAGTAATTGTGAGAACAGGTCATGCTTCATTTTTCATTATTTCTTAGTTTGAAAACTTCAGTTCCTGCAAATTGGAAAAAACTCTCACTATCCCAGTTCTTAAACAAGGAAAATCATCAGTAGTTTTAATGACTACAGACCTATCTCATTGACCAGTATATAGCAAAAATTATAAAAAATATCAAATAGACTAAATTGATATCTGGAAACAAATCACTTATCGCAATCCCAGGCAGGTTTTAGAAGAAACCATTCCACAAATGAACAAGTTAATCTACTTAGTTAAGATATTAAAGAAGCATTCAAAAAAAAAAAAAAAAATATATATATATATATATAAAGTAGTGATCTTTTTAGATTTGAAATCAGCTTATTACAATGTATGGAGGCAAAATTTAATCAGGAAACTACAGATTTTAGGCATTTAAAGGCAATATGCTTAGAGGTACCTCAGAATTTATAACACAAAGATGTTATGCTATTAAGTATTGTTCAACTATTTCTAAATATAAACAAAACAAATTACAAATCCCTCAAGGTGCTGTATTAAGCACAACTTTGTTCAACACATACATTAATGATTTACCTACACAATAACAAAAATTTGGTGTTAAAACTGCTCTTTTTGCTGATGACTTGGCCATCTGGTATTCACAGAAATCTTCCAAAATACAAGATACAATAGCAACTATCCAGTCAGCATTAATGGTATAATAATAACTTGATAATAGTGAATACTACAAAAATGGTGTTTCAATATTTCTTCTTAGTCAAAAATCCAGTCGAAATTAACTTAATGTATGGTGATCTCAAACTGAAGAACACTGAAAATGCAAAATATTTAGGAGTACACTTTGATAAGGAACTAATTTGGAGGAACCATACAGAATACATAATTGATAAAGTTACAAAAAGATTTAAATTATTGAAAAGATCAGCAGGAACAAAGTGGGGTAGTTCTAGAACAACATTAAACATTACCTATAACACCTACATAAAATCGATCCTGACATACTGTGGAGAAATTCTAACATCATAAAAATCTATCAAAACATGTTTGGAACAAGCACAAAATCAAACTCTATGCTTAATAACTGGAGCAACGAAAACTACACTAATTGAAGCTCTACATATTATCACTTCTAAGAAACCAGTTATAACAGAACTTGAAAAACAAGCATTACTGATCTATGAGAAACTAAAAAGGCTCCCAGATTCAGATAAATGGGCAAAATATCTAACCTAACTATGAAAACTCAAGTTGGATTTATACAAAAAGTAGCAAAATTAATAAAAGAAAAAGAGAGAGAGCATAATATATGATGTCACCCAATTGATGATTTCAGCATTGATTATAATCTAAATTTAAATAATTTCATTAATAAAAAGGAAACTCCTCCAGACATGCCTAAGGCCAGATTAGCAAGAGTTCAGTGTAGTTAGTTTTCAACACTTCATCACTTATATTTTATTTTTTGAGGGATTAGTTTCGGGATCTGTTTATCCATTTCAACCTAATTTGGATATCACTGTTACTAAAATTTTTCAATCAAACATAATAAATTTAGCACTCCATTTAAGTTAATTGGTGGAAATAAATCATTTCTTCACACTAACTGTGTATAGGCTAAGGTTTTGGATAGATAGAATCAACCTGAAAAATTCAATGCCATGGCCAGGATTTGAACTAGGGATCTCCTGGTTTCCGTGCAGTCACTCTTACCCATTGAGCTACCAAGGCCAATGTGCCATCCTGACACTAAATTTTCCAATTGACTCATGTATTTTCCCGGTAAACCACTAGGGGCTCTCGTATTTAAGATACACCGCTTGTGGCGACTTATTGTTGTAAGTACTTGAATCCCAGGCTTCACCATTAAACTGTTATTATTTAAGTTAATTGTTGGAAATTAATTATTTTTTCACACTAGCCGTATATAGGCTAAGGTTTTGGATAGAGTCAACCTGAAAAATTGAATGCCATGGCCGGGCTTTGAACCATGGATCTCCTGGTTTCCATCCAGTCACTCTTACCCATTGAGCTCCCATTGGCATACGTTGGCCATGATAACTCAATGGGTAAGAGCGACTAGACAGAAACCAGGAGATCCGTGATTCAAATCCCGGCCATGGCATTGAATTTTCAGGTTGACTCTATCTATCCAAAACCTTAGCCTATATACGTATAGTGTGAAGAAATGATTAATTTCCACCAATTAACTTAAATAATAAGAGTTTAATGGTGAAGTCTGGGATTCAAGTACTTGCAACAGTAAATCGCCACAAGCAGTGTATGTCAAATACGAGAGCCTCTAGTGGTCTACCGGGAAAATATATGGGTCAGTTGGAGAATTTAGTGTCAGGACGGCACATTGGCCATGGTAGCTCATAGGGTAAGATCGACTGGACGAAAACCAGGAGATCCGTGGTTCAAATCCCATTCACGGCACTTAATTTTTCAGGTTGGCTCTATTAGTACTCTATTTTTGTACTTCTAATTAAATGAAGTTTTAAGTAGTTCATTTTCTTTTTTAGTATTGGTATATTAGTAAATATTGTTTAAAATTTCTGTATTGGACAGCTAATAGGGGTGAAATAATCTGTTGAAAATTGAGTGTTACCAAATTGTATACTCTTCCGGAAGCAATTCAGGGAACCAGGAAGGTCTCTTTGTTTAGTTGTGATGTTGTCTACCATCGAAGATAAGCTAGCGTATTATACCCAAAGTAAAGCAATGCCAGTTTTGAGCAGTCATTAGGCTAATTCAATTGGTCCCCCACTGCATTAGAATTTAGGCACTCCAAATGCAAATAAAATAAATATTAACTCTGTTTTTGCCCCCCTTCATCTTAGCATATAAAGATCACTGATCAACTTAAATTCTTCACAATGTATATCTGTGTCTGTGGTTTGGGGATGGCATGTCTGTATCACATTTAAGAAGTCCCAAATTCTAATCTTGGTCATGGTGAGTTATCTGGATAAGTGTTTTGCCCACAGTTTCCCCTTACCCTGAGAGATGAATGTTGGCTAACTCTAAGCTCTATGGACCTGAGCAAATATGAACATTCATTCATTTCATTCATTGACTGATATGACCTAACCGGTTAAAGGACATTGAACTTAAAAAAAAAAAAAAAGCAAAATGTTGATTTTAGTGCCTTAAAATATACTTCATTTAAAATTTCTGTTCCGTATAGCTTATGAAATGTTACTTGTTACACTTCAAGTAGTCATATATCTGACAATTAGATAACATTTCTTCTACGTTAGTATTTTTCTCTTCTAGATGTTGAAGAGTTCGATCCTCCAGGAACAAGAGACTCTAAGACAGCAGCTTCAGCAGGAGAAGTTAAATCTAGCAGCTGAAAAATCTAGATTGGAAACACTGGCTCGGTTACATGGAAATTCACCTCCAGAAGTTTCTAAGGTAAATTACTCTCTTTTATGTTCTTTGTATGGTAGTTTATTTGCATTAAATTAATTGGGAGTTGATTAATAACACAAAACAACACTCACTTTTAAATTTTCCCGGAACCGGTTTCTGAGGCCTTCCCTCTATCTTCAGCCGGACATCGACTTGTTCTCATTGGTGTAGCTGGCAATATTTTGTCATCGGTCTCCTCTGGTGGCGGTTCGAGGAACTTGCTGAACAAATCTTTCTGGGGGATGTCGAAATTGAATACTTTGTTCCTATTTTTTGAAATAAAGATTTGTTCCCATGTGGACAGTTCTTCTTTTCCTGTTGTATGTTTTAGTAATTTTGGTTCTGGATTTATGTTGTGGTTTTTTTCCCAAAAATGCGTGGCAACTGCTGATTTTTCTAATTGTTTGTATTTTATGTTCCTAAAGTGTTCCTTTGCTCTTGTTTCTAAATTTCTTTTGGTTTTTCCAATATAAATTTGACTACAGTCACAGCATTCAATTTGATATATACCAGATTTTTTGTTAGATGGAATGGCATCTTTGATGTTTGAGCAAATTAGGTTTTTTAAGGAGTAATGGTTCACTGGAGCTAGTTGAATGTTTTGTTTTTTGAAGACTTTTTTGAATTTATCAAAGGCCCATGGATGGTAAGTGAATTTTTTGAAGATCATTTTAGTTTCTGTAGCTGAGAGGGTTGTGGTTTCCTTTAGTAGTTTCTTCTTTTTTGCTAAGTTCACTTTTTTGTCTACTAGTGATTTGGGAAAGTCATTTTTCTGTGCTATTTCAATAATTTTGTTGTATTCTATTTTGTATTCTTTTGCTGTGAGAGGGATGTTGACCAGTCTGTGTGCTAAACTATTAAAGATTGCCTGTTTGTGGGATCTTGGATTGTAGCCATTAGCTTTTATGTAGTTGTCTGTCTGTGTTGGTTTTCTGTAAATGCCAAAGTTTATTCTATTTTTATTTCTGATTATTTTTAGATCTAAAAATGGTAAATACTCGTCTTTTTCAACTTCTACAGTGAACTTGATGCTTTTTTCTTGAATATTTAAAAGTTTTAGTGCATCACTGATGTGTTTTTTTGGCACTATGGCAAATATGTCATCTACATATCTTTGCCAGAGTTTGAACATCCATGGGAAACCTTTAGTGATCCTTATTTCTAGTGCACTCATGTACAGATCGGCCAGGAAGGGTGATAAGGGGTTGCCCATTGCTAAACCAGAAGTTTGATGGAAATATTTTGTTTGAAACTGGAAGAAATTCTGTTCTATGCATAATTTGGTAAGTTTGATGTAATCTGAAATTTCAAGTGATGACATTCCAAGTGATTTGAGCCATTTTTCTATCAATGTTGGGAGTTGTTTAACTGGTATGCTGGGAAACAGTGATTTAACGTCAAATGAGACTAGTGTGTCTTCTTCATTTAGTTCAGTATCCTTAATGTGTTCTATAAGTTCATAGGTGTTTTTGATGCTTAGGCTATCGAATTTTGGAAACAAATTCAACTCATTTCCAAAATTCGATAGCCTAGGCATCAAAAACACCTATGAACTTATAGAACACATTAAGGATACTGAACTAAATGAAGAAGACACACTAGTCTCATTTGACGTTAAATCACTGTTTCCCAGCATACCAGTTAAACAACTCCCAACATTGATAGAAAAATGGCTCAAATCACTTGGAATGTCATCACTTGAAATTTCAGATTACATCAAACTTACCAAATTATGCATAGAACAGAATTTCTTCCAGTTTCAAACAAAATATTTCCATCAAACTTCTGGTTTAGCAATGGGCAACCCCTTATCACCCTTCCTGGCCGATCTGTACATGAGTGCACTAGAAATAAGGATCACTAAAGGTTTCCCATGGATGTTCAAACTCTGGCAAAGATATGTAGATGACATATTTGCCATAGTGCCAAAAAAACACATCAGTGATGCACTAAAACTTTTAAATATTCAAGAAAAAAGCATCAAGTTCACTGTAGAAGTTGAAAAAGACGAGTATTTACCATTTTTAGATCTAAAAATAATCAGAAATAAAAATAGAATAAACTTTGGCATTTACAGAAAACCAACACAGACAGACAACTACATAAAAGCTAATGGCTACAATCCAAGATCCCACAAACAGGCAATCTTTAATAGTTTAGCACACAGACTGGTCAACATCCCTCTCACAGCAAAAGAATACAAAATAGAATACAACAAAATTATTGAAATAGCACAGAAAAATGACTTTCCCAAATCACTAGTAGACAAAAAAGTGAACTTAGCAAAAAAGAAGAAACTACTAAAGGAAACCACAACCCTCTCAGCTACAGAAACTAAAATGATCTTCAAAAAATTCACTTACCATCCATGGGCCTTTGATAAATTCAAAAAAGTCTTCAAAAAACAAAACATTCAACTAGCTCCAGTGAACCATTACTCCTTAAAAAACCTAATTTGCTCAAACATCAAAGATGCCATTCCATCTAACAAAAAATCTGGTATATATCAAATTGAATGCTGTGACTGTAGTCAAATTTATATTGGAAAAACCAAAAGAATTTTAGAAACAAGAGCATAGGAACACTTTAGGAACATAAAATACAAACAATTAGAAAAATCAGTAGTTGCCACGCATTTTTGGGAAAAAAACCACAACATAAATCCAGAACCAAAATTACTAAAACATACAACAGGAAAAGAAGAACTGTCCACATGGGAACAAATCTTTATTTCAAAAAATAGGAACAAAGTATTCAATTTCGACATCCCCCAGAAAGATTTGTTCAGCAAGTTCCTCGAACCGCCACCAGAGGACACCGATGACAAAATATTGCCAGGTGCACCAATGAGAACAAGTCGATGTCCGGCTGAAGATAGAGGGAAGGCCTCAGAAACCGGCTCCGGGAAAATTTAAAAGTGAGTGTTGTTTTGTGTTATTAATCAACTCCCAATTAATTTAATTTATACAACAACACTTTTTTCAACACTTCCATGAAAGGATTTAGTTTATTTGCATTTTAACTTTTATTTTTGATACTCTGAATTTATTATAATACTTTTTAATTTTACCTTTTACTTAAGATAAACATCATTCCAATACCTCACATTTATATTTTAATCAAATGCTTTGGGTACTTTTTTGAAAAAATAATTAAAAATGGAAAATAAAAAGATATTTCAAATAAAATGTTAGGAGAATGGGAGATAATGAACATTTTTAATTTCTCTGCCAGTTTATACAGGGTTCGTTATTTAAAACCTCATGGGAGCACAGCATTACACCTATGCATGATAAGAGTATGCCACAACCAGCTTTGCTTCTACATAAAGTTTGCGCATAAGGCATGTATAACACTTACCTTATATGATGTCGTCCACCCTCAGTTAAAAAAGCATTATATTAGGAAAACTCATTCTGTTTCAGACGATTAAGTTGGGCCATTGTAATATTTCTGATTTCATTTCTAATATTTTGCTTTTAGTCCTTTCAGTGTATGAAAATTTGTCTCATAAACTTTGTCTTTCAGATTACACCACAAGTAAAAATCACACATGTTAGTTAGGTCAGGAGAGCAAGAGGACCATACGTCAGCACTGATCACTCTCCCTAATAATTTATTCATGGACTCCTCTGCTGTAAGGGCAGCAGCAGAATCTTGTTGAAACCACCCATATGACTTTTCTTCTTCTGTCAGTTCATAATAAAATGGGGTCAAACTGCAAGAACTGCATTATGAATTGCAATATTCTCCTTATCCCAAACATGAAGAAATGGCTCACAGGAACAAAATTTAAATCAAATGAAGTCATCATGGAAACAGGCATATTTTGCAGAATGTGGCAATTCAAATTTTTTGGAGGGGTTAAAAAATGCCAGGAGCTTTAGGATGACGATGATGATTGGTCATCAGCGCCCCTAAAAACCTAAGCGTTCTAAAAACGATCTAAAAGTTGGCTAAAAACTGTCATTAGCAATAAAAACATGACCAAAGTATACGTATGTATACGTATGTAAGTCAAAGTATAAAAAAGAGAAAACATTAAAAAGGTTAAAATAAATACCTGGCTAGATGATAAAATTAACATTGGAAAAAAACCTAAAAACCTTGGCTACCGCTTTCTGGTCGTCTGCCAGTACTTTTGCCAATCTGGCCAGCAGCTGGAGAGACCGGCGAAGTAGTTCCAGGTTAAAGCATACTAAAAGAACGTGGTGGACCGAGAGGGCATCACCGCACAGTAGGCAGACTGGAGCAGGGTCCCTTTGTAAAAGATAACTATGGCTAAAAACACAGTGGCCAATGCGTAACCGAGCGAGTATCTCTTCCTCCTGGCGATAAGCATGAGAGGAAGTCGCCCAGGGAATCGGAAGTGCCTTCACCGTTCTAAGTTTGTTTCTACGGAGAGCAGACCAATTGTCGTGCCAGCACGACAGTACTGCTCTCAGCACGACGAATTTAAAGCTTCCAAAGTTAAAAAAGGAATCCTAATCCTGGGCTCTGTGGTTGCTGCCTTAGCTGCCGAATCCGCCAGTTTATTCCATTGCAACCCTTCGTGTCCAGGAACCCATGCACACACCACGCTGATGCCAGAAGCATGTAAAACGTGGAGGGCATCCTGGATACACTGTACAAGAGGATGGGGATTGTACAGCTCATGAAGGCTCTGAAGCGTGCTAAGGGAATCACTCAGGATAAGGCAGTCACCCAAACTTCTGCGGCGAACATGTAAAATGGCTCGGTATATGGCATAGAGCTCTGCATCATAGATGGAAGTGCTGCCATGGAGACCGAATGTATAGGGTTCGGCTCCATGGACATAGGCATATCCACACTGATAGAGCTTTTAGATCCAGCTGTATAAATTAGGATAAAAGCTATATAGAGATAAAAGTTCAAAAACAAACGGCGGATACTACTCATGGGCATCACAGACATCCTGTACACCGTCATCCCAAGATCGACGTGGGGTGCTGCACTCAACAAGGAGGTTACACTCGTTCTCCCCTTGGAAACATCCTAGGCATCTCGAGTGCGTGCCTCATAAGAAGCTCCCGGAAGCGGAAACTTGGCGGCTTAGGACTGAGATGGGTGTTCCTATAATGGACGTCAAAGAAGGTGTCGAAAAAGGGTGCAAACGTCGGATGCAAAGGCATACTATTTGACCCACAGCCATAATTCCCAAGAAAAACGTCCCGCCGATATTGCAGAGGAGGTTCTGTCGCTTCGGTGTAGAGGCTTACAACAGGGCTAGTTGGAAATATCCCAGTAGCTAAACAAAGGCCAGAGTTATGGACCGTGTCTAATTTCTTCAGCACAGATGGACGAGCTGAAGCATGAACGATGCACCCATGGTACAGCTTAGATTGGATCAGTGTGCGATACGAATGTAGCAGCACTGCGCAATCCGCTTCCCACGATTTCCCACTAAGTACCCGCAAGAGATTAAGAGAACGTTCACATCGTGTTTTCAACTGTGCTATATGTGACGACCAACTAAGCTTTCTATTAAAAATCAGTCCAAGGAACCTAGTTTCCTCGGCAAATGGTAAAACATAGTTGGAGGAAGGGTGGTAACCGACTCTTGCGGTGCCAGAAGTTAGCGCAGACCGTTTTCGCAGTGGAGAACCAAAAGTCGTTTTTAGAGCTCCAGTCGTGAAGGTTGTCTAAGCATTGCTGTAGACGACGCTCCAAGAATGGAGTATGCTGAGAACTACAGTAGACGGCTAAATCGTCCACGAATAAGCACGATGAAACCCCTTGAGGAACACAAATAGAGACAGAATTAATGGCAATAGCAAACAGTGTACCGATCCTTGTGGGACCCCGTTCTCTTGGATAAAAAGGTTTGAAAAGACCGAGCCGACCCTTACTCGGAAAACGCGATTGTTCATGAACTCTCGAAGGAACACAGGTAGGTGTCCACGAATATTCCAGCTGTGCAGGGTGCGTAAGAGACCATTCATGACGACATCGACACGAGAAGGTCTACTGTGAACCGGCGACGGCAGAAACCACACTAGATGTTCGTCAGAAGTTTGTGAGTCTCCAGCTACCACACCAACCGCCCATTGATCCTGTGTTCCACGGGCCCAAATGACCTTGCTGTCGACGGGCCCTAAAACACCACACACTCACTCACTCCTGTGTTCCATCACCTTTCAGATGCAACTGGTGAGAGGGATAGGACGGTAGCTGGAAGGCAGATGTCGGTCCTTCCCATCTTTCAAAATGGGTATTATGGTGGCCTTCTGCCACTTCTCAGGAAAACTTCCGTCAACCTAGACACGATTATAGATCTCGAGCAGGAGCGCCTTTCCTTCGGGAGAGAGATGTAAGAATCGCACATGGATGCTGTGTGGTCCTGGTGCGGATAGTCGCGAAGATGAAAGCGCGTGTTCTAGCTCTGCCATGGTGAAAAGGCTATCGTAGTCATTAAGATTTCCAGAAATAAAGCAGAAACCTTGAGAGTGCACATGATTCTTAATTCAGAGAAACTCAGGTGCATAAGTATCTGAGCTAGACATGTGAGCGAAAGCACTGCCAAGGGTGTTAGCCACCTCAAACGGATCCACAACGACGCCTGAAGGAGTTTTCACACCATCAATCGACATGTGGGTCAATTTTCTGGCCACGTGCCTTAACCTATCCCATACTACAGAAGAAGGTGTATGGCGATTAAAAGACGACACAAAGGTAGTCCAAGATGTCTTTTTGCTATCCTTAATTACTTGCCTAGACCTGGCACGCATATTCTTGTACTGAATCAGGTTCTCCAGTAGGGAGTGGCTTTGGAAAACTCTTAGAGCACGCCTACGAGCATGGATTGCATTCTGGCAGTCATCTGTCCACAATGGGATAGGAAGTCGACGAGGATTGGGAGTCGAACGTTCTGCGTTGCAAAGTATCTGCTTGGTAAGATGTTCTACTAAATCATTTACAGAGGCGTGCTCGTCATAACTAAAAACCGCCAACTTGGTGTAAAGGGCCTAGTTTACACACAGTTGGCGTGATCGAAATGCCAGATTGGCAAGCGTGTGGAACACACGTTTTGTTCTAGGAGACTAATAAGACAGGGGAAGTGTTCACTGGAGTGTAGGTCAGAGATGACGTTCCATTGTAGGGAGACTGCTAACTGCGATGAGCATACTGCCAAATCAGATGTAAGATGTTGAATGCATAAAATAGAAACATAGGTTCTGCGGTGTTCAGGAGAACCAGGTTGTTACTGTCCAGGAAGTCTGAGAGAACTCCACCTCTCACACAAGTTCGAGTTGAACTCCAGAGAGGATGATGGGCATTGAGGTCTCCCACCAACAGAAAGGGGGTAGGTAACTTAACCAGAGCTTGTAGCGCAGTAAAGTGATAGGTCATCTGCAGGTGGAATATAGATGTTGCAGACAACCAATTGTATCACTGGCAGTAATATACGTGCAGCAACTGACTAGATGTTAGTGCATAAAGGTATATCGTCCACATATACGTCATCTCTGACGAGGACCATGGTGCCTCCGTGCGCAGGAAAACCCTATTCAGGAGCAAGATCACGTCTGAAGGGAGTGTACCGCTTTAGTTGAAAGGAATTCTGAGGACGTAGCTTAGTGTCCTGAAAGCAAATGACTAATGGATCGTGCTTTTTGAGCGACAAATCAAGCTCTGGGAGATGTGCCCTAACGCCACGTATGTTCCACTATAGGATGGCCATTGGAACGGTCGAATATGAGGTTAAGGGTTATTGCACTTTACTGCGACTTCGAAGGTGGCCGAATCAATTTACCCTTTTTTTGGGTTTCAGGCTAACCCTTTTAACATCCGAATCATCGTGTCGTTTTCTGGAAACCATACTGGCAGTGTGGTCAGATGATCTAGGTCCACAACCAGAGTCCAGGAATAGTATCGCGTCATTCATCAGTTTTGAGGAGGAGTTTCTACATGCGGCAGTTCAACATAGTGAAGTGTTTCAGTGATTTTTTTTCATTTTCTATAGTTTTATGGTGAATGATGTTAAGGGGAGGGTAAACCTTCCCCTTTAAAAGTGGTTTTTGTATTTTTAAAGGATTTTATGCTTTTGATTTGGGGAGGGGGTCTTTGCCCCTCACTTTTTTAGGGGAGGAATTTTTCCTCCCTGGTTTAAGTTTATTTTGAAGTAGTGGTGTGTAAGTGATGATGAAGATTTGGGGATATATTTTTGTTGTGGTGATAAGTGGATTTGAAGAATAAGAGGAGAAGGTGGTTTTTGGTGAAATGTTTTTAAAATTTTGTTTTTTGTTTGTTGATTTATGAATTTAAAGGTATGAAGTGTTTGTTTAAGTAGGGAAGATGGTTAATAGATAGTGTTTAAATGATTGTGCTTTTTTGTGATGTGATGTGATGTAGGATTGAAGTGGATGTTTAAAGTGTTAGAGAAGGATTATGATAGTGTTTAAATGATTGTTTGTGGGATTGAATGTGGATGTTTTGATGTAGGAGATGGATTTAAGATATGGTTTAAAGGATTTAATTGTGGTTTTGTGATTTTTTTTTTTTTAAGGGATTGATTGTGGAAGTTTGAATTGTTAGAGAAGGGTTATTGATTGTTTGAAGGATTAAAGTGGATGTTTGAAGTAGAAGGATATGGATTTTAGAGGTTTTAAGGATTTTTGTGGTTTTGTGATGTTTAAAGGTTTGAAGTGGATATTTGAAGTAGGAGGAGATGGTTTTTAAAGTTTAAATGTTATTGTGGTTTATATATTATATTTTAAAAGAGTTTAAAGTAGGTGAAATGGATTAACTTTAAAGAGAGTCGATTAAAGACACTAGACAACACTTACTTTTAAATTTTTCCGGAACATGTTTCAGAGGCTTTGCCTCTCTCATCGGCCGGCTCTCTTTAAAGTTAATTTATCATAACAACACTGTTTTCAACACTTCCAAGAAAGGAATTGGAAGGTGAAATGGATTTTGTTTTTAGAGTTAATATGTTGTTGGAATGAAATATTTATTATGTTTTGGAATGGTTATATGTTAATTATGATTCTGAATTTGTTTTATATGTATATTTTGATTAAATTTATTAAGAAATATTAATATTTTTGGATATTTAAAGTTTGTGTTAATATAAGTCTGTACGTTATATTTGGGAAGTGTAATTATTATAGATGTTAAGTGTTCATTTAAATGTGAGTAATTGAAAAATGGCGTATAAAGTAGTTTATATTTAAAATAATATGAATTTTTGAGTGTTTATTTGATAGATGATGTTTGTTTAGATATAAATTGTTTGTATTATTATGTTTTTATTTGTTTATATGTATTTTAAAGTGTTTTTAAGAAGTTTTAAAATCTTTAAGAATTGATTTTGTTTTTAAAGTAAAAGGAGTGTTTAAAATTTTTGAAATGTTTGAAATTTAAAAATCTAAACTTTTTGTATTTATATGTTTTTGGTGAAATTTTTAAATTTTTTTTTTATATAGATTTGGAAGATGTTTTAATGTAATTATACATAAATGTTATTTAGAATGTATTGGTTACCAATACATAATATACCCATATTGGTATATGTAGTTTAGTAGTTGTTTTTAATTTAATGGGTACCAGTTAAATGAAAACTGGATCCCAGTATTGTTTTATTTTGATAATTGGTAGCATGTTTTGTCTTTTATTTATTTTTAAATTTATTTTGCTTTATTATCTGAGATATTGTTATTGTAAATTGTAGTTTTTGTAGATTTTTGTATTATAATAAATAGGAATTTGGAAGTCATGTCCCGGTATAAGAAATTAGGAACCGGAATAGGATTTTCAGATTTTATTTATTTATTTATTTATTTTTTTTTCAGATTTTATTTATTTATTAGTGTGGTCAGTATCCTCCTGTTCCATCTCTTCTACGGATGAGGCCTCTTTCCCAATAGAGAACTTCGGTTCAAGGACCCCAAACCGATTATACACGGTGATCAACAAGGATGATAAGCGTCAATCCGAGTCCTCACCTGAAGACTCCTCAGAAGAGCAACTTTTAGATGTCCTAGGACTCTTCTTTTGGCTGGCAGTTTTGCTGGATCCTCGAGGAAATCAGATTTTTTGTAGCTGGTCTTAAATTGTTTTGGCGGTGCATCGTACAGAACGAGCTTGTTGGTCTTGGAGGTTGAGGTTTTAGCCAGTGACAGTGCTGGCGATCTCCTTCCTAATGGAGAGTTAGGCGTTGAAGTTGCAGACAAGCGTATTGTTTTGGCAGGCTTCGGAGATGATGGAATAATGATTTTCTCAGAGATTGGGACCTCACAGATATTGCTGGTCTGAGTGATGATCTCTCACCTTTGCACCGGCTTACCTGTTACTGAACTGCAAGTAGCAGACTGCGGGAGGGATGGTATTCGTGTACGCGCGAGTTTCCGGGCTTCTGAGAAGGACACCTTCTCTTTCACCCGGATCTCTTGGATCGCCTTTTCCTCGGATAAAGCGTGGGCAATCTCTAAAGCTGGATGGGTGTTCTCCAGCACAGTTCACACATTTAACTGGCGATGTTCACGCACCATTGTGCAGTGACATCGCACAGTTACAACACGTAGGCATACCTTTACAGAATGCGCTAGTGTGTTCGAAGTGCTGACAATTGTAGCATCTTAGCGGGTTTGGGATTTAAGGGCATACCTCAGTGGTCTCATACCCTGCCCTAGTCCTTTGTGGGAGATCTACCCGATCAAAGGTCAGGAACAGGGTACGGGTAAACACCAATTCTCTTCACTCTCTTCGCTGCACACGGTACACAGCCATCACACCTTGGTCTTGTAGGTTCTCTGTGATTTCCTCCTTAGTCATGCCGTCCAAAGCACGGGTGTTTACTACTACGTGCGAGGAGTTCAGGCTCTTATGGACTGTGACGTTGACCGGTAGCTGCCTAACAAGTTTGCCTTCAATAGGACAGCTGCCTGGGAAACAGAATGTGCTTCCACCAGGAGCATGCCATTTCTTGGACGAGTACAAAATTTTACCAGACCAGCTGTCTTATCCAAACCCTTTTGGATGACGTACGGGTTCAGTGACAGAAAGTTCCTGCCTTCCTCAGTTCTGGTTACGACTAGTATCGAGGACTACAGGGCTCAACTACTTCCTTTTCTTGCATCTTAACTGTGTTGGTTGGTTTAAATTTCGGTGCCACAGAGGTAATGTCCTCCACCATTGCAAATGTCTCCGATGGCGTGCTCACATCCTGGGCACCACCCCGGCTTAGGTGAAAGTCCTGGCCTGGACTTGCTCACCTCAGGGTCACACCCCGCAGTATAAAGACAGGGACCCAATTGCCTTCAGGAGTGTAACAGCTCATGCAATGGCCCCTCCCCAGGACTGACCTTTATCAGCGGATGCGAACACAGTCCTACAAGGGGCTGGGAATTACGCTATGTAATCCATCAGACATATGTTCAGGGAGGAAAAAGAAAAGGAAAAACAAAATGGGGTCAAACACAGAAGGGGACCATGGTTTGGACACTTGAAGGAATACTCTCACCTTGCAGAGGAACCGAATTGAGAGATTTGGTTCGGGACCCCGGTAGCACCAATCCCATACCTACCGTAGTAGGCTCCTGGAGGAGGAGCTTTAGGAGAAGTGTATATCCCTGAAAGGGGACTATGTTGAGAAATAAATAATTTGTGTTTGAAAAAACTAGTGTCTTCATTTGTAAAAGGGTACTTCCTGAACTACTCTCGTAGTTGCTCTATGTGAAGAAGACTTAAACTGCCACTTTTTGTGCTAATTTTGGGATGGATTTGATTGGTGAACATTCAAACATTAAACAAAGAGGCCTGTAATAGAGAAGGTATTCCATTCTCTCCAAAATTCTGATATAACATATTTTACTGAAAAGATGTTATGAATTCTCTGAATTCCAAGAAAAGCTATTTTAGAAAAAGATTAGTATGTGTGCATGTTGATTAAATAACAGACTCAGTATTTAAGTTCTCCATTTTCTAAGATTATAGAGACTTTAAGAAAATCCTCCTATCCCAAATTACCCTTTAAGTTAATATTTTTTTAATATTTTGATTTTCTTAAAACTGGCTGAAACAATTTTGATAGAAGTACATATTTAAGAGATCTTGGTAAAAATTGAAATGTATACCTTGAATTTTCATGCAATAGCCCCTGAAAACCTCTTCATTCTGGATGACTTTTGCATAACTGAGATGATAAGATAAAATATTATGCACAAAATGTAGATGAATCTTCCTAAAGCACCAATTTATGTCAAATACTTTCTGAGATGAAATTTTAAAATTGTCACATATAAATTAGATCTTGAGAGAGTTGACTTTTGCTGAAATCTACTGTATTCCTCTCTTCCCATTGAACTTAAAAGCAGACATACACCATAAAATTATAAAATAGAAGTGTTTAGAAACAGTGGAGCTTCATCAATAAAATCTTTATAAACCACTTGTCAAACTATAAAAACACTTTAGCTCCACTTACATTTAAAATTAGGACATGTTTCGAAAAACACGTGTCCTCATCATCAGCTGATGTTCAACTGGTTCTTCAGGTGACCACCTCCCTCTCCTGGCGCTGTTCAGCGAGTTGAATGATATCATCCACTATTGGTATTTCAAAGTTCATAGTTCTCTTTTTATTCTTAAAAATGTGTATATTTTCCCAAACTGTTATTTCCCAATACTTTTGGTACCAGCAAGATCCGTGGTTCAAATCCCGGCCATGGCATTGAATTGTTCAGTTTGACTCTACCTATCCGAAACCTTAGCCTATACATGTTAGTGTGAAGGAACGATTAATTTCCATCAATTAACTTAAATAATAAGAGTTTAACGATGAAACCTGTGACTCAAGTACTTACAATAGTAAGTCACCATAAACAGTGTATCTCAAATATGAGATTCCCTAGTGGTTTACTGGGAAAATAATATGAGTCAATTGGAGAATTTAATGTCGTGATGGCACATAGGCCATGGTGGCTCAATGGGTAAGAGCGACTAGACGGAAACCAGAAGATCCATGGTTCAAATCCTGGCCATGGCATTCAATTTTTCAGTTTGACTCTATTTTTTATTTCCTTTCTTGGAAGTGTTGAAAACAGTGTTGTTGTAATAAATTAAATTTAAAGGGAGTCGATTAATGACACTAATGACACTGTGTCATTAATCGACTCCCTTTAAATTTAATTGACTATTTATTCACATATCTTCACAGAACTCAAGAGACTGGTTCCACAAATATTTATCTGCATCTTCAATTGATCTATTTACTGCTGTTGTTATTGTTAACAATAAAAATAAACAGATTGACTGAAGATATGAATATTTGCAAAACTAGTCTCTTGAGTTCTGTGAAGATTTGACCAATTGATTCATGAAGTTTATAACAAATTATATTTTATTATAATGCCTTGAAGCTATAGTTTAAACATGTGTTTAAACAGTTTTAGTTCTTTGAGGAGTACAGTTATTTAAATTCAGTGGTAGAGTGCTGGAATAATTATGAAAATATTAAGATTACGATTATGTTCTTTCCTGCTTTAGCAAAGATTAACTTGGGAGCCTGTATTAAGAAGTACACTTTTATTATTTTTCTTTACAGATGCAGACTGAACTTGAAACAGGACTTAAAGTGGTTCAAGAAGCCAAACAACAAGTGGAATCGGAAAGAGAAAGGCTATGGGTTTTGGAACAACAACTTAATGCACAGCGTATTCATTTGGAAGAAATGGAAAGAAATCTCATAACAAAAGCCAGAGAAAATGAGGTATTATCCAATGTTGCAAGGGCAGCTAAAGAAGAAGGTAGAAAGGCACTGGAGGAAGCACACAGATTAGAACAACAACGCAGCTCCCGTGCAGTTGACATCCAGAGGCAGCTAGCTGAGTTGAGAGAAAGAGAGAAGAGATTAGTTCAGGTTAGTACAAGTTTGCTAGTTTTTCTTTAGATTGCTACTGTACTCTATGTAAATGACAGTTTGCCTAGGTGTGCAGTTCTGACTGTTCATCATTATAGGTTTTAGCACTCAGATTTTCAGGTGTTAAATTATTGTGCTGGCATTTTACACAGAATTCAGCTAAAAAATTGAGCAAGTGCAATAAAAGCAATAAGTGCTCTGTGTTTTATATCAGTTCTTATATTTATTTATTTTTAGTATATTTGCTATTTGAATTATTAATTGTTGAAAGGGACTAAGTCCGTTTTTTGCCTTAAATTTATATTTTCATATGTTTGAGTCTTACTGAGTAGGGCATGTATTTTAGTGCTGAATTTCTTAATGCAGTTGTTACAAAGTTGGCACTGCTATATTTGTAAAGCAGTATCTGGGAATTCTTTATGTATTTTAGCATGGAAATTAAGTTTCTAAATAATAACAATGGTTTTCAGGTTTGGTAATCGACAATTTCTTTTTAATTACTTTAGAATGAACATTTCTTAATGAATATATTTGTAGTTATCTGAGTTGTGGCATAATGCTCTGTTTGGTAAATTCAAACATACAACTTCTACTGCGTTTCGAGTGCAATAATCCTACTGAGAGTGGAACAATCCATGCCAATGTGATGTTTGAAGATGACGATCTGTAAGCTCCGCATTGTGATCATTTTGTAGCAGGAATTATGGTGATAATATGCGGGACATTGACTATCTTGAAGCCTCAGATTGGGAAGCCATTTTGTAGCAGAAATTTTCGTACGTACGTGGGGTGATGTCGTCCCACATTGCTGCGGGGGTTGTGGTATGTCTGCTGCCCTCCTGGATGGTGACGATGAAGTCATGAGTTGCCATTTCTTCTGGGTCTGAGTCCTTGGTTCAGATCTGGCACTCAGATGTATTGATTTATATAAAAAAATCTCCTATGCTGCTTCTCCTTTTCTCAAGCATGGTCGCGAGCGAAAGAATAATTGTTGTAAATAAACTCAGAAATAAATAAATTTTACAATTCCTTTCTTGGAAGTGTTGAAAATAGTGTTGTTATAATAAATTAAATTTAAAGGGAGTCAATTAATGACACTAAACAACACTTACTTTTAAATTTTTCCGGAACAGAGACTTTGCCTCCATTCTCAACCGGCCATCGACTGGTTCTCATTGGTGTAGTTGACGATATTTTGTCATAGGTCTACTCTGGTGGCGGTTCGAGGAACTTGCTGAACATATCTTTCTGGGGGATGTCGAAATTGAATACTTTGTTCCTATTTTTTGAAATGAAGATTTGTTCCCATGTGGATATTTCTTGTTTTCCTGATGTATGTTTTAGTAGTTTTGGTTCTGGATTTATGTTGTGGTTTTTTTCCCCCCAAAAATGCGTGGCAACTGCTGATTTTTCTAATTGTTTATATTTTATGTTCCTAAAGTGTTCCTTTGCTCTTGTTTCTAAATTTCTTTTGGTTTTTCCAATATAAATTTGACTACAGTCACAACATTCAATTTGATATATACCAGATTTTTTGCTAGATGGAATGGCATCTTTGATGTTTGAACAAATTAGGTTTTTTAAGGAGAAATGGTTGACTGGTGCTAGTTGAATGTTTTGTTTTTTGAAGACTTTTTTGAATTTATCAAAGGCCCATGGATGGTAAGTGAATTTTTTGAAAATCATATTAGTTTCTGTAGCTAAGAGGGTTGTGGTTTCCTTTACTAGTTTCTTCTTTTTTGCTAAGTTCACTTTTTTGTCTACTAATGATTTGGGAAAGTCATTTTTTGTGCTATTTCAATAATTTTGTTGTATTCCGTTTTTTATTCTTCTGCTGTGAGAGGGATATTGACCAGTCTATGTGTTAAACTATTGAAGATTGCCTGTTTGTGGGATCTTGGGTTGTAGCTATTAGCTTTTATGTAGTTGTCTGTCTGTGTTGGTTTTCTGTAAATGCCATAGTTTAGTATGTTTTTATTTCTCATTATTTTTAGATCGAAAAATGGTAAATACTCGTCTTTTTCTATTTCTACAGTGAACTTGATGCACTTTGAGTATTTACCATTTTGGATCTAAAAATGAGAAATAAAAACAGACTAAACTTTGGCATTTACAGAAGACCAACACAGACAGACAACTACAAAAAAGCTAATGGCTACAACCCAAGATCCCACAAACAGGCAATCTTCAATAGTTTAACACACAGACTGGTCAACATCCCTCTCAAGCAGAAGAATACAATACAGAATACAACAAAATTATTGAAATAGCACAAAAAATGACTTTCTCAAATCATTAGTAGACAAAAAAGTGAACTTAGCAAAAAAGAAGCTAATAAAGGAAACCACAACCCTCTCAGCTTCAGAAACTAATATATTTTCATAAAATTCACTTACCATCCATGGGGCTTTGATAAATTCAAAAAAGTCTTCAAAAAACAAAACATTCAACTAGCACCAGTCAACCATTTCTCCTTAAAAAACCTAATTTTTCAAACATCAATGATGTCATTCCATCTAGCAAAAAATCTGGTATATATCAAAATGAATGTTGTGACTGTAGTCAAATTTATACTGGAAAAACCGAAAGAAATTTAGAAACAAGAGCAAAGGAACACTTTAGGAACATAAAATATAAACAATTAGAAAAATCAGCAGTTGCCACGCATTTTTGGGGGGAAAAAACCACAACATAAATCCAGAGCCAAAACTACTAAAACATACATCAGGAAAAAAAGAACTATCCACATGGGAACAAATCTTCATTTCAAAAAATAGGAACAAAGTATTCAATTTCGACATCCCCCAGAAAGATATGTTCAGCAAGTTCCTCGAAGCGCCACCAGAGGAGACCTATGACAAAATATCGTCAACTACACCAATGAGAACTAGTCGATGGCCGGTTGAGGATGGAGGCAAAGTCTCTAAAACATGTTCCAGGAAAATTTAAAAGTAAGTTTTGTTTAGTGACATTAATCAACTCCCTTTAAATTTAATAAATAAATTTTGTTTAATTTATAGATAAACATCCAAATTTGTACTTTAATTGCGATACTTTATGCCAATTTTTTATACAACACTTTACATAAGAATATTTCTTCGATATAATTTTTATGAAAATCAGTTTTAACTATTTTGAATATTTTAGTCCATTCACTTTAACATTCCACAATTCAAAACATGTTTGTTCTATTCAACATTACACAATCGAAAAATGCCTGCTTTCCTAGGTGTTCTCCCAAATGTATTGACTTTCCCTTCTCTCGTTGCCATCACTACCAATCAAACTTAATTTTCACTGGTCCACATTACATAATCTCATTTTTAAATCTACCAGTGGTAAGACATTCACATTGTATCACTTACATGTTGCATCATCTCATGAACTACTGAATTTTAACAATTTCCTTTCTTATTCATTTTAACCTGTCCATATCAATTCTTAAATCATTAAACATATTTAAACAATTTTACAACTCTTGAGGCCTAAATCAAATCAACTGTTACAATCTTTTGTCATGTTTTGGCAGTCAGGTACTTTTCCACAAAGCTAGACTGTCACTCAACATGTCCCTTGTAGTGTGCAATACTTTCTACACACTTACCACTATTTGTGGTCTTATTACTAAAGTGAATCTACTTCAGTATTAATCTTCTCATTTTAACATCCTTTTGGATGTATTACTTTACTTTTGACCTGTTGTATTATTAATTGATTTCTTTTCTGATGGTAATTTTTTCTTTGGAGCCAGATCATATCCTCCCTCTATGAAAATGATACATCTCCCTTATCATTTATTCTGGCATTGTCTGTATCTCAAGTGCACTAAATGACGGTTTCATTTACTATACAAATATAATAATTTGTTGCCCGCCTCAGTAGGGTAGATGGTAGCATGTCTGCCTCACATTCAAGAGGTCCCGAGTTTGAATTTCGGTTAGGGTGAGTTACCTGGATAAGGTTTTTTCCGTGGTTTTCCCTTATCCTGAGAGATGAATGTCAGGTAACTTTAAGCTCTATGAACCCCTCATTTGAGCATCATTTCATCCGTTCATTCATCGTCCGATATGACTTAATGTTGGAGGACGTAAATTACAAATAAATAAAAAATAAAAAAAAATTAAAAATTTCAACATAAAACTTCACATATCTTAAAAGAAAGTTTTTATAATTTTCTTTTAAGATAAGTTAAGTTTTATGTTACAAATTATATTCGTATAGTATTTGTTGCTTCACTGTAACTAGCTTCAATTTGTCTGTTTCTTTCACACTAACTTTTGCATCTTGTACATGCATCCAAACTATTGTGTTCAGAGACTTTGTTGCACATCTATACCTGAGGTACATTTTTAATTCCATGACAGAGATTTTGGCACTGCAGCTGATAGCCTTTTGTGTCAGAACTTAGGAGGAAGGTTGTGATTAAAGTACCCTAAAGGTAGCCAATAACCAATCACAGTGGTACCACAGCCACAGTGGGTACCCAATAGGTGTAGATAGTTTCTTCACTCAGGACCTTCTGGAATACACACCTGACACTGGCATTCAAAATGACGGCCGAAATTGGTAGGAAATGCTTATAAACAACTCTTGGCCACAAACTATGATTCTGACGCGATAAAATACAAATGTGGTGTAATAACAGACGGTGTTCTATACAAAAACACTGTCATAAAAGTAAAATAAATACAATTCAAATTAAATAGTGACCAATGAGCAAGTAACTGTATGTGAAACATTCTTGCAATCCACAGTTTAGCATACAGTAATGTAACAGCATTTACAAATGATGGCTACAAAGAAAACAGAAAAAACTGAAAGCAGCATACCACTTATGTGATACAGAACTGTTGGCACTGAGTTCACTCAAAATTATTAATCTCTATTAACATTGTTTATCATACACAACATTTTATATGTGTCAAAATTTGAAACAGTAATTTTGAAGAAGCATGGACTGGTATCTAGTACAAGACAACATGAGGTCACACAGTGCTATGCCCTCAAAGACCTAAATTTATTTGTTTGCCCCATCCCCACATATTCTTCAGATCTGGCACCTTCAGATTATCACATTTTTAACTCCTGAAAGAAGCTCTTAGTGGCTCAAGATTTGGTGGTGATGAAGTCTAGGAGGCAGTGCATAACTGATTTATGCACACTCTCCAAAGAATTCTTTTCACGTGGAATTGAGAAGCTTATCCAGTGGCGGCTTAAGTGCATAGAACATGACGGAAATTAATGTTGAAAAAATAAGTGTTATGTCCTATTCTCATAATAAATTCAAAAAAAAAAAAAATTCTAGTGATTTTATTGCATGACCCTTGTAGTCCTAGCAAAGTCACTAACACGATCAAATGACAGAAAGCAAAGACTTTCTGAATGTTTTGTTTCATATTGGCTACTAGAAGTTGGCTGAAGCACTTAAAAACCAAGTAGTGTATATGTGTTTGGAGGAATTTAGTAACAGTAATGTCAAAATTAATCTCAGAAACTATTTGTAGTTGGTTTATTAATACTCGTCACTTACTTGTTCATATTTATGAGAGACTAGTTTCAAAGGCATTCGCCTCCATTTTCAATCTCTTTCCAACTGGTGTATCTCTGCAAGAAAGCTGTAAATGCCCAAATCTATTAATTTCTTTTACGTATACCTATTGTTTTGTGGGATAACCCATGCATATTTACCAGTTGCTGGTTAGATAGGTCTTGGATTAATTTTAAGGTAGTTAAGTTGAAGTGTAGGGTTGGGGTTGGAAGAGGGAAGTATTGTGGATATTAGGGTATCAAATAGATTGTTGAGATGGCCGTTCAGTATGGAATCAGAAAATAGTTCTATATACTTGTAAATTTTAAATAGTTTTATGAATTCATTTGGATGTCATTGTTATTAAATTTCTCCAAAATATCATGTAATTATTTGAGTGTTTAGTTTCTGTTTTTTCTGCATGATCTGTAGTGCTGTTTCCATGTGTGTTTGTTTGTGCAACTGTGGATATACTATAAGTATGTGCTCTGCAAAATTGAATTTGTGTGCTTGATGGGTCTTTTATACGATCTTTGTATTTGATATTAAATGAGTCTACTACTGTTAGGCAAATGTAGAAATTGGAGCAGTCTTGGCATTTCAGTTTGTTCAGTCATGTTTGTTAATATTTGTCTTCTGGTGAGGTGGTGTTTATTTTGTATGCTATTTTGTATTTTAATTTCTTTAATCTGCTGGCAGCTATGTAAGTGTTTGGTTCTGGTAACTGAGTGTAATGAACTTGTTTTCTTCTTGTATGAATTGTGTGTTGATGGTTTTTCTGAACAGGAAGAAACCATTTAATATCTTTATGGTTTTGTTCAGTATTACATTTTTTTATTTCTGGATCATATCCATTGTTTTGGACTCTGTGTGTGCGTATGTCCAAACCATTTGTACATAAAGTTTTTACAATTTTATCTACTTACACATTACATGAGTTGCTATTTTAACCCTTAGTCTGCCATACATATTAATGCCAATGCTATTTATGCATGGTGGACCTTAACTTAATTCATATTACTTTTCTTTATTTTTTGATACTATTTTTTCCTTGCTCTTCCCATAAATTTCCCTAGCATTTTTATATCCTCTTCCTTTTGTAGCTTCATTATCCTAATTTTTAGAACTTGTATATTAATGTCCTCCCATTTTTTTGGTAAAATGTGTTTTCTCCACAGCTTTGTTTCTTCACATTCTACTACATAATGTGAATCATTGTCTGCTCCTCCTCATAAAGGACATTTATCCAAGTTCACTCCCATCCTATCTCCTCTTAACCTATATAAACTTAATCTAGTCCAAATCCAACCTTCTCTTCCTAACCTATTGCATACATCCACATATTTTTCTCTGCCACTATTCATCTTTAGTTGACTATAACATACTAAACTTTTCTTACCACTAAGACTAGGAAATAATTCTTGTTTCTTTATAACTTTCACTCTTTTTCTTACTTCAACCCAGAAACCTCTGACTAACTCCTCCCTCTCCTCCCATATGTTACCCATTCCAATTTTCTGTAATATTCTTCTTATACCATGAACCCAATTCGTCCTGCATCTCTAAACATTTTTTCAAAATATTATGCTCATCTAGTGATTTTATTCCATATCGGTATTTCAACAACCTTTCTACTATCATCCCCTTACTACCCACTCTTCTCATCTCCAGCATTGCAGCAGCATTTGGTGATGAGGTAGGTAAAGGCAAAACCCGTTTACAAAACAATCTATGTGTTCTATCAACAGTGACGCATCCTTCATCACCTCCGTAAACCTCTGATGTACAGACCATTTTTGCTTCAACAGCGTTTTATTCACTTTTTCCAGTCAACCAATTCGCATTTCCGATAATTTCTGAAGGCACGACGTTATGTCATTTATAGTTACTCTTACCTTAGTAAAGCATTAATTTTATAGTCATTCTATCCCCCATTACTACTTAGTCTCACTCCTAAATGATCAAATTTCCTTACAATTTGAAGCTCTTTCCCTTTCACATACCACTTCTCCTCCTTCATTTTATGCCCCCCTTTAAATACCATTATCTTTTACTTCGCAAAATTAATTCTCAGGCCTCTCTTCTTGCAAAATGCATGGACAATCCGAAGAGCTCTTATCAAACCTATTGAATTTGAACCTACCCTAAATCATCTGCAAAAAGTAATCCTGGTATTTCTCTGTTGTGTATTACAGTTAGATATATGTTACTCTTATCCATTTCTTCCCGTATATCAACAATGAAAAGATTAAATAATATGAGACTGAGCTTACAACCCTGCCTTAGTCCCAAACTGCTTTGGGACAACAAAGCAAACAACTTCCCATTATTTCATCACTGTTCAACCTAATACAAAACTTATTATCCACTTAAATGTTCTGAATTGCTTTGATGTATTTTGAACTTAATCCCTTCATTTTCAGTTTAATCCATAATGCTTCTCTATACGCCTTCTCTAGATCAACAAATGCCATATATACTCTATCTCTTTTCATACTTAAGTATTTATCTACAACTGACTTTATAAGAAAAATATTATCAACCGTTCTCCTTCCTTTTCGAATCTACCCTGGAATACTGATAATTTATTTTCCTCCTCTAACTAGTAAGATAATCATCTTGCTAAAATCCAAGTATAAATCTTTCCTAAAATTGACAAACTAATACCTCAATAATTGACTGGATTATTGACATTTCCTTTCCCCTTATAGATAGGTACTATTATACTATTTTTCCAATTTTGCAGCACCTTCCTTCCCTAAAATATAATATTCATCAGGTTAGCCAGCATTCCATTTCTTTATTCTACACCCATTATTTCCAAAATTCACCCGGTGTACCATCAATTCCTGTTGCTTTATTATTTTTTAATCTTTTTATTTCCTCCCATATCTCTGATGCAGATATTATCTAAACTATCTACAAAATCTACATCTAAAGTCAACAGGATCAAATTTTACACAAATAAAAATATTTGTTAATTATAATCCACTTATCTTAAGAAGTTGATGTTAAAACTTCTTTCTTTTTCAGATCGATTTCGAAGGCATTTCTCATTGATCCTCAAAATGAATTTGTTACTTTGGCTCCCTTACCTAATAGCCACTTAAAGTAATTACAGCACATTCTGGTGCTGTAACATTTTTAATTTTAGCACTTCTATACATTCCTCGGATTATTTGCCACACTCTACAATTATCATTTTTCATAGCTGCTTCAAGCAGACTCCTGCTTACACTCACTCCCCATTCTTTCTTGTTTACTTCAATTAAACATTTATAACTCCACTTCATGATTATAAGATTTCTTCTAGATTCTTGATTCTCTTGTACCTTCCACCTCCTCAATTCCTGTTCAACCCTTCTCTTGGCCATAAAATATTCCTCATGATATCTCTTTCTTTGTATTTGGGCCCCCTTTCTCTGTTTCATTCTATACTCTATTTTCTCTGTTACCTCCTCTGATTTCCTCCCTTTTAATAATTCATTTATACTAGCCCATGTCTCTTCCTCATAATCAAATTTAACCTATCTACAAATATTTACTGCTTACTTGGTATGAGCTTTCAGTAAGAAAATTTGTAAATATTATGTTAATCATTTAGAATAGTCATGTTATGAAGAGATCAAGCATGTATTTTCACACACCAGTAGGTAGAAGTTTTTAACTTGTAAAGGAATTCAATACAAAGAAGCACTTGAATCAAATGTATTCACATGTGAGTTCAACTGAAACACTTTGTTTCACCTGTCACTCAGATATACTTTTTGTATATTAAAACTAATGTTTTATGGAAATATTATCTACTGATCACTCAACACAGAAGAATGCAACGTAATCACTTTTGCTGTCTGTATGATGTTCATACATGTTGTCCAGATATGATAAGGATGCTAGGTTCACATAAAATACAGTGTTGTCACATAACTCATCCATGCATAATACAAGTACCTATCACTGCAGTTACTGAAACGAGCATTAGATCCGCCAGCATGAGTGACTCATATGCACTCTCATACTCATTTCATAGTAAACAGATCCACTATCAGAGCAGGTAAGTAGTTCAAACCCCATCTCCCTCTTCAGGCCCTACTTGCCTTCTTGTAGTGGGTAGACAGTGTATCCTCAGCTATATGTCAATTTTATATAATGGTTCACCAGATTTCCTCTAAGTGGCACCTGTGATTCCTCTGATGGCATTTAGACAAATTTATAATACTGTCGACTTTAGGCATGTCATAGTTCATAAGAGATGAAATACTCCCTAAGTTTTGTGAAATAATTCTAAAATTATACTGACACAAAGTGGTAACCTTTAAGTATTAGACTTAGCTATTTGCAGCTAAATTGAATTTTGAGAATGCTCATCTAAATTATGGTTACCTGAGATTAATACAATGATTCTGTACATGTGACATTATTTGGTCATCAATTTTGCAGGAGAAGACAATATTGGCACAACAGCAACTTGTTCTTCAAAATGCCAGAGATAAGCAGTTGTGTATTTACTGCAAGAAGCCAAGAGACATAATCTCCCGTCCATCTTCACCTCTAGAGGAATCCAAGGTATGTATTAAAAAGTGTATAAACAATCAAAAGTGCTAACTGCAAAAATTGAAAACAATAGAGCAGTGGAACATCTGCCTGTTATACAAAGAGTCCTAGGCTTAGGAAACATATCTTTAAATTACAAGGTGCCTCACAAAAAAGCAGGAAATTTCTTTCAGATTCTGTAATATGAGTTGAACACATATATTTACATTTATATTTTACTGACACTGTCACCCGAATGTTCATAATCAATGCAAGTGCTCAAAATGATTCCCTTTGGCTTCCACACAGCAGCGTAGACATTGTAACCAATTTCGAGTAGCATTCTGGATAGTTTGAAGGTAACGTTGTTCCAGGAGTCTGTCAGTACAGCTTTCAGGTCATCAATGTTTGTGATGTCTCTCCTGTGTTCTTGAACCTTCTGTAGCAGTATACCCCAAATGCAATAATCCATCATGTTGAGATCTAGACTTTTAGACGGCCAGTGTTAGTTTTGATGAAGTCAGGAGTATTAATTCTTATCCATGTCACAGAATACATTGCTGTATGGGCCTTAGCACAGTCTTTTACCATGTCCATTCGTGATCACCCATAACTGCGTTAATGTCTTGTAATATACACAATGGAACAGAAAAAACAAAATAGCTACACATCACACACATTATTGCACATACAATTGCTCTTATTGCAGAAAATCCAAATTTCCTGCTTTTTTGTGGGGCACCCTGTAGAAGGTTTCTTGATATGCCCAGAGTCATATTTGTGCATGTGCATATGCTGCTTAATAGCTGATTCAAACAAAACAAGCTTTCAGGTTTTCTGCTGAGCAAAACCTGAGCATATGTGCAAGTCAGTCTACTATCAACACACATATATGGCATTACTGGGGGCCTCAAAGTTAATAGAATTAAAAATAAATAAAATAGCATATAACATATTTTGAAATGACCAATATAACAATACAATTGAATGAAAACAAACGTAGCTGTAAACATTAAATTTCACCATAAAAGAGCATATAACATTGAAAAAACTATTTGTAGTTGATTTTTTCAATTAATTTTGACATCACTTCTACTAAATTCCTCCAATCATGCATAAGCATATAACATATTTTGAAATGGCCAATGTAACAATACAATTGAATGAAAACAAATGTAGCCTGCCTCGGTAGTGTAGATGGTAGTGTATCTGCTTCACGTTCAAGAAGTCCTGAGTTCGAATCTTGGTTAGGGCAAGTTATTTGGATAAGGTTTTCTCTGGGGTTTTCACTTATCCTGAAAGACAAATGTTGGGTAGCTCTAAACTCTGTGGATGCCAGACTCATTTGAGCATTATTTCACCCATTTCATTCATCGTACGATATGACTTAACGTTGGAGGATGTAAATTAAAAAAAATGAAAACAAATGTAGCTATAAACATTAGTTTCACCATATATATAGGGGCAAATTACCTTCAAAACAAGTACAAGCAAATGTTTTATCAATGGTGCTGTAATCCACATTTTTTGCACTTTAATAAAATTCTAGCTTATTAGTAAATTGCATACATCATTAGGAATGGTAAACTTGCCAAAAGAAAATGACACCTTAAGGACTAACTATATGTAAGCAATGACTTAAACAAATATTAATTATATGAGGACGGTTCAATAAGTAACCGTGTTGCTAATAGAAGTTTCTGTTATCATCATGTACTTTCATTTGTTACATGTCAAAATAAATTTGGATAGTTTGCATTTTACAGACATTTCAATAACTTGTTCAACGCAATTTTGCTAAAATGGAAAAGTGTAGTACTGTTCTGTGTTTCGCTTTTTACTTTTAGATGCACAATTCAGAACTGGCTATTTACCTCAAAAGCAATAACATTACAAAACATAGCAAAAACTACTAGAAATTAGCAAAGAACAAACAACTTTAATGTATGTGTGATTGGAAGAATTTAGTAACAGTGATGTCAAAATTAACCAGAAAAACTGTTTGTAGCTGTATTATTAAATTTTAGATGAGTCGTATTTTTTACACATCTGCTTCACTTTCGTACCTATTTTGAGGACATGTTTCGCAAATCATCGTTTGCATCTACGGCTCTTATGCGACTGAAGCTTGATCCAGCGGTGTGGGTAATTCTGGGGTTGCTGCTGCCATCTGTTGATTTAGTGATGAACTTAAATGTGGGATTCTCTTCTGGCGGGATTTCAATGTTCATTAGTTGGTTTTTATGTTTTTCTATGTATATCCTCTCCCATATGACGAGTTCACTATGTTTTTGTATGTATTTTAGTAATTCTGTGCTATCTTCAATTTCATGATTTTCAGACCAGAAATGAGCTGCTATTGCGGACTTATCAATATTTTTGTATCTTAAGTGCCTGAAGTGTTCTTTCTTTCTAGTGCCTATGTTTCTTTTCGTCCTCCCTATGTAAATTTTTTCACAGTCTTTACACTTAATCTTGTAAATGCCTGACTTTTCCTCTGGTTTTATCTTACCACTATTATTACTGTTGTAATTGTTTTTTGGTGCCAATGTTATATTGTATTTCTTGAATATTCTTTGGAACTTTTTTGTGGCCCAGGGGTGGTAAGTAAATTTAGCAAATCTAATTTCTTGTTTTATTGGTGTGAGAGCTGTGATCTGTTTTAATCTCTTTTGAAGTTTGAATAATTTTAGTTTTTTATCTACAAGGTTTTTTCCATATCCATTTTTAATTGCAGTTTTTAAGATTTGATGGCATTCGTTTTGATATTCTTGCTGGCTGAGAGGTAGATTTACTAATCTGTGTGTGAGACTGTTGATGGTTGCATGTTTGTGTGGAATTGGGTTGAAACTATTTGCTTTCATGTAATTATCTGTGTGTGTTGCTTTTCTATGGATGCCAAATTCTAGTTTTTCATTGCTTTTTTTTATTTTAAGGTCTAAAAAAGGTAGAGTACAGTCCTCTTCAGTTTCCACTGTGAATTGTATGCTGGGTTCTTGCAGGTTGAGTAGTTTCAAAGCATCATCTATTTGTTTGTAGGGCACTACTGCAAAGATGTCGTCTACGTATCTGTACCATGTTTTAAACATATGAGGGAAGGCTTTAGTTATATGTGTTTCGAAAAAGCTCATGTATAGATTGGCCAAAAATGGTGATAGCGGGCTTCCCATAGCTAGTCCTGAAATTTGTTTATAATATTTTCCATCGAAGACAAAATAATTTTGATGTATACATAATTCAGTCATTGCCAAATATTCTTCTATTGCATTGGCATCTAGTTTTATAGAATTTAGCCATTTTTTCAGTTGAATCAAAAGTTTGTCTAATGGAATGCTAGGGAAGAGGGAGCGGACATCAAAGGATACTAAAGTGTCATGAGGTTTTAGTTTAAGATTTTGAATTTTTTCTACCAGGTCTAAAGAGTTTTTTATACTCAGAGTATGGAATTGTGGAAAGGACTGAAATTTTTTGGATAGCCATTTTGCCAGAAGGCAAGTAGGAGTGTTTATATTATTTACAATGGGTCTCATGGGCATGTTGGGTTTGTGTATTTTAGGCAAACCATATAGTCTTGCAAGGGTAGGGTTGTCCGGTTTGATAGTTTTTTGTTCTGTAGTTGTTAAAATTTTACTATTAATGATGGTTTTTTGTACATCTTTTATGCATCGGTTGAGTGGATTAGAATCTATTTCCTGGAATTCTTTTTGTTGTAGTAACTCTAACATTTTTTCTTTGTATATAGTTGTATCTAAGATTACTATTTTGTTCCCTTTATCAGCCCTTGAGAAGATTACATCCTTTTTCCTTAAAGATTTAATTATCTGAATTTGTTTCAAATGTTTTTTTGGCTTTTTATTTATTAAGTTTTCCAATATAGGAGCTGATTTTTTCCTAATTATATTTTTGTCCATGGTTTCCAAGCAGCAACCCCAGAATACACCGCTGGATCAAGCTTCAGTCGCATAAGAGCCGTAGATGCAAACGATGATTTGCGAAACATGTCCTCAAAATAGGTACGAAAGTGAAGCAGATGTGTAAAAAATATGACTCATCTAAAATTTAATAATTTTTCGCTTCACTGTGGTGTTCTAATACAGTTAAATCTCGATATGTTTGTAGCTGGTTTATTGACATTTCATTACTTACATTTTTCTATTGTCATCAGCTCTCCTCTCATAGTTTCACCGTCAGAGAGAGGAGAATAGACGACAACAGATGCTAGTTGGAGAGTGGTTGAAAATTGAGGCAATGGCATCCAAAACTAGTCCCTCGATAATATAAAAATTTAAATGACAAAGTGTCAATAAACAGACTACAAGTATTTTTTCCGATTTACTTTAAAGTAACTATTAATAAAGGAGTGAAGTCTTGTATGACTAGAGGAATTAGAAACAGTGATGAATCCTCATTTGCAAAATGCTTTATTTATCAAATTTTAACATTGGCTGACCTGCAGTATGTGGCAGAATTGGAAATAGGCAAAAAAATATTAGAGTTTGATTTATGAGTCACTATGTTTACACTCTAACTTCACTTACTTGTTGTTGTTATTAGTTACAAATGACATCCTAAAACACAAAATCAACTTTTTGCTTTGCTGTCAGTATGATGAATATGTATTACTGTTTTCATTATTGTGCATTATAAATCAAAATGTTTTTCAATTCTGGTTTCCATTCTTGGGTTACTGCGAAGAGCCATTTAGGGTTTAGTCTGATTACAGTTATGTATTAGTGCATTTCCAATAAGTTTAGCTTTCCTTCTTTCTATTACTAATTAACTTACGATTAAAATTTTTGACATTAATTGAAAAAAACCAATTACAACTAGTTTGTTCAATGATTTTGACGTCACTGTTACTAAATCCCACCAATTATGCATAATTTTTGACATTGTTTAAGGTATTCATAACGAGTAATATGGTATGTTATTCCCATTTATTTTCTTTCCAGAGATACGTAGACCCAAAATTGATCATAATGAAGTTGATCGCTGAAGATGAGGCCAGTCATCAAGATCAGGAATCACAATTTTTGCATTCTCTGCCTTCAGCCAGCAAATAGTTTTATACTGGATGTTAACTATGGAGTGACTTCAGAAATCAGTGTATTGTACATGCATGTATATTTTCAGAATATGTAGAAGCCTGTTTTCTGCAAAAATTGTACATCTGTGTGAATGTAATATTTATTATGAAAAATCCAAAGCTGCATATTTTATTAATGTGAAATAACTTTTTATATGAAGAAACTATATGTAAAAATAAATTGTTTTAACAAAACAATTATACATGTATGTTCCATTTGTGTTACTTATGTTACTTCCACTGTTATTTATATAATTTAGTTAATACAGGCTATTCAGACTTTTTCTAAGTCCCAACATTGGGCTAGCTCAAACAAGTGCTGACAGAATTTGCTGAAGTTGCATCGATGTCCGGCTGAAGATAGAGGGAAGGCCTCTGAAACTAGTTCCGGGAAAATTTAAAAGTAAGTGTTGTTTAGTGTCATTAATCGACTCCCAATACATTTAATTTATACAACAACACTGTTATCAACACTTCCATGAAAGGATTTATCAATTTTAATATCATAAAAACACTTAAAAGCCAACCAGTCATATACACTAAAGCAGATAATAGGAATAAACTAGTAATTTTGGAAAAAGCAGAATATATAAAGAGGATGCAAGTATTACTGGATCGTAATTACATAATAGTGGAAACTAACCAATCAAATTGAATCTACAAATAAAAGTTTAAAGGGAAGCAAATTAATAAGAAAGAATTATACACAGTCAAAGGAGATAATCCAACATTACCAAGAATATGACTTGCCAAAAGTACATAAAATAGAAAAAGCTATGAGTCTTATTATTAGTAGCATAAATGCCCCCACATACAATTTGGCCAAATGGCTACTAAACAAATTTAATAGCTTCCCCAAGAATGAAAGTGCAAATTTAAAAAAAATTCTTTAGACTTAGTAGAAAAAATTAAGATATAAAGTTAGACAAGAATGACAAGACTGGTTTCATTTGATGTCACATCATAGTTTTCAAGCATACCAACAGGAAAATTACAGACACTGTTAAAAAATGGATAACTACAATAGAAGCAGAACACTTACAAAGATAAATAACCTTGTGACCAATATCTAATGCTATCTGATTCAGTTAATATTTCTTTTCCAGACTTTTATAAGAAATAGTGTGGGTTCATAACTTGATCTTGGTTTCTGTTGCATCAAAGAGAATATGGTAAACATGTAACTTTTCTACCTATATAGTAACAGAAGATAGCTGGCATTATCCAATATAATTATGGAACCCTCTTTCAAAACACTAATGATAATAAATAATAATAAATAAATCATCAACAACAATCATCTAATTGATAAAACTATTTATAGTTGGTGTTCAGCACTACTTCACTTACATTTTGATTTTTTGAGTGACTAGTGTCAGAAATTGTTTCCATTTTCAACCTCAGTCTGACTGTCATCTGTTGTCTGTGATCTGTCTGGTGGTGGAAATATGAGCTTCTTTATCAAATTATCGTGATAGGATATAAAAATTTATTTTTCCACCTTTATAATTCCATATTAGTTAATATATTCTCCCACACTGTCAGTTTTTTACGGTTTATCATACCTTTTAATAATTTTAGATTCGGGTCAAGTTTATGGTTTTTGTTCCAAAAGTGAAATGCTACTGCTGACTTGTCTTCGCGTTTCATTTTGATGTTTTTAAAGTGCTCTTTGACTCTAGTTTTTAGGTTTCTTTTAATTTGACCTATGTAGCACTTTTCACAATCCTTACAATTATTTGGTATAAAATGGATCTATTAATTGTGGGATTTCATCTTTTGCTATTTTAACACTGCATGTCTATTTATAGGTGCCAAGATGATTTTGTTCCTTAAAGATCTTTTTGAATTCATTAAATGTTTTTGGGTGGTACATGAATCCTTTGATGTGGTTGCTTCCTTAATGGTTTTCTTCAGTTTAGCCTTTTTAATTTTTCTACATACCAGATTTTGTTGTATCTTTTTTTTTTTTTTTTTTTTTTTTTTGCTACGGCTTTTGTTCCTTGTAGTGTTCTACTTTATCCATGGGTATGTTGACATCACCGATACTAAATTCCTTCAAATACACATACCTATACTCTGTTTCATATAACCTTGCCCCGTGACATGTATCACTCTGCATTTAACTACCTTCCCCCTCGTCCTAATTGGGTAATGCTTTCGCGCCAGGCCATAGGCAGTGCCTTCCCGTCACATTTAAACCTGCAGTAAACGTCATAATAACTGCCGGGATGATAAATAAAATCATACAAATAAGGATATGAAGGCATGCAAAAATACAAGTTTATAATGAAATGAGCAAGTTGAAACTAAAAGACTGAGCAATGTAACTGAACCAAGTTTATAATGAAAGGTTTTCGGCCTTTTTCACTGAGATTTTTTAAAACCCGCACACATACCTTGCAAAACTGCTTGTCTTTCAGTCTTAAAAGTTGTGTCACGCCATACCTTACTTTTCGTGTGTTCTTCATTCTCCCAAGTCTGGTCAAGGTACAGACGTGTGCAAATTATTAGACTCATTCATATTTTCTTACTTTGCTTCAGTTTAACATTCAAAATAAAGTTGTTCACCGCCTTAACCTATTTCAATTTGTCGTGATTCTTTTCCTTGCTATAATATGAAGCATATTCAATGAAATTTCTCTCTTAATAATAGCTGGGAGATTTTTCTTTTACCTATAGTAATATGGTGGTAGCTCTGAATTAAGAGCAGCCATTTTCTTCATGTCTGTTTATCCAACTGATTGGTGATATTGTTTTCATTTGATGAATGTAGTAACTGAAGATTGTTAATATTTGCCTAAATTGTGTTTTATGGCTAATATATCCTCAGTATTTATTATTAATTGATCACAAGCCAGGTAACATTGTGTATCTTAGCATTCACATTGATTCAAAAGTGAGGTTAGGGTTAAAACTACTAACTTATCCCCAAGGAAAGTAGCTGTAACTGAGAGGCTTTTGAAGGAAACTCTTTATTCACAACGTGAAATAGCTAAGAAATTGTGTATTTCACAAAAATCTGTTAATCGCATTAATCAAGCTTTAACATTCGGTGAGACGTTGACCTCACAAAGGGATGGAAAATGCGGGAGGAAAGGAAAGCTATCACCAAGGATGCAAAGAAAACTCGTGCAGGTGGCAAAACAAAATAGAAGAGCTACCAGCATTGACCTCAGTAATCTACTAAAGCAGTACGGTACATAAATATCAGCCTCAGTAGTTTGCAGAAGATTGTGTGAAGCAGGTTTACCAGCAGCAAGCCTCGTAAAAAGGCTCAACTGACACCTGCAATGGCAAAAAAAAAGTTTAGAATGGGCCAAAAAGATGCAGAAACATCCAGTGGTATTTTGGAGAAAGGTAAATAGTATGAAAATTGTATATAGTATAAAATTGAAATATGTACATATAAATTTTATGGAAATGAAATAAACAGCCTAAACTTTGTTTCTCTCATTGCTGGTTTTGTTATACTATCTTTGAGACATTTTAAAACTGTTTAATATTAATAGAGGTTTTTATTGTTTCAGGTAATTTTCTCAGATGAATTCATGTTAGAAGTATGTGAAAAGAGCAGCCAATATGTGAAAAGGACAGATAAAGAAGCATTTTCCCTTCTGTGTGTCGATCAAAGAGTAAAGCACCCAACATCAAAAATGGTCTGGAGCTGCATGTATGTCCATGGACCTGAAAGATTACATAATTGTGGGATCTATGGAGCAGAAACAGTATAAAAGTGTATTAGAAACAAGACTATTTCCGCAAAGTAAAGAATGGTTTCCAAATGATGATTTTATCTTCATGCATGACAGTGCTTCTTGCCATAGAGCAAAATCTGTAACCCAGTTCCTCAAAGAAAACAATGTAAAAGTTGGGGAATAGCCCTGATTTAAATCCAATAGAGAATCTGTGGGGTATTGTTAAACAAAGACTGAAAACATTGAAAATAACAACAAAAGTTCAGGTTATTGAGGGCCTGATAAGCGTTTGGCACAGAGATGAAGAAATAAAGGAAGTCTAATAATTTGCACACGTCTGTAGTATATTTTGCTACTTGTATCTCGGTACAGTCTGACTGTCCTTAAATAACATCTTCGCCACATAGCAATATCGCCTCTGTTTTTAGCGCATTTTTCTTGCCTCTTTTTTCATTCACAAACCCCAGCTGTATAAGCAATCTGCTGAAATTTGGTGAATCTGCATCCTCATTTACAGCAGACGAAATGTTATTTATGAGGGAGTTCGTTTCTAAAGAAAAAACTATACACATGACGCACAGCACTTTTCACGTATTTTCTCTGAGCACGCACTTTTGTTTATTCCTGCTTTTGCCAGGAGTGGTAAGTTTTCCTATTTTCTCAATTTCACATCGCGATGTTCCTACGGATCTAACACTCACACCTGTAGCTTCAGAGCACAGCTGTTTGACTTCTCTCACTGACAAAGAGAGATTTTTCTCTGAGTGCATTAAACACATGCACCGCAATTCTTTTTTCACCTGTTTGTAATGATTTACCCTTGCGATACTTCAGCGAAAAACTGGCGGTAGACTCTGCCATTATTCATATAAGTACAGGCACATTAAACGATCAATAAAATAATTTAGCTTTCGCACTAGGCACAACAACCTTCGAATGCCGATATATGACTAATCCAGTTCAAAACAAGGTCAGTGATAAAAGTCATATAAACAAATATGTACCGCTGAAGCACGTGCTATCGTGTCATATGCTTGAGAGCAAAGGAACCTCGTCTTTACTTTGTTTAAGAATTAACATGCATTTCAGAGAAATCAACTGTGTTGCGTAATATATTTAATTAAAACAGTTAAGAAAATATAAATTTGACAATTCTCTTCCAACACATATAGTTATATACAGATATATCACCATGTTAAATAACGAACTAATTTTTACCTCTGAGTGCATTAAACACATGCACCGCAATTCTTTTTTCACCTGTTTGTAATGATTTACCCTTGCGATACTTCAGCGAAAAACTGGCGGTAGACTCTGCCATTATTCATATAAGTACAGGCACATTAAACGATCAATAAAATAATTTAGCTTTCGCACTAGGCACAACAACCTTCGAATGCCGATATATGACTAATCCAGTTCAAAACAAGGTCAGTGATAAAAGTCATATAAACAAATATGTACCGCTGAAGCACGTGCTATCGTGTCATATGCTTGAGAGCAAAGGAACCTCGTCTTTACTTTGTTTAAGAATTAACATGCATTTCAGAGAAATCAACTGTGTTGCGTAATATATTTAATTAAAACAGTTAAGAAAATATAAATTTGACAATTCTCTTCCAACACATATAGTTATATACAGATATATCACCATGTTAAATAACGAACTAATTTTTACCGCACGACAGTCTTTACCACAACAGCAGCCAATGAGAGGTGATTAGGTCACGTGACCGGTAAGAGATACTGGGCAAGCTTACGTGAAACAAGGATTAAAAATATGGTGTGCCTTCTGGAATATATCCCATCTGTTCATCATGGATTTTTCAAAGGAATAAGAAGCTCAAAAGTAATTCCTTTCTTGGAAGTGTTGAAAACAGTGTTATGATAAATTAAACTTAAAGGTAGTCGATTAATGACACTAAACAACACTTACTTTTAAATTTTTCCGGAACATGTTTCAGAGACTTTGCCTCTATCCTCAGCCGGCCATCGACTCACTACACCAATGAACCAGAGAACCACTTAAAAGTAAGTGTTGTTTAGTGTCATTAATCGACTCCCTTTAAATTTAAGCTCAAAAGTAGTTGGCATATAGGAATATGAAGTCACCTATTTTTTTCCAATGATATTCTGAATATAAATATTATTGGAATAAAACAAATTATACTATTTGTAACAAAATATATTTCATTTATTTTATCACAATATTTTCATACAACAATTTTTAATTTCAGATACAGTGAAATGCTTAGAAACATAATGGTGTAATTACAGTAAAATCTCAATTTAACTTCAGATTTAATAAACTAAATTTGGCATTGCCAAAAATTATATAAAGATGTGGTAAATAAATGACCTTGATTGTAAATGTCTCTATGGAGGGAGGTTCTGCTACATCAACTATTGATATATTAGTAGTTGATGTTCTGCTGATTGTCTGATCGAGAAAACTAATTCATGCATCTTCGGCAACATTCATGAAAGTTTGTGTACATGTCAAGTGCTCAAGGGTTCACATGACTAACTTCATTGTTTTTACTTCATTTGGCTTTCAATTTTCTACTCCTGGCCCCTTTAGGAACGCTAACCCGAGAGTTTACTGTATGTAAGTTTTCATGACTAGAACTGTGTGAAAAGCAGATATGGCCTGATCAAGTAGGAAGGTTCTTTCTTCTATATGTTTAGCCTCACCTATGAAAAACATTTAAATGTAGATTCAACAGCTATTGATGCCATGGCTGGCAACTTCAGCCTTTTTATTGTGGTAGTAGAGAGGGTGTTTGTGACCCCTCTTCCTCACAGTCTAAGTGAAGAAGTGGGCTGGTGTTGGATAAGGTCTTTAGACAAGGACTAAGTGATGGATACAATGCATACAGCGCAATATGTTCATCACTGGTAAACAAGTTGCCATAATCTAAGAATAAAATAGCAAATTTTCTGCTTGGCCAGAAAGACAACCGTTTTCTTCTGCTTTATCACATGCCATGTTCTTAGCATGTGCTTCATGAATGCAGAACATATAATCCACTACAAAGACACTGCCATCTTTTCCTCTGTGTCGCAGTACCATGTGCACTCACACTGAGAGGTTATGGAAATTTACATATACACAAGTCTGACTGGAAAGAACTAAAAATTAGCAAGACAGTTTCAAGCACTACAGAGCACTCATTTACAAAACAACTCAACAAGATGAACATGTCTGAATCTAATCTTGCTGCAGTAGCAGTCCACTCCTTCACCCAAACTACTAAGGAAGCAGTGAGCAATGAGCATCTTCCTACCAGTTTAAAACAGCTGTCAGGCACCATAACACAAGCTGCCTAAATCTACACTGAGGCACCGAATATGCCTACCATAATTGTAGTAAAATGTCTAGAAGAAGGAATTTTTCCAACCAAGATCATTTATAAGCTGCTCTTAGCTTTCAGTAACAATTAGGTTGAGAGAATTCAAGCACGAGCATCTTATTTTCAAGAAATAAGATCACCTGACTTACACCACCATGATTCTCAATCCCTCATGTAATTTTGATAGAAAATTATAAAATAATAATTCAAGTATTGCATTTTTGTTTCACAGATTAGAAATTTCCTGCTTGTAATGGTTTACCACCAAAAGCAGGTAATGGTAATAATCAGTCTTCTTAAAAATACATTAAACAAATAAAATGTCAACTATACTTTGTCATTATTAAATTTTAGATGAGTCGCATTTCTTACACATCTGCTTCACTTTCGTACCTATTTTGAGGACATGTTTCGCAAATCTTCGTTTGCATCTACGGCTCTTGTACAACCCCAGAATTACCCACACCGCTGGATCTAGCGTCAGTCGCAAAGCAGATGTGTAAGAAATGCGACTCATCTAAAATTTAATAATTTTTCGCTTCACTGTGGTGTTCCAATACAGTTGAATCTCGATATACTTTGTCATGTTTAAAAATAACAGTAAGTATCACAGAAAATTGTATAGTTACCCTTGTCTTAGACATGTTTAAACTGTTCTGAGTATTTAACATTTTTCATGCATTTCTGTCATGACTTTTGGCCCCAAAATCTTCACTCCCTTCTTGGGGGCCAACATTTGCGGTTCTATTAGCAGAAGAAACAATTGCAAGAAACCATTCAGGCAAGAAGCAAAATTCTGTAGGGTTTTCAAACCTTGCACTTGTGACATTTTCACCTGGGTTCCATTCAAATTTCCACACCACATGTGGAGAATTTTCTTTCTCGAGCAAGTTTTTCACAAAACTTAGAAACCGTTCACAGAAATTCATACATACGCATGGATCCCATAGTCCCTGTATGAAACAAACAATATGTTATATAGTTGCAACATTGCTCAGGTTTACATTTTAACTTTTATCAAAAGAAATTTTGAACAGTATGTACAATAAGGGATACCATTCATACACTATGTGATCAAGAGTATCCGGACATCTGGATGAAAATGACTTACAAGTTCGTGGCACTCTCTATCGGTAATTCAATATGGTGTTGGCCCACCCCTAACTTTGATGATAGCTTTCACTCTCGCAGACAAACTTTCAATCAGGTGCTGGAAAGTGGGGAATGGCAGCCCATTCTTCACGGAGTGAGGAGAGGTATCAATAGGTTGGTGCTGCCTGGCACGAAGTCAGCATTCCAAACCATCCCAAAGGTGTTCTATAGGTTTCAAGTCAGAACTCTGCAGGCCAGTCCATTACAGGGATGTTATTGTCATGTAACCATTCTGCCACAGCCTGTACATTATGAACAGGTGCTTGATCGTGTTGAAAGATGCAATCGCCATCCCAAAATTGCTCTTCAACGAGAAGCAAAAAGGTGCTTAAAACATCAATGTAGGCCTGTGCTATGATAGTGCCATGACAAAACAACAAGGGGTGAAAGCCCTTGAAGCAAAACATGACCACATCATAACACCACCACCTTAGAATTTAACTGTTGGCATTACACATGTTGGCAAATGTTCATTGGGCATTTGTCATACCCACACCCTCCATTAGATTGCCACATTGTGTACTGTGATTCATCATTCCATACAATGTTTCATCACTGTTCAATCGTCCAATGTTGATGCTCCTTACACCAAGTGAGGTATCATTTGACATTTACCTGTATGTGTGGCTTATGAGCAGCCGCTCGCCCATGGAATCCAAGCTTTCTCACCTCATGCCTAATTGTCATAATACTTGGAGTGGATCCTGATGCAGTTTGGAATTCTGTGCGATGGTCTGGATAGATGTCTGCCTATTACACTTTATGACCCTCTTCAACTGTCTGTGGTCTCTGTCAACAGCCGAGGCTGGCCTGCACACTTTAGTGCTGCATGTGTCCCTTCACGTTTCCACTTCACTATCACACCAGAAACAGTGGACCTAGGGATGTTTAGGAGTATGGAAATCTCGCGAACAGACTTCGTACACAAGTGATACCCAATACTCGACCACGTTCGAAGTCCACGAGTTCCGCAGAGTGTCCCATTCTACTTTCTCACAATATCTAATGACTACTGGGGTCATGGATAACGAGTACCAGGCAGTAAGTGAGCATAATGCACCTATTATGAAAAACTTATGTTTTTTGGAGGTCTGGATACTTTTGATCAGATAGTGTAGTTACAGTATCACAAACCAATCTATTGATGCATAAATATTTCAAGCTTCTTTCATTCCCCCCCCCCCCCATCCCAAAAAAAATTACTGGTAGGATTTAGATTAAATTTAAATAATAGACTGTCAATATAGGTATACACAGAGGAATAAAGATACGCTTGACTGGTGTCAGATATTTTGGGGATGCCCTCCCAACATAAAATGTTCCAGACTTAAGGGACACTGTAAAAAACTAAAAAGTTCATATAAACATGAGTGTGAAGATCATTTATTGCTGAGTGTCAGGAAAAACTTGAAGATTGCAAACATTTCTTGAAGCAGCTTCGTCCTGCTTTGATACATACCTTAAAACTGCATTCCATACTATTGCACATACTTCATTGCAAATTCCTGGAGCATTTCCTATATGATCAAATCCAACAGGACTTTAAATGTCCCCCGATGAAGAAATCCACTGGATTTCAAACAAGAGATCAAATAGCCCTGAATCTCCCTCGACCAATTTTTCTAGCCAGAAATTACGTATTATTCAACTGAAATGAGCTGATACATTATGTAACACCAACATTCAATGAATGATGTTCAGAAGCTCATCATTAATTACACAATACAACTTATTTCTGAAAAAGTGTATATATGTTTCTGCATATGGCCCCAGATATAGGACCAACAAAGTTGTCATATTGTACCCTAAATATCTACATAGCCTCTGTTGATTTCTATTCTGTTGTACTTCATGAAAGTTTTCTGTAACATGCAATGGTAAAGATTTCTTCTTGACTCAAAGTCCACCAAATTTAATCCTTGCATCCGCTCAAGATGATATAAATACAGAAACTTTTCAGGCAAAACTTCCCAGATAATTAATGACTAATGCCTTCCCTTACTGCAATGTGTTTTCTGCTATCTGATGGTGTGCATCACATCACAAAGAGCTTGGTTTACAGGGTCAATGTTTTGTACCTCTCTTGGTATCCCAACATGTGAAACAGTCCTTTAAAGTAAGCATCTCTCTCTCATCCGTCGGTGAATTTGTCAAAATATTCATGATCAAAATAACCACCTAATGGGTTACCTTTTTGCATAAAGACCATATGCTCATGATGCATTCATCTGCAAGGCCATATATGTAGTGCATACTATATACGCAAGATTTCTTGAGCGTTCAGGTCCCAAGTCCTCATTCAGTAGGTTTTGCCTATTTCCGTAAACACAGATGACATATTAAATTTAAAGGAAGTCGATTAATGACACTAAACAACACTTACTTTTAAATTTTTCCGGAACATGTTTCAGAGACTTTGCCTCTATCCTCGATGGCCGGCTGAGGATAGAGGCAAAGTCTCTGAAACATGTTCCGGAAAAATTTAAAAGTAAGTGTTGTTTAGTGTCATTAATCGACTCCCTTTAAATTTATCATAACACTGTTTTCAACACTTCCAAGAAAGGAATTGCAACAGATGACAACTTTGAAACAGGAAATGCGCTAATCGACTCCCTTTAAATTTAATTTATCATAACACTGTTTTCAACACTTCCAAGAAAGGAATTGCAACAGATGACAACTTTGAAACAGGAAATGCGCTACACACTGTGATATCTAGTGGCTAATTGCTAAGCTTTCACACGTACAGCATTTCATTTTGAGCAATTTTGAGGTTAATTATTAGCTAAGCAGTTTACAACAAATCTAAAAGCAAGACTATGTATGTTGTCAGTGTTATGGCTCTCGAAAGGGGACACACTATTTTTCGTCTACCTCCTTATAATTGATCTGAATGCAACTGAGCTGGCATGGGCAAAAATAAAGAATGTTTACGATGTATGCAAGTTAACGAGAGCAACAAATGTGCAGAAACTTGCTATTAGAAGCGGCAGATTGGGAAGGATACTGCAAGAAGGTCCAGGAACTGGAAATGCAATATTGGAGAAACGATGGTGTAATAGAAAATGCAATTAATGAAATTATTAACACATTAGAGGATACAAGCGATGAAAGTGACGCAGTAGACTTGGAAATCAAAGAACCACAAAGCGAGTGAGTGTTTATAGCTGTCATAATATTTGTTTAATACTTTTATGTGTTTTATAACAGTAAATATATAAGCATACAGCATATCGGATGGAGTTCAATTGTTTGTTGTCACATCTCATACCTTCGGCGCATATCTTCGCTTATCTTACCGCAATTTGGCTGAATTGTGTTTTTCTAGGTTGACTACACTGCAGAAACAAAATTGTGTTAGCTCTCTTTTCTTCCCCTCTGCCTGCACTACACCGTACATCCAGCGCTCAAAAAATCTTGCACATATAGTATCAATTTTTCTTTTTTTCCTTGTTCCATTTATACCCCGCCTTTAACTGCTATGGTCATATTGGCGGCCGTTCTCCTTTGGAACATACTGGTGTTAACTTGTTATCTTTGGTTTTTAATCATTAGATCACGCACACATTCGCACTCTCATTCATACTTCCAGACTCTGGGGAAGATGGGGAATTACCTTGGTCGGAGAAAAATCCCTACCCCCACTGCCGGGAATCGAACCCAGGACCTGTATCACAGTATCAATTTGTTCATTCACAGAATATATTTTCTCCTGCCTTCTGCACTCTACAACTAACCAGAAAACAATCAGTGGATAATTAAATTAAAGACAGTCCATTAGCAGGTAATTTAATTAACTATCTTGATGTTGTCTCTAATACACAATTTTCAGACACAAGTTCATAATATGAACATTTCTTATTAATTTTCAGACAAAAGTCCATATAAACATTTCTTATTAATTTGATGTTGGGAAGGCATCCCTGAAATAACTGACATTTATAAAGATAAACACTGTACACACCAGCTAATTCCAATATTTTATTTAAATTCTTTTGAAATAAATGGTATAAAAACAAGCTTCAGTATTCAATAGATTATGCTAGGATCTGCATAATAATAAATGTTGTATATTTATGTTGCATTGGATAATGTTAAAATCACCTCCATACATGTTTGGTACCTCAAGTCCTTATAGGCAGTCCAAGAAGTGCTCAAATATGTATTATGTATGTAATTTTAATTACCTATTTTTTATGGTATTACAATAACCATGATGGTGACCAGTTTAAGTATCGCCTTTAAAAATACTGCATGGATTCATTTGCACCTTTCTATGATAGTGGCAGATAGCAATGAGCGGCAAGGGTGCAGACAGACAAAACACTGCACAGCCAGTTCCTACATTTTTACGTCTCTCAGGATAATACTGACAACAAATTTTATAATACTGATTTTAATGAAACTTAAATTGGCACTTACTACTCTACTGCCATGGCAATAATTATACCACTACCACTACTACTGAAGTACAGTTTAAAATTTGCATGCAGTTTAAGCAGAGATAATGGCTTAATGACCTTCCTAGGAGTGTTCAGCTTTATAAGTAACTTATAGCACTTTTTTGTTTGGCCGTTTCCAAAATTATGCAAGTCCTCCTGTTACTATATATACAACTATTTACATTGAAGATGTACAACATTAAAATATTTTAATCAGACTTGCTTGCAAAGTGATAAGTTAGTACTTGTATTAACTATGGCATAAAAAATTATCTTCAAACAGAGTCAACATGAAAAATTAAATGCCACAGCTGGGATTTGAACCATGGATCTCCTGGTTTCCATCCAGTCGCTCTAACCCATTGAGCTACCATGGCCAACTTGCTGTCGTGACACTAAATTCTCCATTTGATTCATATATTTCCCCAGTAGACCACTAGGGGCTCTCGCATTCGAGATAGACTGTTTGTGGTGACTTACTATCATAAGTACTTGAGTCCCAGGCTTCATCATTTAACTCTTATTAAAGCCTGGGACTCCAGTACTTATGATAGTAAGTCACCACAAACAGTGTATCTCGAATGCGAGAGCCCCTAGTGGTCTACTAGGGAAATATATGAATCAAATGGAGAATTTAGTGTCACGACAGCAAGTTGGCCATGGTAGCTCAATGGGTTAGAGCGACTGAACGGAAACCAGGAGATCCGTGGTTCAAATCCCGGCCATGGCATTGAATTTTTGAGGTTTACTATCAAAAACCTTAGCCTATATATGGCTAGTGTGAAGAAATGATTAATTTCCATCAATTAACTAAAATTATCTTCAAATACTTTGTAACACAGCACATGGTCATTATAAACAAAGACACAAAACAGAAAGCCCACCTTTAAGTATACAATCTAAAAACAGCCAACAAAATAGAAACACTTTTGTTTCCTGGACATTCCGTAAAAAGTAAATAATCTGGTATGTTACATGGTATCTATGGGCAGATCTGCTGTTATTATGTTATACCTAGCTGTCACAGTATTGCAGTGATGAATCTGAAAGTAATTGGCATGGAAAAGAACTCCACAAAAAGTGGTATAAAATGGGCCGTTTTACTTCATGTAGCAATTTCACCACGTATCACAATCTTTCAAAGTGCAGACCTTTAAAAGTGATGTAATTACAGCAACTTCCAGGCACTGTAGTGCTTTAAACTCAAACCACATAATATTTTTGAGTATAAAAAACATTAAGTGTGAAATTCTGCAACTTTCAGCCACACTTTCATCTATATTTCCCCTCAATAAATGAAAGACAGGTATGATTAAAGGTATTTAATCACTGATAACAGGCTTTACATGTGTCATTTTCAATATGTTTAGGAAAAAATAAATAGTTTTTATGGCAATATGGTTCAGGAACATAAATAACCACAGGTAGTACCAACTTACTTCTCCGATTTTTGGAAGCTTCCTCACTTCAAAGGTTTCTAGTGTATGTACCATTCCTCTGTCATCACGAAGTCCACACACAATTTTCTGAATGCCAACCAGGAAGCTCTGAGCCCACCATTTGATAGTCTTGAACCTGAAGTAATAATAAATTTATAAAACCTGGGAATGGAAATTATTAAATAGATTACATTATAATCTGAGAAGTGGTTGCACCAGAGACACAGTAGGCAACTGCATATTTAAATGTCCTTAAAACGTATTTGTAATTTTGTTATGATCTTTTCCTTTCTTTTGAATTTAAATGAAATACTGAAATCTGATGTACATTCAAATGATTTTCTGTACCCATTACAAACTCTCATAAATACTGTCACAGCAACAGCAAATGCCAACTGTAAAGGACTAAGTATGAGTCACCCCATTATAATGTTTTTGTTGTTTGCCACGAGAGAGCAAAAAATAGAACGTTCAATTAGCTGAGTCATGAAGTTGGAAGTATGTGCCGTACTGATGTATTCCAGACCACTCGATTTTGGCAGATCTAGATTAGATTTCTTTGATTCAAGAGATTTATCTTGGATCTGGAAACATCTCTTCCACAACCCGCTGGTATAAGCAAGTTGCAAAAGCCTACAGTTTAGTTGCAAGTTCTGAGTTGACCAGTGAGTATTGGAGTTGTGAACGGCAATGTTTGTTGAAAGTTGTCAGAGTTGGCAAGCTGAGCTGTGTAAAAGTGAGTATGGTCTGAGAGCAGCATACATCATGTACTTTTGAACAGTGCAAGTTGATGCATGCAACAGAGATATGAAGGAACATTAAGGGGGACATGCTTACTCTGTGTATTTGCAAAAAATGAAAATAATTGTAAGTTAGCATTGGGCTAACAGTTCTAGAGTCAAGTAAAGTGAGTTTTGTGCAACTTTATGTTGCCATTTTTGTCACAATATATGTTTGTCTAAAAATGATTTCAAATTAAATGTTAAATTATATTCACCATGTAGAAACAATACCTAAATATGTAATCAGATGCATCATAAGCTGGGCTTCATTGCTATTTTAATTAATAGAAGCAGAGCTTGTGTGTTATAAGTAAAATTTGCAGACTTCTCCAACACTCACCATTTGATGCTAACTGCCAAATACTTTGCAAATGTCTGTTGTATAACAAATTACAGATTAAAACTTTTCAGTGCAATGACTTACAGATTTAACATGTTGGTTTCTCTAACAAACACTTTCGCTACTGCTGAAGCAATGCACCTTAGCATCTTAAATAAAATTTTACACTTGTTAATTTAACTCCTTAAAATGGATCAGGTTCTCTGCATACATGAGATAGGAAAATGCTTTATTGTCATTTATGAGGGGCAAAACACAGAGGTATAAAACTTATTTTACTCAGAACAAAATTTTGATTATTTTCTTTACGAAGTTGTATCTCCAAGATAGTGAAGCTGTGATAAAATTGTAATAAAATACCTATATAATTTTACACCTTGATTGCCTATTTTAGACAATACAGGAAAACTATAAACTTTTTAACCTGTACTCTGGACAGAAGAAAGAATTTTTCTTCAGTGAAATAAATTTTCTGAACATAGATTTTAGATGATTATTTTCAGCCATTTTTAACCTTAGTTTTATATGTAAAAATTCAAGAATATATCCTGAAATTAAACAGTAGATACTTATTCTATGTTGTGAACCTTTGGTTTCCATGTAGATTTTTAAGGTCATAGAGTACAAAAATTAGGTACCACATTAGCAGCCTTGGTGTATGATGTGAACACAAGTGATGATGAAACTACAAAGAAATGGAAACAAAACTGTTGGAACCCACTTGCATCCAAAGAACGTTAATGAAGGTTTGTTCTTGAACTTACTGCCTAAGCAACCAAGTGGGATGACTCAGGTAGTCTCATCTGTGGCCCACATTCTATTCCCGTGGCCCAACTACCTGACCCATGGTTTTTTTTCTGATTTTGACTGGTTGCCAGGCAAATGCTGGGTAGGTTAATCACATTTCCCAAATTTCCTTCCTGCCTTTTCATCTCCATTATCATTTTACATCATCTCTCATCTGGTGGCCTCTTTCAGGGTGTGTCGGCTGGAGTCTCAGTGCCGCATGACAGGATGATATGCTCCTGGTAAACACTTCTTCCTTTGGTATGATGGTTTTTGGTCTCCGAGTCGACCTGGTGGATCGTTTCTGGACTACAGAGGGTGGTATGGCAGTTATGCTGACCTGCCAGGGGAGTTTCCAACTGGTAAACAGTAGGTACCATGCCCTCTACACTGACGTGACTCCTTGGGTCGGCTGCCCTCTGTCTCCTCTCGGGGATGCTCCACTTGGGACTTAGGTACAATAAACCACAGGTGTCAGTGCCAAATCCCCTCTGTAGTAATCCTAATCCTAACTGCCTAATGCATAATGCTTTAAAGCATGGATCATATGACTATTTTGTTATGCACTAATAGTAATACAACTAAAATGCTGCTCTTGCTAACTGAAAAATTTGAAAAATCATAGTGTTTTAAAAATTCTGTCAATTTTTCCACAAAGTGCATAAATAATAGCAAGGTTTGCAAGAATGACTATTCAGTGTTGATGTAAAAGTGGACCCAAGAGGTCAGAAGATCTTGCTTATTATCTAATGTATAGCACATCCTTTCAATACTTCTTACAAATTAAAAAATTTAGCTTTGATTTCTTCCCAGAGATAAGATTTATTATTAATTATTCTACTTTTTGGTTACTGAAATGAGTGCAATTGGTGTTTGCAACTCTTAATTTGCAGTCCAAGAATTGCTCAAATATGTATTATGTATGTAAGTTCAATTATCTACTATTTATGGTATTAAAATAACCTTTAATGCCTCCTGTAATAAGTAATAATAAGCTGCCCTTTTTAAATTAAGTTATTAAATGTAACCTAAGATGCTCCTTACTAAAGGCAATGGATTATGTTTAATCCATGCTTTAATTCAATCTCATTTGGATTACTTAAACATCTTATGGGGTAACTCTGTTAAATATTTAATTCATGACCTCGAAGTACTTCAAAATCGTGCCTTGAAAATAATCTACAATCTACCCTTTAGAACAAACATAAAAACACTCTACCATGTAACTAACATTTTACCATTACAACTAAACATAGAGTTGTCCTTGCTAATATATCTCCACAAAATAAAAAATAATCTTCTAAAGTCCAATCTAACATTTGAAAGCTCCTCACATATATATAATACAAGAAATAAAGGAAACTTAACAAAACCAACAGTGAACACTTCTACTTATGGCCTGAACAGCTTAACCTCACACGTTATCAACTTATATAATGCACTGCCACTGGAACTGAAAGGCTGCAGGAACATAAAAGGTTTTAAAAGGAAAGTTGCTGAAAATTTACTGAAGGCATATATTGATAGCTGATAAAGTGTTACACATTTATAGCTGGTTTGAAAGCTGAACTGTTTAAAAATTAATATGGATTAATGTCCCATAGAATATGTAGCTTTTATTTTTCTGTTAAGTTCTTTGTTACTATTATTTCTTGAGTTATAGTGAATGTCTGTATCTTTGTATGTTTCATATATGTTATTCTTGTACGGTAATTCATTCCTACTCTAAAAATGTAATATAAGTATTGTTAAGGGCTGTTTGCCATCATTTTATATATTTTTGTACTGTTCCCTAGCATGAGCTATGGCTCTGGGAACCTTTTCAGATAACAATAAATAAATAAATAAATAAATAAAAATATGTGACAGCTACTTGGCAATGAGTGTTGAACTTACAAAGCTGGCTTTCGTGATAAAGGTGCAGTTGGTGATAAGTCTTGTCAGTGAATAGCAATGGACCAACATAGATTTGGGTATCATTTTTAGATTTATATTACATTGATGAAAATGATGATGATGATGATGATGATGATGATGATGATGATATAATTTATTGTCATAAATTTACATGAAAACAAAAATTGGTGTGGTTTCTGACATTGTCAAAATTTTATATGTATAAATACATATATAAATACAACTATTTTTAATTACAAATAAAATAATAAATTCAATGTGGTACAATGATTATAAATCATCAATACAATACAAACTTTTAACAAGTACTTCTTCAGAGCACCCTCGAATTTGTTGCATTTACAAGACTTTAGATGTGCTGGCAATTTTTTGTGAAGCAATAAGCCCATCACATTTGGATCCCAGTTGGATAAATTCTTATTAAAACTTTGCCTAAAAAGTTGTCCTTGTGCCTAGTGTTATGACTATGAATATATTATTTTTAGGATTTTCCTTTTGTACCGCATAAGCTACTACTTTATAAACATACAGAGAATATACTGTTAATATTCCTTTATCCTTAAATATTTCCCTACATGATTCTCGGGAACTCAAATTGTAAATAATTCTGTTGGCCCTTTTTCCATAATGATCTAAGAAAGCAATTACTATCTACAAGACAGTTAATACATTCATCAGTGTAATGTAGCTATCAAAGATGAAAATAATAATAAATTAATAATAATAATAATAACAACAACAACAATAACAATAATAATAATAATAATAATAATAATAATAATAATAATAATAATAATAATAATAATAATAATAATAATAATAATAATAATAATAATAATAATAATAGCTGCAATTATTAGTCTATATACTAGATGTCTATAGGCTAAGGTTTTGGCTAGTGTGGAAGAATGATTAATTTCCATCAAATAACCTAATAATAGCGGTTTAACTATGAAGCTTGGGATTTAAGTACTTACAATAATAAGTCGCCACAAATGGTGTGTATCATGTGTATGAGAAGCCCTAGTGGTTTACCGGGAAAAATATGAGTCAGATGGAAAATTTCATGTCTTGTCAGCATGTTGACCATGGTAGCTCAATGGTTAACAGCAACCGGATGAAGGCCGGGAGATCCATGTTAAAATCCCGGCTATGATATTGAATTTTTCAATCTATCCAAAACCTTAGCCTATACAGTGCTAGTGTGGAAAAACGATTCATTTCCATCAATTAACCATTATATATATTTATAAGTTATGTTGTGTATATTCCAACATTAGCTTAACTGGAATGTAAACAGCATTAGAAAACTTAAAATGTACATTTTAGAATTACCTTCTAAAATTCCGATATTGGCGATCTGTACTAAAATGGCGATTTGTCTTCAGTTCAACAATGTTGGCTCCTTCAAGATTAGTTACTATTTCTTCACTCTCTATTCCATCTATTTCAGCTCCATATATCAGAGAATGTCCATTAAGTTTTGATTTAAACATCACGATGAACTGATCTGCTTCATTTACTGGTTCTGCTATACTAGGCCATGAATTTGGACTGTCTGTCTCATTAAGAAAAATGTGCAAAATCGTATTAGTGTTAAGCAATATTCAGGGCTTATTTCACCAACCAATGTTAAAAATACTCAAACATATTGTTAACATTTAGATAAAGGTTTAACTAAATTAAACCTCTTGTGTTTCATCAAGCTTTTACAGAAAATTGTTGGATCAAACCACAGATCTCTCGGTCTCTGTCCATCTATCCAAATCTTAGCCTACACATGGCTAGTGTAGAAGAATTATTTAATTTCCAATAAATAACCTAATAGTGGTAACTACAAAGCCTGGGACTTAAGCACTTAAAACATAGTGAGTCACACAAAAAGGACATATCTCATTGTATATGAAAGCCCCTAGCGGTTTACTGGGAAACATGTAAGTCAGCTGGAAAATTTAATGTCATGATGGCATGTTGACCAGGGTAGCTCAATGGTTAAGAGCAACCGGACAGAGGCTGGGAGATCTGTGCTTCAAATCCTGGCCTTGGCATTATAATTTTTCAGTCTGACTCTATCTATCCAAATCTTAGCCTACACATGGGCTAGAACCATTAAATTTTTTAAATTAAATTGGCCAAACACCAGATATAGAAGAATTAAGTATTTGAAGGACTTATATTAAAGGATAATGTTAAAAAATTGAATAATTTAACTGAAATTCACACATTTTTCCCAGGTTCAATCACTTCAATTTTATGCTAACATAAAGTGGAGCACCAAAAATGTTAGGTGCAAATAGCATTTAGAATGGTTTAAAACTAGTGGTGGACAACACAGAAGAGTGTTGTTACTGATTTGGATCATCAAGCAGACCTGAATAAAAATATTGCTTTACTTCTTGAAAGAATTGCTTTGGGAACCTGGAAACCTGGATAAATCTACAAACAGTAGCTTTGAAAATATCTACATTAATACCTACCATTAAAAAAAAAGTGCTAGGTATAAAATCTTTAAGACATTATCATGTAACAGGACAAAGAGGAACACTTTTGTAGATAGTATTCCAACCTCTCATATTTCACATAAAATCATGCTCATGAACCTTTAGACATTCTGTATACCTTTTGCAGGTTTTCAAATTTATTACGATGTATGGTTCTCTTCCAATAAGTATGGCATTCAAAATTGCAAAATGCAACAACTCCCATCAACGACTTTTGTTTTTTAATTTAGCAATTTTAAAGATGAAACCCCACCAACAGATCTGCAATATACCAAATAAGTTGAAAGAATTGTCCAAAATGCTACATAGGTCAATCTGAAAGAAACCTAAAAACCAGAGTCATAGAGCACTTTAGAAACATCAAAATGAAACAAGAAGATAAGTCAGCAGTAGCATTTCATTTTTGGAATGAAAACCATGACACTGATCCAAATCCAAAATTACTAAAAGGAGCTTTTTTTTTTTTTTTTTTTTTTTGTAATTTATGTCCTCCAACGTTAAGTCATATCGGACGATGAATGGAATGAAATGATGCTCAAAGGGGCCCAGGTTCCGTAGAGCTTAGAGTTACCTGACATTCGTCTTTCAGGATAAGGGAAAACCCCAGAAAAAACCTTATCCAGGCAACTCACCCTGACCGAGATTCGAACTCGGGATCTCTTGAATGTGAAGCAGACATGCTACCATCTACGCTACCGAGGCGGGCTACTACTAAAAGTAGTGATATACCAAAATGACAACATGGGAGAACATATTCATATGGAAAAATAAGGACTGAGTAATGAAATTTGAAATCCCACCAGTAGATAATTTGATAAAGAAGTTCATAGTTCCCCGCCAGAGAGAAGAGAGCAGACCACAACAGAACGTTAGTTGGAAAGAGGTTGATAATGGAGACAATGGCTTCTGAAACTAGTCCCTCAATAATATAAAAATGTAAGTGACAAAGCATTAAAAGGCTGACTACAAATAGTTTTTTCAGTTAGTTTTTACATCATGTTACTAAATTCCTCCAATCACACATAAAATCTAATGTGTTGCATTCACATTTCTTTCTGCAACTCATTTTTCTACAAAGTATTCTTACAAAGCTTGTTAATAAAGTAAAGTGATAACCAAATTTTTAAAAAGACATGTTAGGTTATAGCTTTGAAACTCTATGCTCTTTACATGACCACAAGAAAACAATGAATAGCAACTGTCAATTTAAGAAAAGTATGAGTACTTGAAAACAGAACCTAATCACAAAGAATATTTTGAAAATGGTTAATGTTACAAAAAATGTTATCTGATGTCAAACTAAAGTGTTTTAATGAGATAACAATTTTGTATAATAAGATTTAATCTCTTATATTTACACCTGTGTCATTGAGAATAAAAATAACTTTAAAAACTATTTGCAGAAATTAAAGATATATATTTTTGCATGCAAATACCTGAAATATATGGGATTTTAATCAACATTATTAACCATTTTTGGCAAATAAAAAAATTTTCACCTAAAAGTAGTCTATTTTCTTGACACTTTTATATCACACTTTTAAAAAATACTGAACTTTGAATTAGAATTATATTGTTCTCTCTCTCTCTCTCTCCCTCCCTCTCCCTCTCCCTCTCCCTCTCCCTCTCCCTCTCCCTCTCCCTCTCCCTCTCTCTCTCTCTCTCTCTCTCTCTCTCTCTCTCTCTCTCTCTCTCTCTCTCTCTCTCTCTCTCTCTCTCTCTCTCTCTCTCTCTCTCTCTCTCTCTCTCTCTCTCTCTCTCTCTCTCTCTCTCTCTCTCTCTCTCTCTCTCTCTCTCTCTCTCCCTCTCTCTCTCTCCCCCTCCCTCCCTCTCTCTCTCTCTCTCACACACACACACGTACGCACCTGTTTCTAAGAATAATTACTTTCTAAATTAGGGAGTCTAAAATTGTATTTCCAAAAAAGCCTCTTTTCCCAAGTTTTGTTGGAATGCTTCCTCAACTTACTGTAGATGAAGAGAACATAAGAGTAGGTAAAAATAAATGATTATTAAATTATAGATGGGTCGTATTCTTTACATACCGGCATCACTTACGTACCTATATTGAGGACGTTTCGCGAACCATCGGTCGCATGGTTGGCTCTTATGCATTGTCGCATAAGAGCGAACGATGCGAACGATGGTTCGCGAAACATGTCCTCAATATAGGTATGTATGTGAAGCCGAAGTATAATAAATACGACTCATCTATAATTTAATAATTATTTTGCTTCACTGTGGTGTTCCAATACAGTTAAATTTCGATAAAATAAATGATGTTAGTGTTACTGGTTCTAGTTCAGCTTTAAGTAAAAGTAAGATGTATTTTCTTCCTTGCCTGATCTCATATACTGTTCAAATTTGTAGCCCCAGGCAAAAAATATTTTTTGTTGCTCTGTCATCTGTTCACGCTTTTCTTTCTTCTGCTCAGTCTCCTTAGAAAATAAAAATATTGTACCATTCACTCGTGTAGCACATATAATCCATCCTTCCTGTTTTTCATAAGGTGTGCACATAAGCATTGTCAGGAGGCCACGAAAAGTTATAAAATCTGCTTGCAGCCTGTTTGGAACAGAAAGATTAAACATTGATCAAATATCCTTGCAAACTGAAAACACAAATTAAGTTCAAGACGGTTGTTGGTATGATATAAATTGCAAATGGGATATGGGAAATGGGATATGTTCTTAAAAACAGTGCTAACGCATTTTAATACAGCATGTCCATTAAAAACAAAGCGACTTGGTAATAAAGCAAAACATAAAGTACCATTGACTTATGAAATAAGAAATTTAAGAGAGAGAATGAAATCAATGTACGAATTTTACCATGCAACTGAATTAGAAATATATAATAACTGCTACAAAACACTAAAAAAAGAATATGGCAAGGCACTTGCTTTGCAATTATCCCAGATTTATAGTACTTCCATTAGTCAATCTAAAATAAAACAGCAGCAGCTTGGAATATTGTAAATAATTATAGGCAAACAACGAAAGAGGATAAAAATATAACCTTAGAAATAAATGGGCAAAAGATACTAAACCCGAATGATGTTTGCAATAGTCTTAACCAGTACTTTACAAATGGAATCAACAAATCTCAAAAACTCCCCATCAATCAACCTAAAAATACTATTGAACAGTCAATCTACCTCATGCTTACAAATAATACTGAAATTAGTAAAATAATCGGTGAACTAAAACAACAAAACTCTTGTGGCTGGGATGGCATCTCCTCTAGAGTATTAAAATACTGTAAAAATGAACTTACAGATATAATTGTATATTTGATTAATTTCTCAATAGAACACAATACTTTCCCAGAGTGCCTAAAAATTAGTACTATAATACCAATTTTCAAAAAAGGGGACAGATGTCATATTGCTAACTACAGACCAATAACTCTTATATAGTTAAATATGGCGTGCCACAAGGATCGGTACTCGGGCCAATATTGTTTCTGTTATATATAAATGACTTATCTCACTATGAAAACTGCAAAAATGTATCCTATGCTGATGATACTACTTTACTGTACTGGCACAAAACCATGAATCTCTTGGAGAATTCTATTATAGATACTTTTAATTACCTACTTAAATATCTGGAACACAATAATTTAGAAGTGAACATAGATAAAACAAAATTATTGCATTTTCAGTATGGAAGATTGAATTCAGAAAGACCTTTGGTGGTAAAAGTAGGGCACAGTAACATTGAATTAGTACAACAAATTAATTTCCTAGGTATAATTTTGGACAAAAGCCTCTCATTTAATCCACATATAGACTATGCGTGTAAAAGAATAAGTACAGGTTTATATCTATTGAGGAGCCTCTTAAAATATTTAGATACGACTAAATTGAAAATGACATATTTTGGTGTGATATATCCTTACTTACAATATGGCATTGAAGTATGGGGAAGCACTAGTGTACATAATTTAAATAGATTGTTGGTATTACAGAAGAAATGTATAAGAGCAGTGTATGGTTTAGGGTATAAAACTTCATGTAGTAATACTTTTGTAGAAAATAAGCTATTTATGTTATCTCATTATATGTATATAAGGTTATACTATATATTACTAATAAGAATTTGCATATTACACATTGTAGCAAACAACATTATGAGCACAACTTAACACGAACCACTCTTGAGTGGTGCAAAGTTATACAATAGATTACCAAGTACCTTAAAAGGAAAACACGGTGATAATTTCAAAAGGGAGCTAAAAAGGTATCTTCTAAATAAATGTTTATATAGAATAGATGAATTGTAAATATTGTAAATAATATTGAAAATAGTAATATTTAAAATTACGAAACCACATTGTATTTTTCTTTTGGAACTGAAACTTATTGTGACTATACTTGTAACTGACTATTCTTGTAATTATTCTTAGCTGGACGATGCCTGAAACATACTTGTACCATGTCTATAGGCTAAATAAATTATTATTACTATTACGATTACTATTACTATTACTTATTTATTATTTATTAATTATTAATTAATTATTATTATTATTATTACTATTATTATTATTACTATTACTATTATTACTATTACTATTACTATTACTATTACTATTACTATTACTATTACTATTACTATTATTATTATTATTATTATTATTATTATTATTATTATTATTATTATTATTATTATTATTATTATTATTATTGTTGTTGTTGTTGTTATTGTTGTTGTTGTTATCTGATGGATATGACCCAAGACAGTAGCAAAATCATCACATCTTTCAACTTGAGAAACTACAGCAAAACAAATTGTCATATATTCCGAAACCAAGAATTTTATCAAGTCAACGTATTTCTACATGACAATATTTCAAGCTAACTAAGCTTTTTACATGGATAGATAGAGTCAACATGAAAATTCAATGCCATGGCCGGGATTTGAGCCACGGATCTCCTGGTTTCCATCCAGTCACTCTAACCCATTGAGCTAGCATGGCCAACTTGCCGTCATGACATTAAATTCTCCATTTGACTCGTATATTTCCCCGGTAGACCATTAGCCGTATATAGGCTAAGGTGAAAAAATGATTAATCTCCATCAATTAACTAAAATAATAGGAGTCAAATGATGAAGCCTGGGACTCAAGTACTTATGGTAGTAAGTCGCCACAAACGATAGTAAGTCGCCTCGAATGCGAGAGCCGCTAGTGATTTACCGGGGAAATATACGAGTCAAATGGAGAATTTAATATCATGCCAAATTGGCCATGGTAGCTCAATGAGTTAGAGCAACTGGATGGAAACCAGGAGATCCGTGGCTCAAATCCTGACCATGGCATTGAATTTTTCATGTTGACTCTATCCATCAAAAACCTTAGCCTATATATGGCTAATGTGAAAAAATGATTAATTTCCATCAAATAACTAAAATTTTTAAATGGATTCCCAGAATATACCACAATAATTACATAAAGCACACTGCCTTAACTCCAGAACACATTTGCAAGCAGCTGAATAGTCACTAAACCAAACTGAATACAGAATGGATTAGAACACTCAGAATTACAGAAAGAAATGCATTCACCAAAGAAGTGATAGACAAGCAAATACACAAATTCAACCAAAGTAGTGTGTACAGCAAAAACATATGATAAAAGAAATCTGAAGACATACACCAGAGAAAAATCGGAGATCTACCACACACATTGTTTCAACTTTGATAAAAGATAAAATATGAAAAATGAGAAGATATTTAGGTACCTGACTCAAGGAACAATGGAGAAAAGTAAAATATACAAATATAAATATCTGAAAAGCTAGCCCACTTCTAGGAAACAACCCATCAACATCAACCAACAACAACATGACAAAAATAATATTACTATACTATAGATGATCCAAACTAGACATTTGGGGAAAAATTTACATCAAGAATCATGAGCTATACTGGATGAACTTTGGCGCTCCAGAAGATTTAAATTCCTTCAAATTTATCAAAAAAAGCACTGGAATTCTCTAACCATAAAAGGAAATGTCTCAGAAGACCTCAAAAGCTAATAATTATTTGACAATGTAGGCAAATGCAATCAAAACATATTTGTGAAAAATTATAAGCAAAGTAAGAAAAAGTATTTATGTTAACTCTTTACTAAGTGTTAGAGCTTAATAAGTTTATTGTTACTGCACTACAAATTATGGTTTACTTGAATTTATTTCATGGAATATATGTGTTTTAATCAATAAAGCTAACAAAAATATATACTGAAATGTCTTAATAATTTCTCTTTTACTACTTACTTTAATATGAATTGCATTGTACAATAAAAGCATGGAAGGACATCATTATTTACCAACTCCAGCCTGGCCAAGTTTCCTTACGCAGTAATGCCTCGCTAGTTTGGCAACTAGTATTGATAGCTTCAGCGTATGCAGGTTTTCACTGTTGGCAACGCTCCAGCCATCGTCGTCGTCTAGTTCACCATTGTCCTAGCAGACGATAGCCACTGAACCACAGTATAATCGGACCGGGGTTAGGTGTGAACTTCAAACTAACGCAGCGTATTTCGTAAGTCATAACAAACAAATGTTTCATTATTACCTATAAGCGCAGAAATGTTTCATTATTACCTATAAGCGCAGAAATGTTTCGGTTATACGGTTGACACCTGACGTAGAATTCTTGGTACAAAATGACGTCACCAACAGCGGCGCTCCGATATACGCGAAAACAGCGCAGCGTTGCCAACACATTTTCTTTTTCTTGTTATGGACTATGTAGTCATACTGTATACAGTTGCCAAATACATTTTTTACGTAATGTTGACTATTCCAAAACACTGTGCTAAATTTATCTAAGTTTTTACATAATTAATATGATTGTGATAATAATCACTCTGGCAATGGTCCACTCATCTTTAAGTCAAGTTTATTTGGGTATTACAGTATCACTGGTTTGCTTAGGTAATGTTCACTATTCCAAAACTTCGTGCTAAATTCGTTTTAAGTTTTTAGAAATCATGACAATAATAAAAAACAGGAATATAATATATAACAATGATTGATAATAACTCTGGCAATGATCCACTGATCTTTACGTCGCGTATTACAGAATCGTTGGTTTGCTTGCGTAATGTTGGTATTTTCCGCGGTACATGCTGTGAAAGTTAGCAACACTTCACCTAAGACGTCTGAGCCACGATGTCCCTACGCCGTCCATCTGCATGATTACCCAATTCCCATTACAGTATCGCTAGTTTATAAGAAAATGTCCGCTGTATTCGCGTATATCGGAGCTCCGCCGATGGCAACAACTTGTTTCCGTGACGTCATTCCGTACCAACAACTGTACTCCGCCCATCTGCATCTCTACCCCATGACAGAACACCTCAGAAGCAATATTACCAAATAACTGCCTACCGCAGGTAATTGTACCTGTGATGTATACTTACCATTCTCCTTTATGCTTCCATTCCTCAGTTAACCATCTTGGTATAAATTCCAGTATTTCCTCTTTATTTTCATCCTTTTTAATGGCATTTTCCAAACCGTGGTTTAAATCAAACTTAACGTTTTTATTTCTCGGAATAATAACGTATTTGAGGGCTGAAAAGCTACGCGAGTACTTACAGCCCGAATCTACAGAGTAATACCCTATTATTTTTGGTTTCTGGAATGCAGGAAAGTTTCCTAAGTATAGGTTACTGTCTGTATCTAAAATTGCTGGTACTCCTAATCGTTCTGGTTGAGCCATATTAAGTTGTACTGGAAGTCTTCAAACATTCAGTTCTTTGCTGACCTGTTCACAATTAAACAATTCTACTTCTTACACCACCCCACCAAATTAGCAGTGCTTGCAGGTTAGTGCTATTCACACGTACTTTTGTAACCTAACCAAGGTTGGCCGAAATATCCTCTGAGAGAACCCAAGGCAACTAGAATACTCAGGTAGGCCATTCCGGAGAGTTGCGCTGCCATTGGCTAACGCGCATGACGTCACTGAGAATACAGTTCAACCGCGAGAGTTAAACACTAGCCCCTGAGTATGTGTTATTTAAGCTCTGCTACGTGTAAAATCGGAAGGAATAAACATCCACTTGTGTATTATAATGAAGGTTCTTTCTAGCAGTTATATTAAGAGTTTAAAACATGTTACTGTTCATATGTACTTAATCAGTGTAGCTCAAGAAAATGACGAAGCAACCCATTGAAGATTTTTCTTTGCTGCAAGTTTCCTGATCATTTCTGCCTTCGCTCTTTTGTTTAAGTGCCTAATTCTAATGAAGGTTCTTGTCCTCACATTAAGAGAGATCACTTTGTGATGAATTTCGGGAATCTTGGAACTTATTATAGAAATTAAGTTTTGCATCACTCCATTACACTTTGCAGCACTTTGTCCATGGAAGCTACAAAATATTACTTCTGTACCTTGTTCTGCCGTTTCAAAACACTGTTTTCTTTCTTCAGGGCTTGAATCTGAGTCTTTAGTCTAATTATTTCATCTTCAGCAACAACAGAGTGGTCAGGAGCTACCTCCGTGCTGGTCGATGGGTCAAATTTTTTTTTTTTTTTTGGGAGATAAAGATACTATAGTAGACAGCGCCCTCTTTCGCACGGTCCTAACTTCGCACCGGCGATCTCTTGCTGATATTGCCTATTAATAAAAACAGTTTTATTATTATTATTATTATTATTATTATTATTATTATTATTATTATTATTATTATTATTATTATTATTATTATTATTATTATTATTATTATTATTATTGTTATTGTTATTATTATTATTAATTATTTATTATTATTAATTAATTATTATTAATTAATTAATTATTATTAATTATTTATTATTAATTAGTATTAATTATTTATTATTATTAATTATTAATTATTTATTATTATTAATTATTATTAATTATTATTAATTATTATTATTAATTATTATTATTAATTATTATTATTATTATTATTCCACGCATCAAACTTTTCTTATAAAAAAGGAGCGAATAAACTCAGTGTACACATAGAAACAAATACATAAATGGAATGTGTATCTGATAATTACCTGCAAATTGGTTTTGCTGGTACTTGCTACTACCGCCTCAAATACATCCCCATGCCAATTAGGAATTTTCTGTGACGGTACAGCGTCGCCCTTTAATTTTCTTTTCAGCGGCAAACCTAACAGCTCGTTTTTTAAATCCCGTTCATAGTTTTCGGGCAGGAAGTGATCGGAACAAATCCTTGCATTATTCACATTAACCGGATCAGCCCTTTTACAGCGTAAAACCCACTTGCGCTGTAGTTCTCGATCTTTAGGCAAACAATGGAAAATCACATCCGTAGTTTTATACGAAGCATGTTTGCTTTCAGCAACAGCGCAATGGTTTTCATAATGTTACGACAAAAAACACAGCCAATAACTACAATAGCTCATAAGCAACTGCATCTCGTTTATTTCATCAGAAGGATTGTGGAATTTGCATGCATCAGTGCCTTATCTTATCTTATAATGTGCAATCATAATATTGCATTACGCACATTCACGTGTAAGCGATCTTGCGTTGTATTCTCAGTGACGTCACGCCCCTCAGTCAGTAGTGACAGTGTTTTGCGCGGGAAGGCGGGAATGGCCTGCCCTGGAGAGAACCTACCACAAGAACCAACGATGCATTTCAGCATCGTTTGTAGTGTTCATCGTAATATGAACGCGAGTAGTGTGCCATCTTGATGGATCGTAAAAGAATCTTTCTCAGTACGTTCCCAATTCATTATTACACCATTCCCTATATTGGAAACTCCAACAGTAAGAAGTGTCGCGAACATACTCATAATATTATGCACATCGCATTTTTTATCTGTTATTCGCCTAAGTATCATTTAGTGAATCACATCTTGCATAACTATCTGGATTTATTCCGTGAAATAAAGTTTTTTTCTGTTATTTTTTTATTTTAAATAGATTTTTCTTTCGGAAAGCCATGGATGCATTCACGCTTTTAACTCAAAATAAGAGATATTGTTTAGTAAGCAGCAACAATCAAATGGCAGTTAAAAAAATCTTAGTGTTTTCGTGCAATTTATGTTCATTTGAGAGGGATGGGACCTATGAAAACACTATCTCATAATGTTGGTAGCTATAACTAAGTATAAAATATTGCAATGTACATATGTAATATAAATCAGCATTAAAATATTCATCTCATTTTCATCCCAACGCTTTCATTAGCTATACTTAAAATGGTGTGTTGTATTTCACGACTTTCTATACCCAAACAATTCCTACCAAACCTTATTCTTCTATTCCACGATAATCAAGATAAATATTTATAGAAATAGTTTAATCATATATCCTTGATGGTACAACGGAAACAGCAAAATACAGTTGACCGTAATCAGATTATTAAGAAGTGGTCGTTATGTGATTGCCTTGAAAGTCCATTCTCTTTGAAAGACAAGGTCACCAAAAAGGGAAGGCTATCTTCTTGAGAAAAGTACAGTAGGGTGGTGGTGGTGGTGGTGGTGGTGGTGATGATGATGATGATGATGATGATGATGATGATGTATATAAGGGCACTCAACTACGGCGGTCATCAACGTCCACGCAGTAGGAGTATTTCAAAATAGGAACCAATAATAGAAAATATATCGGAAAGTCTATCTCCACATGAAATACATGTATTTGTCATAAATTATATGCTTTATCCATATCTACCTTTTTAACTTCTCCCCTACGTACTGCTCACCAACCACAAAAGGTAAGCGGGATCTGAGAAGCGAGAGGGGCTTGAACTGTTTATCTGCTCCAGTAGTGGATTTGTTTACTACGAAATATGAATGAGAGTGAGAGTGCATATGAGTCACCCATGCTATCAGATCTAATGCTAGTTTCAGCAGCTGCAGAGACAGTATTATGCATTATTTGGCTCACGCTGCTAACACGCTCTACGACATATAGTACTTCAGCTATATAGCATTTTGTTACTTTTATTCTTGGTTTGATATTTACATATGACCGCAGTTAGAAAGATGGGACGAATATTCACAGTGAAGCAGGGAAGGTAATTAGTAAACTTATTGAAATTAGTGACGAAGAAATGAGATCAGGACAATTGAAATGTTTATTACCACAAATAAATAATTTTACGTGTTGCACATTATTGTGGGATCTGGAAACACACCGTATCAAGAACAAGAACAAAATGAAATGTGTAGTGTTTAACGCCCGCTTTTACTACATACCGCACCGCATGCGGTAAGAATAAGAAGAGAAGGTGTTAAAGCTGGTGAAAATCACTTCATACTCCGGGGGAAAAGAGACAAAAGATCGAGGAACGCAAATTTCATTATGATGAATTTGATAGAAGATAATTACAAATGTAATTTGAAGCTTTTGTTTGGTTAAAAAAACCAAGTGCGCACTGTTCCCAAACTACTTGCAGCACTTAGGGAAATAATAAGTTTTCCTTTGAGAAGAGAAACTCTAAGGAAGCTATTGTGCGATATGGGTTTCTATTGAAAACGATGTGGAAACAAGAGAAAATTACTTATTCAACATCCAGACATAGTTAACTGGAGAGCTAACTAATTAAGAGCCATAAATAAATACAGATATTGATATTGATAGTTTATTGATCCAGTTTATCAGATGTACATTGATTTTGGACACGTCATTTCTATACAAATTATTTAACAATATGACATTTGTATGCTAGTACCAAATTTTTACATATATAATTTACAATTCATCTAGGCTGTATATACATTTATTTAACAAATATTGTTTTAATTTACTTTTAAATTTTGGTTTTGAGCTATTCGTCAAAATTGTTATCTCACTAGGTAGTTTATTATACAGTTTGATCCCTCTGATATTAATGTCTTTTTCAGTGACACACCTGTTAATATTATACATGTGATAGTTATCACCATTTCTTGTACTATAGTCGTGAATTTGGTTGTTTCGTACTAATGTAAGTCTATCGGTTATGAATAATATAGTTCTGTATATATACAGAGAATAGACTGTGAACATATTTTCAGTTTTAAATGTTTCTCTGCATGATTCCCTTCCTTTTAGGCTATAAATCAATCTAATACATTTCTTCTGTAGAATTAGTAACATGTCCATGTGACATTTTGCAGCTGTACCCCATATTTATATCCCGTAGTTAAAGTAAGGATATATACATCCAAAATAAATCATCTGCAGAAGCCTAGTGTCTTTGTAACTTTGAAAATACCTAAGCAAGTATATAGATTTACTAATTTTATTACACATATAATCTATATGTTTAGCCCATGTTAACTGTTTATCAACAATTATTCCAAGAAATCTATATGATTTTACTTCTTCAATGGTGGTGGTGTTTATTTGCAATTCTGTATTGGAGGTAGTTTTTCTTGATGTACTGGGCCACATTACTTTTTAGCATGTTACATTTTAAATTTACGGATTCAAAGTATTTGATTAGGGTATTAGCAGTGTGATTTAAATTTTTGTTTAGAGCTTCCAACGTCTTGTTCCAGCATATGGCAGTTGTGTCATCTGCGTAAGTTACTATAGGTGTATTTTGTGGACAAATAATATCATTAACATATATAATGAAAAGCAGAGGCCCTAGTACTGTTCCCTGAGGTACTCCATATTTTACTGTTTCTATTTTTGATTGAATTTTGTTTACATTTTTTCCCGTTTTATGATTTACTTCTGTATATTGCTTCCGGCCAGTTAGGTAACTGGAAAACAATTCTAGAGGTAGTCCCCTTATCCCATAATTTCTTAGTTTGTGTAATAAGATGCTATGGTCAACACAGTCAAATGCTTTAGTCAGGTCGAAACAGAAATGCCGTTAGAAACTCATAAATACCATTTTGCATTGATGAGTTCCAGATGCAAAATAATTTGACATTTGGAATATGTTGGCAGAGTGATGATAACTATGAGATGACAAATACCAGCTCTTCGAACCGCCTGATTCTTGTAAATGCAGGCAGCAACGAAGGTTTCATATCCGAAGCTTCTTTGATATTTAAAGCTGGACTTGCTAGCGGGCATTATCTTTACCAAATGAATGGAGGAACTTGTCAGAAATGGTTGCAGGAGAAACATTTACCTAAATATATATTGTAACAGCGCCATCGTGCTTGATAATATTCCATATCACAATGTGCAAGAAAATAAACCTCCGTCAAAGTAAGCTGTAAAGCAAAAACAGTACAATGGCAGGAGAACAATATTTCCGTATTCCGTGTTATGCTGCAATGCGAAACACATGAACCAAGCCATATTCACGGAGTAATAGAAATGCACGTGCATATAGCTCTTAGGTTACCTCCTTATATGTGCGAGTTGAACGCTATAGAATTAGCATGGGCAGCAATAAAACGACGCAAAAGAGCATAATGTAACCGGTGACCTACCATTAAGAAATCTACAGCAGGTGTGCGAAAGTGCAGTGAACTGTTTAACAACAGCAGATTGGGAGATCTATATTATGCACGTTAAGGAGCTCGACGATAAGTTAAAGACCACGCCGTGGCTCAGTGGTTAGACCGCTTGGCTCTCACCAAGGCGGCCCAGGTTCTTTTTTTGTAATTTACGTCCTCCAACGTTAAGTCATATCGGACGGGGGCCCGGGTTCGATCCCAGGCGACTGCAAAGTGAGATTTGTGGTGGATTATATAGCGCTGGGGCGGGTTTTCTCCGGGATCTCCGGTTTCCCCCATCTCATTCCACCGGTGTTCCATCTTCATCTCATGTATCATCAGTGTCATCGCCTGCGGTGTCATATGTAGTAAAAGCGGGCGTTAAACACTACACATTTCACATTTTGACGATGCGTTAAGGCAAAAAGATGGGCTGGTTGAGCTGGAGGTTCGGAGCTTAGTGACGAATATGCAGAGATTGGCAGTGAAAATGAGGACTTCTCCGACTCGGATCTTACACGACAACTTGACTTCTAGCAGTGCACGAGATAAGGCTTCCAAAGATGTTGGATTCAATCAGTGGCTGAATATGGAAGCGAAGGGTGGGGGGAGGCGAATGTACCATAGCTCGGTCAAAATAGAAGCTCACTGCATTTCCGACGACATGTTGGTTAGTTCACTTAGCTGGCATCGAAAGGTACAGGAGGAGCGCCCTATGCTTCTTCAGGTTTTAATACGGAGTTGGGAATCTGGTATTAATCTGTGGTAGTGTTTAACACCCGCTTTTACTACATACCTTACCTAGGCGTTTTTATTTATATTTTTTTTAATTTACGTCCTCCAACATTAAGTCATATCGGACGATGAATGGAATGGGTGAAATGAGCCCAGAGTCCATAGGGCTTAGAGTTACCCGACATTCGTCTTTCAGGATAAGGGAAAACTCCGGGAAAGACCTTATCCAGGTAACTGACCCTGACCCAGATTCGAACTCGGAACCTCTTGAACGTGAGGCAGACATGCCAGCACCACGCTACCGAGGCGGGCTCACCGCAGGCGGTAACACTGATGATACATGAAATGAAGATGGAACACTGGTGGGATAGGATGGCGGGGAAAACCGGAGATCTCAGAGGAAACCTGCCCCAGCGTCTTGTTGTCCAGCAAAAATTTCACATGTGGTCACCTGGGATCGAATCCGGGCTAACCGTTTGACCACGGTCTCTGAGCTGTATACTAAATAATTGTAACAATATTATGTCTGGCCCCAAATGTAACGTATATTGTCGTGGCTGCGGTGGCGCAAACAAAAGGTTCGGTGCAGAGAGATAAGGGACAGATAGTACCGGGTGAAGATAAACACTTGCCTATGCAGATAAATATAGCGCGGAGATATACGGTATCTCAAAACAAAGTGAGGTAAATGGAACATTCTAGTGACATCTTAATTGATACAGAACATTCGATTTCTTGTTTGTTCCAAAATATCTAGTAATATGAGTAGTGGTATATATAAGGAAGCCGAGACTCGCCAAGACAGTCCTAAACAGAGTCGTAAACGGATCTGTAACGAGAGTTACTGTTGTAAACAGAGTGTAACTGTGAATGCTGTTTGTCGTCAACGGCCTTGAAAGATTGTATGTGTATGGGACGTAATCCTGCTACCGTAAGTGTATTTCTACGGAAATAAAGAACATTTTGAATTTCTGCAACTTGGACTTTTAATTCTATGAACCCACAAAGTCACAATATATTGTGACAAAGAGGCAAAATTAATCTTTAAACTTGTTTTCACCAAAATCGTTAGCTGAATGCTAACGTACCTTCATTCAGCCGTTCTTTTACACATATGTAACACTTCCAAACGGCTCTACACTGTTCCGTTGCACGCACCCTTTGTGCTGCTATAATCTTTCTGACATATACACAGGTCTACCTCTAACACGGAGTGCAAACACAACTCTGATATTAACATGTAAACTGCTTCGCGTTCCACGTCTTTTCGACTCCTTATCACGGAGTTTGGAACGAACCACACTAAGTACTTCACTGACTCGTCTCTAGTCAACTCACTTTCACTGAAGACATCGACTGCTTCTCGGCCTTGCATAGGTTTTTATAAACCTGCCGGGCGCGGTGGTCTTTCTGGAATTGGATCCTTGAACCATAGTCTAGAAAGGTCTTTTGCATAGTAGCAGCACATTTCCGCCCTGTCACCAGACTGTTCTTGAAAGCGTCCCACTTCCATTGCGACAACCACCTAAGAAGCTACGAGACGATTCCCCTGCTCTCGCATCTTCGTGATGGCGGTTAAGTGGCCTCTGTCCCTCCAAAACAGCAATGGCGACGTAATCTCTTGGTAAATCTCTCAATAATCCGTAGCTATTAACCATTAATGTAGCGAAGCGAAAGCAAAACTATTTAAAAGGCTTGTGAGAGCGTATGAGGTGCATGAAGAAACCGAAACTGTTTCCCCAAATAACTATTGGTAACCAGGATGCGTATATGTAATAACTATTATACGAAAATGGTACATCACCTGAATTATATTATCGCGTATTCATTTATGGATAAAACTCTACTGATTAATGTAGCAATTGGTGATGAAATGTCCGTAAAAGATGTAGGTACAAAGATACCTTTCAAATACTTTTATTGATCTTATTAAAAAGTATTGCTGCTATAAAGAGCTTTTCTCTCCTGTTTTTACCGCAGTCGTCTTAAGCTGCCAGAAATACGCCGATAGCAATGCAAAGAGCAGAAGCACGAGGAAATTGGGCAATTTCTTGTTTTGCTGCGCTGAAAACTTCCAGGAGCATTATTAATGTAGTACAAAGCTTTCTTTCATATATACAGCAATTTTTTGGCGTATCATTAAACATTCCTTACAATTTATACTTTAATTTCAATATCAGTGGAAAAATCAACTGAAACTTTGAGGATTATTGCGGGAAACATGTTCTGAATTTTCAGAAAAAGGGAAGTTTGTTTAGGCTTTACTTTAGTGTATTAGTAGGCTTTGTGTTAATAGCTTTAGAGGTAAAATGTTGAGTTATAATGTCACAAGTGACTGTATTAATTAATACTAATAATAGTTGATGTGACTTCAGTTGGTTAAAAGTTTGTATAAGGGAGTTGCTCGCCCTCTTTTGGACTAGCTTTTGGCTCGCATAGACGCATCTGTATGCAACTTCTTGAGGGCAGGTAACTGGCTGCTATGGCCACATTTGTAATCTGCTTATTTGTAGTAAATATTCTTATTAAGTGAATTGTACATTTAATCAGCATTACCACACCTATGTATAAATGAAGCCGAATAGAAAAGCTCAACATCTCGCCAAGAATGCATTTCTTACGCTCAATAATTCTCCCCCGTGTACGACCTGGCCGTGTGTTCTTTATTCTGTACAATTTAAGGTTGGGTCGTCACATAATGGTGGAGGTGTTTCAGTACTAAGAAAAGTACACCGTATATTGCAGTAAATGTAATGTTAACAGTACATATAATTAAAGTAGTTTCTATTTTAAATTACTCCAACAATAACTTACTTAAATTACAACTATTCTGTAATTTCATTTGGCTTCACTGTGTTCATATCGAAAAATATTAAGCCAAATAATACGAAATTTCTTATGTATTGCAAAGACATGATTTTTTCCACCCTTGTACAAACTATTCTTACAAACGTTCATTCCTCGATATTCTTGGTATTATTCGAAATAAGCGTTATCTTATTAAATTTATAGCAGGGGCAAGACAATTTGAGAATATAGTTGACTTTAAATGATAGTCAAATGTTTTAATAGCTTGTTTATGTGCGGTGATATTGAATTTCTGTTGTCATTGTACGATCAACAATTAAAAAATGAATAACGATTGCTTATTTGAGGGAAATATAAGCAATGGGAAATTCAAGGAATACGTTGCAAATGATATACTGCACAAAAATATCCGACATATATTGTAGCTTTAATATCCACACTTTTTAAAAGAAATTTTTTTGTCACTTTACCAGTTATACGGAAGTAATCCAGAATGAAGACGTCTTCAGATGACGTTTCTAGAAAATTCATGATATCCATTTCATTTGTCTTAAAAAGTTTAAACATGTGGTATTTTTAATCAAAATCGGTGTATATATTGTGATTTTGTGGATTCGTAGAATTAAAAGTACAATTTTCAGAAATTCAAAATGTTCTTTATTTCGTAGAAATACACCCTGTTCAATCCTTACGTAGCAGGATTACGTCACGTACACAATCTACCAAGGTCGATGATCACAACAACAGCGTTCTGAATAAATCTGTTTAAAACACTCCTGTTACAACATCACTCTACAACTGTCTACTACTGTTCACGACTGACCCTTTGCGAGTCGTCGCTCCCTTAAATACCTCATCTGATAATCCCAGACTGCTCCAGAACACTCTAGAAACCGAATAATATCTGTCAATCAAGATGTCATCAGAAGTTTCCATTTATCACAGTTTGTTTCGGCAGACCTTTATCTGCTTATGCAAGCTCTTTATCTTCACACTGTCTGCCTATCAGTTCCTCTGAGTAAACAAGCCGCGCGAACCATTTTGGCGCGTATGCAGCTAGTCGTAAAAAAGGGATTCGTGATACTGCTCCCTCCTCAAGGCTGGTCGTCCCGAAAAGCACCAATGTAGCGGGCCAGACAATCCAGGTGCACCATCTTCCCTCGCGGCACCTTCTGGATGCCATAGACCACGTCGTTAATCCTCTTCACCGCCCGGTACTGTCCTTGCCACGGCTGTTGAAGTTTGTCGAGTGTTCGGTTTGCTCCCAGGTGTCCTCCTGAAGTACCGGCGTGCACTTCCTCCAAGTCCTCAGGGACCTTACTTCGGGGAAGTACCAAGTGTTCTCTCTGCGTATTCCCATCGGGCGATTCCCACACCCGGAACAGCACGCCCTCTGTTGTCTTAAGTGAGTCCCATTGGGCCCAGTACGACTTGTAGGTGGCGCTCCTCAGTGCGATGTCCTCCCAGGTTGGTCTTGCCCCTGCCTCAACTTCCCTCAAGAGTGGCCCCAAGTCTGCGTCCACCAGCTGCTCCCTCCTCAGGCCTGCGCTATCCCAGGCATCCGCAGGCACTGCCGTGACTACTCGGACTGCTGCGGCACGCTCCTTCTCTTCCACTCTTGTGCATTGTCCGCACTTCTCTGGGCAGGGTCTTCGGGACATGGCGTCTGCGTTACCGTGGCTCTTCCCTCTACGATATTCAGAGGTGAATTCGTAGTCCTGAAGCCTCTGAACCCAACGGGTTGTCTGGCCTTCCAGGTTCCTAAAACTCAATAGTCAGGTGAAAGCAGAGTGTTCAGTCCTCAGTTGGAATGGCTGACCGTACAGGTATTTGTGGATGTGCTCCAAGGTCTTTACTACCGCCAGTAGCCCTCGCTGGTGACGTGTAGTTCTCTGCTTTGGCTGAAGGTGCGCTGGCATCGTTTCAGCAATTGCCGAAATTTCTCGAGGTGTTCTGCGGTCAGGTGGTCGGTTACCCTCTCCAATAAGCCTTCCAGCTGGGGCCCCAGCTGTTGAGTCGGCGCCGGCTCCTCTGTCTTGTCGATTGCGGTTACGCTGACCACGGGCTCGCATGTCCCCTACTCTGTCCCAGCCTGAACGTCGTGATCGGTGTCCGCTGCGTTAAGCAGCCTCACTGGCACCTCCTCTCAGTACGGCAACAATGTTCTGGCTACACATTGTCCGTGCACAGGCGTGTTCTGATCCAGCATCATATTATTCGTTCGCTTTTCTTACAGTCGCGCAGTCATCACCACCTCCTATCTCGCGGGGAAAACCATGTATTTCTTCGAGATTACCCTGCAGATTCCAAGGCGTCCTTCGGGTTGCCGGAGTATGATATCTTCTCGATTGAGCCACAGGAAGTTCCTACTGACGTCGACCGCGCCTCGTTGCTCCTGAGGAAATCCAGTCGCAGTATCACCTCCGCGACGAACACCCACTGACGCACAGCACTCCGTCCCAAGGTCAACTTCAGCAGGGCAAGGTGTTACCCGATGCCGTCATTAGCTGGTATGGTCGGCTCGGTTTTCTCGACGGTAAACCCTTGGCCACGTCTGGTCTGATGATGGCCACGGCTGCCCCGGGTTCTACGAGCACGCGGCACGGCTTCCCTCTCACCCCGCCGTCCGCGGTGAGGCTGTCATCCATCCATCGGCTGATGGCGCGCAGTGTCATTCGAGGAGATGGTGTAGACAGCGCCGAAGTTCCCCTTGCCACAACGGGCCTTACTCGTTCTTCCGGCTGCTCTTCCTGGTGTCGGTCATCGTCGCGGCCAAGTTGCTACTTGCAACTTCCGTCTTCGTTGTTAATTCTGTCTTCATTCTCCCATCTTCTCCGTGATGTGTCGTTATCCCACTCCTGACACCAATTGTGACTTTGTGGTTTCGTAGAATTAAAAGTCCAATTTTCAGATATTCAAAATGTTTCTTTTTTGGTTGAGATACACCCTGTTCAATTCGTACGTAACAGAATTAGGTCACGTACACAACCTACCAAGGTCGATGATCACAACAACAGCGTCCTGAATACAGCTGTTTACAACACTCCTGTTACAACTTCACTCTACAACTGTTTACTACTGTTCATGACTGACTCTTTGGGAGTCGTCGCTCCCTTAAATACCTCATCTGATAATCCCAGACTGTTCCAGAACACTCCGGAAACCGAATAATCTCTGTCAATCAAGGTGTCACCAGAAGTTTCCATTTATCTCAGTTTGTTTCGGCAGACCTTTATCTGCTTATGCAAGCTCTTTATCTCCACACTATCTGCCTATCAGTTCCTTTGAGTAAACAAGCCGCGCGAACCATTTTAGCCCGTATGCCGCTAGTCGTAAAAAAGGAATTCGTGACAACATTTTCTGTTAGGTTTTCTTAGTATATCATTACTATCAAATTCCAGCTACGGTAGGAGACCCAGTAGGATTTCGTGAATTTACCTGTAATTTATTTTTGAAATGCTCAACTAAATTTCATGTGTCAGTGTTTATTGCCTGTTTTTAATGAGGATATTAAAATAGCGGAATTGTAGTAGCATTTTCTTACTTATTGGTTTGTGCAATTAGTTCTCCACATCAAGTATACTTAGTGTTAGTGGAGATCGGATGGTTGAGAGGAAAAAAATCGTTTAAAATGTGTTGTAATTCAGCTAGACAAAGTTAGTGTTATTTATTACTTATCAAAGGAAATAGTAAATGCTAATAGGATTTTTTTTAAAAGCGATAGTCAATGCAGGTGTAGAGAAGTTTTAAGATACTGGAACATATTAGTTCACAGAGGAAACTAAATAATTATGTATTGCAGTTTAGTATTTATTTCATGGCTTAGTATCCTTTGCTCCTTATTATTAAAATATTTTATTCTGCTGCTGTTGAACGAAAGAGCAGTTATGTGCTTTAGGTTTTAGGACCTTAACATTGCAAAGAAAACAGAACAAGCCACGCCTAACCTTCTGCTCGGAAAAGAAGTCTAATTGTTCACGACTTCTGAAAATTTTTTGGTTTGAATACCTTTGAAACTCAGTTTTCTTGAGTATTGTGGTTTCAATGCAAAACTGAAATAATAATTTACCTTTTTTCTTTTTTTCATTCTATCTATACGCTATATTTAAACGAAAGGAATTAGAGTTTGATATACTTAATACCATAGTAAGTTGTGGGCACAACATAATAGTTGTGGGTTTATTTTTAGACTTAACGAAAGCATACGACGTTTTAGATCATGAAATACTACTCATGAAATGAAATAAATATGGTTTCATGGGCATTATGAGTAATTGGGTTAAGTCCTATTTAAGCAATAGAAAACAGTTTGTAGAACTTCAGTTTGAAAATAAAGGAAAATTAAATACAGTTCAGCCCAAAGTGAGAGAAGTTAGGCGAGGAGTTCCACAAGGACCAGTCCTGGTACCATTGTTATTTTTATTGTACATAAACGATTTTCAATTGCCATTAATTCCACAACTTTTATGTTATTTGCAGATGACACTAACATCCTAATAAAAGGAGACAATCGAGAAAGCGCACAGACCAAAATCGGTGATGCTCTATATAAACTGCACACATGTTTTCAGATAAACGAACTAATGATAAATAAGGATAAGACTATTGCCATTCCATTCTATACTTGCCATAATAGAAATGTAGTACAACCTCCAATAGTATTTGATAAAACAGCTATTATTTACAGTAATGGAGCAGAATTTTTGGGATTACATATAAATGAGAACATGAAATGGACCACACATATTCAACATTTAATAAATAAACAGTTCCATTTGTTATTTGCTTAAAAATTCAAAAAGCTTAATATATTTAGCAGCATTAAGAAATATATATCATGCTTATTTTCACAGCCAGCTACAATATGGGATAGTGTTATGGGGGGAAAAGGCAGATAGAGTCTTTAAACTTCAAAAAAGAGCGATAAGGATACTAAGTGGGGTGGACAACAACATCTTTCAGGCCATCATTAAAAAAAGAACATCAAATATTACCTCTAGCATGTATATGTTCACAAACACAATACACGTCAGAAATATGACTTTCACATTCAAAGTTGTAGAGTGTAAATCTTCAGGTCTAGTGCTATTAATAAAGGTATAAGATTATACAGCAGACTACCAAAAAATATTAAACAAATGAAGAGCCTGTGGAAACGTACAGTCAGACTGAAAAATTCAATGCCATAGCCGGGATTTGAACCACGGTTCTTCTGGTTTCCGTCCAGCCGCACTACCATTGTGCTACTATGGCCAACGTGCCGATATGACTCGTATTTTCCCGGTAAACCTCTTAGGAGTTCTCATAAACACAAGAGACAACTACCTTAATGGCGACTTCTGTATTGTAAGTACTTTAAGGCCCGCGCTTTATAGTTAACCACTATTAGGTCAATTAATGGAAATTAATTTTTTGACTGGTATTTTCCCACTGAACTACTTAGGAATTCTCACAAACACATGAGACAACTACCTTAATGACGACTTACTATATTGTAAGTACTTTAAGGCCCGGGCTTTATAGTTAAACACTATTAGGTCAATTAATGGAAATTATGGCACGTTGGCCATAGTAGCACAATGGTAGTGCGGCTGGACGGAAACCAAAAGATCCGTGGTTCAAATCCCGGCTATGGCATTGAATTTTTTAGTCTGACTCTACGTTTCCACAATTTAGCCTACACACGGCCAGTGTGAAAGAACAATTAATTTCCAAATGAAGAGCCTTATACATTTTAAAAAGGGACTAAAACTCTTTTTACTGCAACATTCATTTTATTCTGTAAATGGGTTTTTAAATGTTAATTATTTGTGAGTGATTGTAAATAATGAAATTAGCCATTAATGCAATTTTTATACTATGACGTGTCTGATATCTGTGTGATCGAAAGGACAAAATAAATTGAACTGAAGCAACTTTTTAACTTTCTTCACTCAATATGATAAAACAATTCATGTATCAATTTCTATATATAAATGCAATCAATGATAACTGATTATTCTAACATACGCACCCATATTTAGGCAAACTTTGATAGGTAGAATCTGATCTGAAAAATTCATTGCAATAAGCATAGGGTTTTTTAAGGGATTTCTTTATTAACAATAACAAGGAGTTTTAAGGAGGGATTTGAAGTTAGGATTTGGGATGGCAGTTATTCTTCTGGCTATTGTGGAGTTCCGCATTAGCACCTCCGGTGATATCGTCAAAATATGCTGCCGCACAGTGTGCGGGAGCGCGTTGGGGTTGGTTTCCTTGGCCATGACCATGACCGAAGTCCTGAGCATGGCACGAAGGGGATTAAGCGTACTTTATTTAATTAGAGTAGTGGACTTCTATTGTTGGAGAATATGAGCATAATTCTTCTTGCGCGTTCGCGAAGAGAGACGGTAGGATGATCGGTGTTGGCCTGAAGTTGATGCTAAACCAGGCGGTGGAGCAGTTGTAGGAGCTGGTCTAGTTTGGCGTCGGTGTTGGTGTGACTCTCCTCCAGCCGTGAGAGCTTTCGCTTCACAGATGATGAATTGTCATTGTTGTTGAGTTGCTGTAGATGTTGTTGTGCCAGATCTAGCTGGTTTTGAAGTTCCGATGTGGTGTCTGCAGAGCGTTGGGCGATTGCTGTTAAATTCCTAAGCTGGTCGGTCTGCTCGGAGTGGCGTTCTGTGATGTTTGCGGTGACTGTCTCTTCCAGTTGTCCAAGCTGTGGTGTAATGTTGAGCACCTCTGAGTGGAGGTCATGGATTTCTTCTCTGGAGGACTGTGTAGCTGTGATGGAGTTCTCCAGAGAGGTGAGCCGGGCTCCGATGTTCTCCACCTCCCTCCGAAGTACCTGTAGGGCTTCCCTCAAGCCATCTTGAGGAAGGGTGGTAGGTGCTGCTGCTGATGTCGGAGGTGAGCGAGGTACGTCTTCCCTGGTTGTCACTGTGTAGTCTTGTATTGGGTGCCTTGGTCTGGGGTAGCGTGGGCACTGTGGCTGACCTGTGAAATGGCCTACGCCATTGCAGGTTGCACAGTATCTGCGTCGGTGCCGTAGATCGTGGCTTCTGCACTCGGTGGTGAGGCACCGTGACCCACAGTAGTGACATCTCGGAGGAGCTGTGCACATGGAGGCGCTGTGGCCGTAGTCGCAGCATCGCCGACACGGGAAGTGACGCTCTAATTTGCTTGCCTCGATTCTGAGGCAGCGCCCTAATAAGGGCAGCCCCGTCCTCAAGGCAGCATCCTGCTCTAAGTGGTCGGCTAGATGCAGGCGAACTAAAGTGGTGGTGCCCATTCTCGTGACGATCCTGTTGGCTCTCCAGGCTGAGGGCCACATCTGCTTAGCGGCGGAGAGGACGAATCTTCAAGGTAGGTCCCGCGGTACCACACAGATGACCAGGGTGCAGGATCCTGCAGAAGTTGCAGGTGCCGGTGCCGGTGCACAATGGGGCGCTCGTTGTTTTGTGTGCCGTGCAGCAGCGGCATAGGATAGCCTTTGTGCAGTAGCACTAGCAAGTGGTGTTTGTTGAGCTTCTACGGCTGGAAGGTCCGTTGACTGCGTGTCAGGTGCTGGATGGGCTGTCGGTTGCGTTGCGTTGGTCGATGCTGAGTGGGCTGGGGTGGGCGAGTTGCCCGCCAGCCGTGGCGTGCTATCTCTGCTAGGCGCGTCCTGGCCGAGCGCAATCGCCCAGAACTTCCCACTCACGGCACCGTCGGAGTCCCGCTCTGATGCGGTCAGTGCCGGCGGCGCCGGAGACGAGGCACGTGAGCTGCCTGGTGAAGTCTGCGGTGTGGCTTCTTTAGCCTTTCTGCGAGCAGCTTCTTTCTTCTTCTTTCCCATCCTTGCGAGGTGATGTTCCTTCCGTGGTCCGTCCTCCTCGGAATCTCTAGTTGAAGTCCAATAAGCATTGGTATCGTGGATCTTCCTTTATATGCGCAGGCGTTCTATCACAGAAGTACCAAAGAGAGTAGCAGTGAACGACCTCAGTATGACATTATAATCTGTAGTCAGCATCTAGCGGCATTGTGGGTAGTTGCATTATCGGCGTCCGCGGTAGTTTCGCAAAGTGCCTGGTGCCGCCTGTGATCCGAAAGTGTGTTGTATGCAGAACGTGTCCCTTTTAAGTTTTGTTTGTAGCGGTAACAACGAGCCAACCAACATAATTATCAAACAATAAGTAATTTTTCAAAAGTAAATATTAACTTTACAAAGGACGTATTCTGTGAGAAAAATGGATCAGGAGACTGTTGAGGTAACGTATAAAACAATGCCATTATATGAGGTTATCCCGCGCAATTGTTGATGGCCATTATATTTCGAGAAGGAGAAAGTTTTTGACTTAACCATAATATTGCCTTAGTTTTTGTCTTTTAAAGACTGCTTCTGCTGTTTATAACAGTTGTATGTTCTGTGTTTAAACGTGTTTGTGGGTAATATCATATTGTTAAATCAGTGTTGTCTCTATACTTGTAAAATGAGTTTATTGGGCAGACTAGTTAACTCAGCTCTGTATAACTAGTTTTGTTTATCCTGCACATAGACAGCCAACCCACATTAGTTTTCTTTCTATTTTTACTCTTTTTATCCTTGTTATCATTATTACTGTACAGGATGAAAACACGTATGAAATTTTGGCTATAACTTTTAAGGGGTTCAAAAACTTAAGTGCCTTATTTTATTAGATGTTAAAGAAATTGCATTAGCCCTATAAATTCTCAAGTTGTCATTTTAGAAAAACATTGTTTCAACAGCGCTTAATTTATTGGCAAAAGTGCATAATATTTGGGCAGAATTATATATGGTACGGAAACACGGTATGAATACAGGTTGCCATCTGCGGCGCTCCGATATACGCGAAAACAGTGAAGTGTTGCTAACACATTTTCTCTTTCTTATTATAAACTAGCGATAGTAATGGGAATGGTGCGTAATAGGCGTTGTTTATTATTAACAATAATAATAAATAAAAATTCTGGCAATGATCCACTGATCTTTACGTCAGTTTATTTGGGTATTACAGTATCGCTGGTTTACTTTCATAATATTGACTATTCCAAAACTTTGTGCTAAATTTGTTTATCTGTTTAAATAATTATGATAATGGTGAGAATATCAGAATATATAGTAATGATCTGGCAATGATCCACTGATGTTTATGTCAGTTTATTTGGGTGTTTTATTACCGCTGGTTTGCTTACATAATGTTGACTATTCCAAAACGTTGTGCTAAATTTGTTTATCTGTTTAAATAATTATGATAATGGTAAGAATATCGGAATATATAATAATGATCTGGCAATGATCCACTGATCTTTGTCAGTTTATTTGGGTGTTATATTATTGCTGGTTTGCTTACGTAACGTTGACTATTCCAAAACTTTGTGCTAGATTCCTTTTAGTTTTTAAATAATAATTATAATAATAATAGTGAGAATATAATAATACATAATAATGATAACTCTGGCAATTATCCAATTATCTTTACATCGCGTATTACAGTATCACTGGTTTGCTTGCGCAATGTTGGTATTTTCAGCGGCAGCATTCTCTTGAAGTTGGCAATGCCCGAATGTATACCAGCTGCATTTAACATTTTGAAGTTCACGCCCTCGCTTCATTTGGAATCCACTTATCCGATCTTGAGGCCCACTACATCATGAGAATAAAAGTAGTCTATAATTAAACTTAATTGATCCATTTAAAAGTGATGGTGAATATCGCTAGTTCGGTTTTGCAGAGTTGGTAGCTTCAGCAAATGCATATTTTCACTGTTGGCAATGTTCCAACCACTCAGGCGATGCCTGACATTCTTATAGCAGATGACGGCCATTTAGAGTGCATGATGAACCTTTTACTGTTGAGAACTGTTACCTATCTGGATGTGTGGATTATAACTTCCACTGCTGTTGTAGTGATTCAAAATAATAAAATAAAATCTGCATATCTAATAGCCCAGTTTCTGGAATCTATAGCACGCCTTATTATGCAAACTTCATTTTTAGGTTTATAGATTTTTAAATCAAATTGCACAAAACAATTTACAAATTTTGCAGATATAGTCTACTTGTTACCTTAATGAACTAATCCTACAGATTACTGGATTCCAGTAACCTTACAAATCAATAAAGTTAGTTTATTTAGCATTTAATTTTTGTACAGAAATATTTGCTTTTTCAAGATACAGTACAAAGAATACAAACTAGAAATTCAGAAAATACAGAATTAATTCTGCATGCAATAATCAGATTAAATTGTATCAATGTCAACAAATACAGAAAGCTTACATGAATTGTCAACCATTAGTATCATAAAATTATTCTCATGTAATCATTTACTCTACTTAATCTGGTGTCTAAAATATTCAAAGAACTCTTGAGTACTATAGAAGCACTGATTTATTAAAAATGATTTCACATCTCTTCTGAATCTTTTCTTATCATTGTTTTTTATTTTCTTTAAGATTAAGTTGTACATGTGAACCCCTTTATGAAGTACTGAGTTAAGTCTTTTATTTGATCTTGATCCCAGTATATGTAATTTAGTATTATTCCTATTATAATGTTCATGAATAGTGTTATTTGTTTGAAAATATTGTATGTTGTTGTTTATAAAGCATACGGTTTCTAAGATATACAGACATGGCAGAGTTAGTACATTATTTTCCTTAAAATATTTCATACTTAGATGAAACATTCTTCTTCTTATTTTCTTTTGTGTTACAAATAAATCTTTTATTTCGGTAGCTGATCCCCAGATAAAAATACCATATGCAAGATAAGACTGCACATATGAATAGTAAATCAGCTTTAATGTTTGTGTATTACAGATTTTCCTTAGCACTGATATTATGTAGTGGGCTTTATTAATTTTTGCAGTAATATACTGAATATGCGGCTTCCAGCTTAAAAATTTGTCAATAATTAACCCCAACAATTTTGTTTCATTGGTATATTGTATTACCTCATTGCCAAAAGCGATTACAGGAGCTATATTAGCTTCATTTCTATTTGATAGTGAAATATGCATACTTTGTGTCTTTTTAATATTAAGTAGTAATTTATTATTAGTTAGCCAATGCATCATATTTGTCATCACAGTATTAGCATAATGTTGCAATTCAGAATTATTGCAGTCTCTGATTATTATATTGTGTCGTCAGCATATAGAATAGTTTCTGCATGGGGAATATTAAGGGGAAGGTCATTAATATATACTAGAAAAAGCAGTGGTCCCAGGATAGAACTCTGTGGAACCCCACATCTCACAATTTCAATATTGGAATTAATATGATGACCATTTAATTCATTATTAACTACAGTATACTGTCTTCTACCCTCAAGGTAGGATTCAGACCAATTTTGAGATACCCCTCTTATACCATAGGCTTCAAGTTTGGATAATAGAATATTATGGTCAACCAAATCAAATGCCTTAGACAAATCCATAAAAATCCCAATAGTATAATTATTTGCCTCAAACCCTTCTAATGTTTGTTTCATAAAGGAGTACAGTGCTTTAGAAATTTATTTATTTTTCCTAAATCCATTTTGTTTATCACTGAATACATATTTTTCAAGAAAAGGAGATATCCTGTTGAACATAACAGTTTCCAAGATTTTTGAAAACCCCGATTGAACTGAAATAGGTCTATAATTATCAACATTGTTTGTATCTCCCTTCTTAAATAATGGTACAACTTTTATTAATTTTTAGACATTAGGAAATTTGCCTGTTGATATAGAACAATTACATATATCCATTAATGGTGCTACTATATATTCTTTGCAAGATATGATTGTACACTCTTGTACGTCATCAAATCCAGCAGAGAATGTGTTCTTTTTTAAATGTATTTTAAGAATCTCCTCACAAGTTACTGGTTTGAGAAATACACTTTTATCGTTTCTGATTAATTTGATAGGAGTATTTGTTATATTGGGATGAGTCAAAGGTACTCTATCAGCAACACTAATAAAGTGTTTATTAAGGATATTTGATACCTCAGCAGGATTATCTAATTTTGTATTATCAACTATTAAAGTAATTTTGTCTCTAGTTCTGACCATGTTGTTAGTGCTTTCGTTTTTTACTATATTCCAGATAGTCTTATTTTTATTCGACGAATTTGAAATGCAAGTGTCTATATATTGCTTTTTTGCAGCTTTTATTACCTTATTATATATTTGCTTATACTTCTTATGATATTCTATAAATGCTTCAGTTTTGTTTACTTTACTCAACTGATTTAGATAGCGTTTTCTTTTGCTAGAAATAATAATTCCCTTTGTTATCCATTTCTTCCTTTTACTAGTTTGCCTGTGTTTAACAACTCTATAAAGAAAAGCTGTATTAAAATTATGCAAAAACGTCTGTAAAATTTTTTTGCAATTTTTCATCTATTCTTTTTTCATTATACACATCAGTCCAGTCTTCAAGGTTTAAGAGCGTATTGAAATATTGAATATTTGCAGTATAAAATGCCCTTTTATAACATGTTTGGGGAGTTATTTTAGCATTATTAGTCCTAAAATTTGTTAAATTAGATACAATAGCATTATGATCTGAGTAGCCAGTGTTAATATTCTCCAGCTTGAGAGTAATGATAGATTTGTCTAGAGTTATAACATCAATTGCCGTATTTGACCGGAAAGTTAATCTTGTGGGGTTACTAATTACATTTGAGAGATTGAACAATGCTAGTAAGTTTTTTAATTTATGTACTGATGGGTTGTCTTTTAAGAAGTCAACATTAAAGTCTCCACATATAAAGATTTGTCGAGAGTGTTTTTGGAGTGTATTAATCAAACTCTCAAGTTTATCTAAGAAAGTAGCATAACACCCATTTGGAGAGCGATAGATACATACAATAAATAATTTTAGTTCCTGTATATCAATTATAGAGTGTTCAAATATCAGTTCTTCAGTTAGCATATTGGTTTTTAAATACCTCTTATACTTGATTCCTTTTTTTACTGTAATCATAGTACCTCCATGTGTGTAGTTTTTCCTACAGAACAAGTCTGCAACTATAAAGTGTGAAAAGATATGCGAATGTAGGCTAATGCAGGTTTTTTTAATCCAATGTTCTGTAAAACAACATACCTGTATATTTTCCATTGAGTTTAAGAAAATTTCAATTTCAAGAAGCTTATTGCCAAGGGACTGTACATTATGATACAATATACTTAAGTCATTTGTATCTGTTATTTTGCTAATACTTGACTCATATTTTGCATGACAATACATTCTGCAGTCATCATTTAATTTGTTATAATTTATTATTTGTTTGGAATCCTTATTTGCTTTATATTTTACTCTGCCAAAATTATTATTAATATTAGATATTGCTCTTAACTTTATAAGATCACAACTACCATTTAATATGAGTTTTTTGGTTTGCAGCATGCAATATATCTATTAAACAATTTACCAATAATTAGTGAACCCCTTCTATTTAAGTGAAGTCCATCTCTCCCAAGTTCCCTATCTGTGATCCATGAGTTTCCGTCAATAAATATACAGAGTTCTTTTGTTCACACACCCATTCTAACACAGAATTTATTGCATCAATGTATCGGGGTCTTCGTCCCGACGTCTCAACACTCCACTGACACACTTTTACTCGAGGGAATAGTTCATTAATCACTTCCACAAGCTGTTCCATTTTCTCCATAATCTCATTTGGATCCTTCGCTGTAATGATATTATTTGTTCCTGCATGAATTATTATAACATCAGGGTCGTCTTTATTCTCTAAAAGTTCCCGCTTCAGGTGTTGAATTTTTGCACCAGGATAGCAATACACTGTAGCTTCTTCGTCTATAAATTTGTCAGTATACCTCACTAGCGAATCACCGATCACAGTTGCCGTTTTTTTTTATCGTACATTGTTTCATCTGATCTAAATATCGACGCACTTCCATCTTCGAATTCCCTCGCTGCATTGAAATTCTTTGTCCCAGATACCGGTGTGCTTCGATCATCATACTCCCTCGCTGCGTAGTATCTCTTTGTTTCTAAAACGCTGGTCTCATTTTCTATTCCAGCTTCTTTCAGGACATCACAGCTGTTGTTTGAGTCGATTCCTTCGTTGGTATTCTGCCTGCTTCTGTTCTCAGAGTACAGTTCATTCCTTTTCACCACTTTGTTAATATTTCGACTAACCTTTACATCCCTTGCACTTAGGTTATTATTCACGGGCGTGTTTTCATCATTCTCTCTTCTATCCTTACTGCTACCTAGGTAATGTTGCTTCAGTTGTTTATTTTCTTCCATTAGGCGTTCTATTTCACATCGTGCTTCCTTCAAATCTCTGTTAATTATTTCGATTATATGGTGAAGTGACGCCACATTTTCACGTGATTTTCTACAGCAATCATTCTTATTCTTCACGCGTATATAGTTCACAAAATTAGAACCTTCATTTCCATTGCTGTGGCCGGTGTTGAGTGTTGGATTTGTACGTGATTTGTCATTGAAAAGATCAGTTATTTGATTAAAATCAGTAAAAACCGAGACATCGCTTTCAGTATCGGCTTGTACCACCGCCATCTTGGAATTTTCTCTACTCATCTAATCTATCTATTCTTCTACTTTACTTCTACACCAGCAATATAAATCAAATCTACATTTCTACTACAGCTTTATTACTATAACAAACTATGAAAGACTGTTTCCTGCAATTTAAAATTTCCTCTCCTGTAACTGGTATCCAAAGCTTCCTCCTACTGTTATTCATCTCCTAAAGGAACTGGTATCAGTAGATGGAGCTGGTTCGTCAGTTCCAGTTATCTGTGTTGTCTTTCCTCTTCTACAAAATCAGTTGTGTCTGTCTGCTCTGATACTCTACACATATCTCCTCTGGCTCTCCTGGGATTATCCTTCTTTCTATGGTTTCTGCTTTTCTTTCCGATATTCATAATTGTCGCCTTCTATTTATCGGTTGTACGTCTTAAATTAGGTCTTTAAATCTGGTAATCTGTATCTTCAGTTTCTCTTGGTCCTATTTCCCTCCGACGATCTCTTAAGTAATATTCTTTTCCCGTAGATTGAAATGTTCCTAAATTTCTTTCTTGAAGTATTTTGTTGTGGATCATATATTCCTCTAACACCTTAGCGGATATTATCTGAGACATTTTCTAAATGTGCATAATCTTCTGCATTTCTTAAGATGTTCCATAAACATTTTTCTCGAAGTTTCCTTCGACCGTTTTCTACTAGTTCACTGTATTTATTGGACTCAAAAATAACATGTTCAGGCAAATCTAAACAGTTACATTGCTCACATAAATCTGAGTTCTTCCCTATTCTTTTTAAATATACATTATATGGGCCATGTCCTGTAACAAAGTGAAAAAGTTCTTTTCTTGGTTTTATGGTTCCAATTTAGCTTCTCTTTAATGTCCGGAAATAAATCATGTACTCTTCTTCTTACGTGTGCATTATCCCACTCTTCTTGCCATTCCTGTAATAAATAATTTTTTAACTTCTTTCTTAGTACTGCATCTTTTTCCCATAATTTTAAAAAGATTCCCATATTCTTCCTTCTTTAGCCAGTATTTTGCATCCCTTAATGATATAGTCAATAGGTTATATTCCCGCTACTATTAGGGCCAAAGTAGAGATCGCTTTTGTAGCTCAGCTGCTGCGAAGTAGTATTTGCCTCTGAGGTGCCCTTAACCTATATGCCCATGTACTTGTGCCATATCTGCTGTAGTGATTATTAGATCTGAATTATAGTAGACCAGGTACTCTCCAAGATGATCACCACATTAAAGTGAGTGAGTGAGTGTGTGGTTTTTTAGGGCCCGCCGACAACAAGGTCATTTGGGCCCGAAGTTAACTCTAAGAACTAAAAGCTACACAAACTAAGTTAAAAAGTAAGATAAAATAAAAACACTCAACTATTAAAACTACATAAAAAAACTCATCCCAGTACTAATAATTTAAAATTTCTAAAATTAATAAATATAAAATACAAGACAGACTTGTTTATTAAAACCGATTTAAGCAACAAACCGCAGTGCCTTAACCACGGCCACTGGGTCGTTCCCTAAAACACCAAGCAAGTTAGTCCCCAAGCCCAAATACTGGCGAACGCGGGCGTACTGCGGGCAATCGAGCAATACATGCCGCATAGTGAGGCGTACTGCACACGGAGCACACACAGGGTCCGGTTCCCCTCTTAACAGATGGCCATGAGTCGCTTGTGTGTGCCCAATTCTCAGCCGGGTGAGTATCACCTCGGGCTGCCGGTTATCCCTGCAGGAAGTTGGCCAGGGTTGTACGCTCTCCTTTATCGCCCGGAGTTGTGTGCCTTCCAAAGCTGTCCAGGATTGCTGCCAAGCTGATAGGAGTTGGCGACGGAAAAACGTTGCACATCCTGGTATGGCACCGTTAAACTCCGGGGCAAACGGCAAGCGGACTTAGCAGCCGCGTCCGCCTCCTCGTTCCCGGAAATCCCCACATGGCCTGGGGTCCAAGTAAAAACGAAATGGTATCCGCGACTGAGCATTTGCGAGATCTGGGCCTGTATTTTTAAAACAAGGGTGTGAGCGGCAGTGTGCTGTTGCAAGGCCTGAAGAGCACTTAGAGAGTCAGTGCAAACAATAAAAGAGCCAGGAGATAACTTGCACATAACAAGGAGCAAATAGAAGATGGCATACAGCTCTGCTGAGAAGACCGAAGTGGAGTCCAGAAGGCGAAATTTATGAGCCTCACCGTTAATGAAGAACGCGCAACCTGTATTGCTACCTAACTGAGAACCGTCTGTAAAGACCGGAACATAGGGTAACGACCCAGTAGTTCGGAAAAAAGTTGTTGGAACACTGAATGTGGAGTAGCGAGTCTAGAGTTGCTGGAAAGAGCGAGATCGAACCGCGCACGATCGAGCTGCCATGCTGATGGACGACCTCTCCACGCGAGGCATTCGGAGGTCATGCGAATGTAGGAGATCTCGAAATCTTATTCCCATGGGGCGTGTCCAAGAACCAGGGCGCTTATAACGGTGGACTAAATCTGGACACAGAACTGGTTTGAAACAAGGATGATTGGGGTAACTTGCCAATTTCGAGACGTATGAACAGAGGAACAGCGAGCGACGAATATGGAGTGGAGGTTCGCCTGAGTCTGCATACAGGCAGTTGACTCGAGTGGTGCGGAAAGCTCATGTGGCAAGGCGGAAACCAGTATGATGCACGGTTTCTAAAAGGCGAAGTTTAGAGGTTGTCGCTGCGCCATAAATAAAACTGCCGTAGTCCAGCTTGAACCGAACCAGAGAGCGGTACAGCCTCAACATTACCGTGCGATCGCCCCCCCCCCCAATATGCTCCAGATAATACCTTCAGCACCCGAAGAGAACAATCGCAAGAGGCTCGAAGGTGACGAATGTGGTGCTCCCAGTTGAGTTGTCTGTCCAAGTAGAGGCCCAAGAACTTCAGGTGTGAGACAAATGGCAGGGGTGTGCCGTTCAAATGAAGATCAGGAGGCGGGTGAACACCTCGTAGGCGGTGAAAGTGGATACACTGTGTCTTCGCAGCTGAAAAGCGGAAGCCGGTTTGAAGCGCCCAAGCTGCTAGCTGGGTGATGGTCAGCTGCAGTTGGCGCTCAATGTGACCTATGTTGGCTAACCTATAATAAACTGCGAAGTCGTCAAAATAGAGTGATGATGGAATTTCGCTTCGAACGGCACTAGTGATGCCTTGATAGCTACGGCAAAATGAGCGACGCTCTAAATCGACCCTTGAGGTACGCCGTTCTCCTGTATCCGCTCCCGGGATATCGTGTTTCCTATGAGGACACGAAAACGGCGAAGTTTTAAAAAGTTGCATAGGAATTCGGGTAGATGACCACGCATGCCGTAACCATGTGTCATAGGCCTTCTCCAGGTCGAGGAACACGCCAACGGCATGCTGTTTCAGTAGTAAGGCATCGGAAATATACCCTTCAAGGCGTGTTAGATTATCGACACTTGAGCGATGGCGACGAAAACCGCATTGCAAGTTGGACAGATGGTTATGTTTTTCTAGCCACCAATTTATCCGAGCGTTTATCATTCGCTTAAAGGTCTTACAGTTGACACTCGTCGGGCAAATGGGGCGGTAGCTAGATGGAAGTGTGCGATCCTTCCCGGGACGAGGGATTGCAATGACACCCTCTCGCCAGGAGGAGGGGAAAACCCGCTCATGCCAAATGTGGTTATAGATGTTTAAAAGGAAACAGCGCCTTAGATGGAAGATGTAGCAGCATCTGTCGGTGTACGTCATCGGGACCTGGAGAAGAATCCTTTGCTAACGCTAGAGAATGGGCGAGCTCGGCAGCGGTAAAAGGTTGGTTGTACGGCTCGGTGCAGTCACTATTAAAATTAAGTGGTACCCGCTCCGCCTTTTCCTTAATAGGCAGGAATAGAGCGTCATAGCGGGCAATTTGGCTAGTAGCAGCAAATGTGGTAGCTTGGGCTTCAGCTATGTTCTGCTCGGTGGTGCACATGGAACCGTTGATGGCAAGGCCGAGAGTTACCGTCCGGCGATACTTGCCATACATCCGCCGAACAGCTGATCATACTTGTTGGGTAGAGCAGCGCCGGGAAAGGGCAGACACGTAGGCTTCCCAAGATTTACGCTTTGCGTTGCGCAGTATGAAACGTGCCCTAGCGCGAGAACGTTTGAAGGCGACGAAGTTCCCTTCCGTCGGGTGCCGCTGAAAAACGCGCAAAGCACGTTTGCGTGCTTTGACAGCCAAACTGCATTCGTCAGACCACCACGGTACAGGGATACGACGTGGTGTAGATGAACCTCGAGGAATGCTGGATTCTGCAGCGAGCAGGATCGAGCAAGTAAAATATTCGACCATTGCATCGATAGTGTTGAAACCATCGTCGATGAGGTGTATGAGGGAATGAAATTTTCTCCAGTTAGCTTTGGAAATAATCCAGCGAGGATGTCGAGAAGCTACACATTGGCGGTAATGATCACTGCCAAAGAGTTCGGAAAGTATTGACCACTCAAGTAGTGGTACTAATGACGGACTGCAGAAAGAAAGGTCTAGTACGGAATGTGTACCATAAGCGGATGATAGGAATGTCGGGTCACCAGTATTTAGCAGAAGCAGGTCAGACTTATCGAAGACGTCTACGAGGAGGCATCCACGGGCGTCATCAGTGTCTGATCCCCAAGCGTGTACTTGGCATTCAAATCTCCCAAAAGGAGTAGTGGTGAGGAGAGCTGAGCCAATAGAGCTAGAAGATCCCGCTCTGGAACATTACTGAGCGGCGGCAGGTACATGTTACAGATGGTAAAACTGATACTCTCCAGCTGTATCCGAACGGCCACAGCTTGCAATGGTGTTATGAGAGGAACGTTGGCGGCGGAGATGTTAGGCGCCACTAAGGTAGCAACGCCACCGCTTGCACGCATACCTGCAA